>CM054057.1:573081259-573589336 GCA_028641055.1 Alopecurus myosuroides
GGTTCGGAGTAGCATAGTGAAGAGATGATATTTATGCATTCAATTGTGTTATCATTGTTGAGAGTGTCCACTAGTGAAAGTATGATCCCTAGGCCTTGTTTATAAGCATTCAAACATCGTTTACAATCAGTTCTGCTACATAATTTCTTGCTGCCATTTTTATTTCAGATTGGAATTACTACTTATAATCATCCATCTACTTGTATTTTACTCTCTCTTCGCCGAACTAGTGCACCTATACAACTGACAATTGTATTAGGTGTGTTGGGGACACAAGAGACTTCTTGTACCGTAATTGTAGGGTTGCTTGAGAGGGATACCTTTTACCTCTTCCTCCCTGAGTTCGATAAACCTTAGGTAATCCACTTAAGGGAAACTTGCTGCTGTTCTACAAACCTATGCACTTGGAGGCCCAACACTGTCTACAAGAAAAGAAGTATGCGTAGACATCAAGCTCTTTTCTGGCTTCGTTGCCGGGGAGGTAAGTGATACGTCGTAAACGTATCCCTAATTTCTGATGTTCCATGTTTGTTTTCATGTTATTTCCCACATGTTTGCTATACACTTTATGTCATTTTTATCGATTTTCCGGACTAACCGATTGACAAGATGCCACAGAGCCAGTTCCCTGTTTTCTGCTGTTTTTAGTTTCGGAAAAGTTGTTCTCGAAATATTCTCGGAATTGGAAAATTCGAAGTTCGGAAGTCTTAGAAATACCGGAGGTTCCACGGAGTCCCGAAGAGACCCAAAGGGGGGCCTCAGGGGGCCCACACCATAGGGCGGCGTGCCCCCCTTGGCTGCGCCGGGGGGTGGTGTAGGGGCCTCCAGGCCTCCACTGCCTTTGCCATTTCGCCTATTTATCCCCCCCCCCCGAGGCAAAAACCCTAGGGATATCCCACTTTTCCCCGAAAAGCACCCGAGGCCGCCGTCATCGTCATCCTGAGATCGGGAGGGTTCTGGAGCTCTCCTCGGCACCCTGCCGGAGGGGGAAATCATCACCGGAGGGGTCTACACCACCATGCCCTCCTCCGAAGTGATGCGTGACAGCGTGAGTAGTACATCCCTGGACTACGGGTCCATAGAAGTAGCTATATGGTTGTCCTCTCCACTTTGTACCTTATGTTTAGATCTTGTGAGCTGCCTAACATGATCAAGATCATCTTTATGTAATGCTACATTTTGTGTTTGCTGGGATCCGATAAATGTTGAATGCTATGTCTTTTGATTATCAATCTATCATGTTATCTTCATGCATATGTTATTTATGATATTGCTCTCCGTTGTTAGTAGATGCTCTGGCCAAGTAGATGCTAGCAACTCCAAGAGGGAGTATTTATACTCGATAGTGGGTTCATGCCTACTTTGCATATGTGCTTGAGTGACAGAAACGTGACGGATGGAGGATGTGCTGTTCCCATTAGGGAGAAAAAAACAATGCTTTGTCTAAGGATGATGTTATTGTTTACATTACACACTTTACTTATTGCAATTATCTGTTGCTTGCAACTTAATACCCAACGTTTGTTCGGATGATATTCAGAGGGTGGATTATTAGTCATAGATGCAGTTGGATAACGGTCTATGTATCTTGTTGTAACGCGTGCATGAATCACATAGTAATCTTTATGTCTTGCATATGCACTACGGTGCAGACTTCATTTCTGTTAATTTCCCAGCTGTAATTTGTTCACCACACATGTTATTTATCTTTCACGGAGAGACACCACTAGTGAATTGTGGACCCTGGTCCTTTTTCCTCATACTGATAAAATCACCTACTGCTTTCATACTGCTCTCATACTGTTCCTACTGTTTTCCACACTATACGTTTGACCTCTTTGTGTTAAGCAAAACCGGTGAGATTGACAACCTCACTGCTTCGTTGGGACAAAGTGATTTGATTGTGTTGTGTAGGTTCGACGTTGCTGCTGAACCGGTAGTGTGCCCTGCCACCTCAGCTGCATCAACCTTTAGAGATTGCTTGTCCTCCTACTGGTCGATTCAACATTGGTTTCTTTTCTGAGGGAAAACTTGCTGCTGCACCCTACACAACTTTTCTCTTGGGGTTTACCAACGAGGCCGTCTACATGCCATCAACAAGTTTTTTGGCGCCGTTGTCGGGGATTTCAAAGTCATCAAGAAGCAACCACTCCCTCGTCAACTCTGACATCAACAAGTTTTCTGGTGCCGTTGCCGGGGAGGAAGAGAATTTCTGTAAGGGGGGTCTCTCACTTCCAATATCTTTACTTTGTTTTAGTTTTGCTTGTTTTATTTTATTCTGTCTTGTTTGCTTCTCTTTATCAAAAACACAAAAATATTAGTTCTTATTCTAGTTTTTATTTTTGCTTTATCATGCTTGCTATCAATGGTTGATGTCTTTAAAACTAGATCTTATAGGCAAGGTAGGTTCACGGATGAACAACAAAAATATTATAATGAACACCGCTTTTCAGAAAAAGGGATACACTTATGGGAACAAATTAATAAATTGCATGACTATGCTAGAAAATTGCGCTCTACTTATAATGTTACTTATTGCTTTGATAAATCTCGTTATTGTAGGAGGTATAAACACCTACCTTTTAAATGTGAGTATAATGATAATGTTACCATATCTTCTTATGTTAAGGGAAATTATGAATTTTATGATGTGGAACAAATTGAAAAATTTATTGCTTGGAAGGGTGCATTCGAAATTTCCTATTTGCTTGAAAGTATTGATGGTGCACCTTATAAATATGAGATTTATGCTAGACTTGAAATGTTGCTTTGATAATTACAAGGATTGTAATTACTACATAATGGAATATCTTAATAAATGCTCTCAACCTAAGGAAGAGGCTAATGTCTTGCAGGAGCCTATGGAAGAAGAAATTGTTGAATATGGAAGCTCATTGGATGAAAAAGTGGAGGAGAGTGATGATCAAGAGGAGGAAGAATTGAACCCATGCCTACCTCCAAATGAGGGTAACTCTTTAACTCATAATTGTGATGATCCTATTGATTCTTTTGAAATATCCCTTTTTTGATGAAGTTGATACTTGCTATACTTGTGACCTTGATACTACTATGAATGAAACTTGTGAGAATGATACTTCTACTGTTATTTATGATAATCCTTGCTACCTTGATAAGTCCTATGATAATCCTCTATTTATTCCAATGTTCAAGATATCGCTTATCGGGAACTTATCGGCCGACCCCCGATAAGTGGTAAATCGGCCCATTTATCGAAATATCGGCAGAAATATCGGAATATCGGCCAAAATATCGGAATATCCGCCGAAATATCGGCGGATTTATCTTATCGGCTAGACACCGATAAGCGATAAATCGGCCGATTTATCGGATTATCGGCTGATATCTTGAACAGGGATTTATTCCAACTATTGATATGCATGATAATGAGTAAGTTTGCTTAGAAAATTTATATGATAATGCTCTAGATGATGGTCCTATATTACTTGATGTTATAAATTATAACTCTACTGAAAATAGGATTGCTATAATGTGTCCTGTACCTTTTAAGAGTGACCAATCATCTCGTTTTGATATTGCTAAAAGTGGAAAAAAAAGGAGCTGATTATAAATTTTGATCCCACTCTTTTTGAGTTTGATATGAATTATGTGCTTTTAGGCCATGACAAACATGCTTTATGTGATAATTATGTTGTTGAGTTTGTTCGTGATGCTACTGAAAATTATTATGAGACAGGAAGATTTGGTAGTAGGAATTTTCATGTTACTAAAACACCTCTCTTTTTGTTGAAAGTTTTGAGATTGCTCTTGTTCTACCTTCCCATGATTTCTATTTTGAGATTCTTTAATTTATTTATTTACAAGATTCCTATGCATAGGAAGTGGGTTAGACTTAAATTTGTTTTATACTTGCTTCTTGATGCTTCTTCACTTCGAAAACACGTGAATCCACTTTTCTGTGCCTAGCTAAAAGGCGTTAAAGAAAAGCACTTCTTGGGAGATAACCCATGGTTTTATTTTTTCTTTGTTTTTCTCTATTTTCTTTGAGTCAATGGGTTTTATACTTCTGTTTCAACTCCATTGTATCTGTATTTTCATGTTTTAGTAGAGCCAAGTAAAGTTTCTGACGAGAGTTGGAGTTGGTTTTCAGATTTCTGCGCAGAAAACAGATTTCTGCTGTCCACCGTAAAAAATAGTATAAAATCCTGGAACATCAAAATGATCTGAAATTTTTTATGCTTATTCCTTAGCTAATTCCGCAACGTTTTTGTTCTATGGGTTTTTCGATTTGAGAAACTTAAGTTCCTCGAAAAAATTCGTCTTTACGGGACTTTTCTTGTTTTGACAGATTCTATCATTTTTCTTGCATTGGCTCTTTTGCGATGTCAAGTGGATATCTTTGCTTCACGAAACATCAGAGGCTGTAGATAATGTTTAAAAGTATCAATAGCACTTGTTCCATACAGAACCCATGGATTTTTATTTGTTGCACTAACCCCTCTAATGCGAATTACTGTCTGAGTATGGTGTGAAGGAAGTTTTCAAGGTTCAAGAGAAAAGGTGATATATGTGAGTAAGAAGAGTGCAAGGTCAAAGCTTGGGGATACCCCAGTGGTTCATACAAGAATATTTTTAGAAGAGTCAAGCATCTAAGCTTGGGGATTCCCAAGGCATCCCCTTCTTCATCAACTATCTATCAGGTCACTCCTCGTGAGGCTATATTTTTATTCGGTCACATCATATGAAGTTTTCTTGGAGCGTCTGTTTGTTTTTCTTTTGTTTTCTTTTGTTTTACTTTGTTTTATTTGTTTTGATTGTTGAAATAATATCATTGGACCTATCATTCTTGTTTGGGAGAGAGACACGCTCCTCTTTTTCATCTGAATACTTGTTATGCCAGTATTATTAATTTTTCTTCTAGTTAATGCGAAAATTCATGTTCAGCTCTTGTTTTCATTGCATCTCTTGTTCAGAGCTGTTAGTTTTAGTAGTTTTATATGAGTACTATCATGTTTTCTTGTTGTAGCATGTATAGAATTTTTGTTAAAACAAATTTTGTATGGTGCTTGTTGGGAAAAGAAACTGCTGCTTGAAGTAGAATTTTTAACGGTGCAAGTAAAAGTTTATATAGACTGGGGCTAGAACTTTTTTCATGTCATGCTAGATGTTATTTTAGTTTTAAATCCTTGTGGTTATTGAGTAGCATGATTAGCCTCAAATAGCAGAGATTGTTTAATGTGTCGTTGAAAGAATCATGAGTTGTTCTTGTCATATTGAAGCATAAATTTGTGGTATTCTTCTTTGAATGCTTTATTTGATTGACTTGGCGCATGCTCACACCATATTTATGACTATGAACCAGTCACTAATAGTCTCTATGATCATTTAGTTTTAGAATTTGTGTGACCACTTATGTTTTGATTAATTGTGTTTATGTCGCTATGCATGATTATGGCTCTTATGCTCTCTTGATTTGCCGCTCCCAGTCTTTTGCTAGCCTCTACCTGTACTGAGTATGGAATTCTACTTGTGCATCCAACTCCCTAAAACCAAAGTTTTCCCATTGTGTCCACCATACCTACCTATATGTGGTATTTAACTGCCACTCCAAGTAAATTGCTTATGTGTTACCTTTAAAACCTTCAAAATTACTCCTGCTTTGTATTCCTGTTTTTGCTCATGAGGACGTAAATAGAGAATCTTTATCTCACTTTTTGATTGGATTTCACACCCTGGACTAGTAGCTTCATCCGCTTATCCAATTGATAGAAGGACGCAACTGATGTAGAAGGTCATCGCTCTTTCTCTTTTGTTTACACAATTATGCTTTGACTAATAAATCAGGGGCAAAATTAGTGAAGAGAATTTGTTTGTATTAATTTGGGGTTGGGCACCCCGCTGCCAGCTCTTCTATCATTTTGATAAGCGGATGAAGCCACTAGTCCAGGGTGTGAAAACCAGTCAACAAGTGAGATAAATATTCTTTATTGACGTCCTCATGAGCAAAAACAAGAACACAAAACATGAGTAATTTTGAAAGTTTTAAAGGTAACACATGAGCAATTTACTTGGATTGGCAGTGAAATACCACATGTAGGTAGGTATGGTGTACACAATGGGAAAACTTTGGTTGAAGGGAGTTTGTATGCACGATTAGAGCTCATACTCAGTACAGGTGGAGGCTAGCAAAAGACTGGGAGTGACAAATCAAGAGAGCATAAGAGCCATAATCATGCATAGCGACATTACCATCATTAATTAAAGCATAAGCGGTATCACAAGTTCAAAAACTAAGTGGTCATGGAGGCTATTCGTGACTGGTTCGTAGTCATAAACATGGTGTGAGCATGCGCCAAGTCAACCAAATAAAGCATTCGAAAGAGAATACTATATATTAATGTTTTACTATGACAAGAACAACTCATGAATATTTCAAGACATATTAAACGCTCTCAGCTATTTAAGGCTATTCATGCAACTCAATAACCATAAGGATTTAAAACTAAAATAACATTTAGCATGACATGAAAAAAATTTAGCCACAGTCTATACAACTGTTATAAATTCTACATCAAGCAGCAGTTTTCTTTTCCCAACAAGCACCATATTAACAAAAATACTCTTTATGATACAGCAAGCAAACATTAGAGTACTCATATAACACTACTAAAACTAATAGCTCTGATAAGAGATGCATGCAAAACAGGAGCTAAACAAATGTAGCAGCCAGACAAAGATTAAGAATACAACGTATTCTCATGAAAAAGCGGAGCGTGTCACTCTCCAATAAAATAATTCTGGGGTCCAACCAATCTTATTGTAAAAATAAAAACAAACTGAAAGCAAAAAATAAAAGACGCTCCAAGTAAAGCACATAAGGTGTGACCGAATTAAAATATAGTTTCACTAGAAGTGATCTGATGATTTGTTGATGAAGAAGGGGATTGCCTTGGGCATTCCCAAGCTTAGACGCTTGAGTCTTCTTGGAATTTGCAGGGATGTACCACCGGGGCATCCCCAATCTTAGGATTTTCACTCTTCTTGATCACATCATATCATCCTCTTCTCTTGACCCTTGAAAACCTCCTTCACACCAAAATTCTCACAATCTTCATTCCAACGTTAGTGCAATCGAAATAATAAATTCACATGGTTCAGTTTCAACACAAGACTAACACTCAAAAACACATTAGCTACTGTTAAAACTTTTTTTTAAACTCTTTTTCTCAAAAGAACACCAAAATAAAGAGATTAAGATGCAAATGCAATTATTGGCAGAAATCTGTCAAAACAGAACAACAGGTAAAGATTGATTTTTTCGAAAATCTTCTGTTGCTCAAATCAAAAAGTGGCCAACAAAAAAAAAGTTGCGTATATCGCCCAGGATTAATCACAAAAAAGATCCGTTAATTTTGAATTTTCTGTGATTTTATACGTAATTAATAGTGGACAGCAGAAATCTGTTTCCTACGCAGAAATCCGAAATATAGTCTCAACTTTCCACTAGAGGCTTTACTTGGCTCAACAAAAACTCGAAAGAAAAGATACAGCGGGGTTTGTAAGGAAATAGAAAACACCCAGGTGCAAAGCACACAAAAGAAACCAAAGAAAAACATGTTGAAAACAGAGAAATAAAACGGGTTATCTCCCGGTAGCGTTTTTCTTTAACGCCTTTCAGCTAGGCATAGAAAGCAAGTCAAGTATTTTAAAGTGAAGAAGCAACCTCTATAACTTCCTCTAAACCATTATTTTCAACAATAGGCACTCTAGATGTTTCTGAAGATTCAACATGGAGGCCATTCTTAGTTTCATTAATTGTTTTAGCAATTTTCAGCACATATTGAGATTTGGGTTTAATTATCTTGGGAACATACATGAATCTTTGCTCCTTTCCCACAAAAGCTTTCTCCTTTTTGAATTTAAGAGATGAAAAGGTTGATCTAAAAGTTCCCATAGCATCCTCTAGTTTACCAATCCTAAAATTTTGATTATCATGAGTGTTGCTAGCTTCTAGAGCAGTGATTCTTTTATCAATAGTAATTATTGATTCATTAAGTTTGCATTATCAAGGAAATTTGGTAAGTTCATTTCCAAAAAGTTTAGTTTATTAGAAATTTGGTAACATACTCCAAAGTGATCTCAGTTTTAACAGTTGTAATGGGGGGTGCTCCTACTAAACTTTCAATCAAATTGCAGGCTTCCAAGGCAGGAGTTCCTAGAAAATTTCCACCTATAAGAGTATCTAACACATGCCTATACCAGCCAGAAATAGCAACATAAAAGTTCCTCGGGAGTATCAAGGTAGAATATTTTTTTATATATTTATTATGAGCATCATTTATTCTATACCAAGCATGTTTTAAACTCTGTCCTCCTGTTGCCTAAAAGAACGACCTCAGCTTCGGAAATACTCATTCTAGTGAAAATAAAAGTAAGCAAATAAATAGCAACTACTCCCTCCGTTCCAAAATAGATGACTTATATTTTGTCCATTCATGCATGTATGTAGACTAAAACATGTCTACATACATCCATATTTGGACAAATAGAAATCATCTATTTTGGAACGGAGGGAGTATAAAGTAAACTTTTTTTTGTGTGTTTTTAATATAGGAAAAAAAAGACAATAAACAAAATAAAGAGATTGAGAGTGAGAGACTCCCCTTCCCATATGTGGCCCTGTCAATGGTGGCAGGTCCTTCACCTTGTTCAACGCCCTGACAAGGGGAATGTCCCACAGAACCTTGTCCGTCGACGCTGATGCCTGAGACGAGGAGGCAACTTCTGCCGTTTGTTCTGCTATCTGCAGAAGTAACATGAAGCATTAAAAAATGCCAATACTAGAATTTAATGGAGAGTAGGATCTAACTAAGCTAAAGCCGGTAAATTGTTTACCAGTTGTTTCTCGAGTGCAAGCACCTTCTCCTCCATGGTCTACTTGAGACCGACCACCTTCTTGGGGTCTGTGACGACATCCCCAGTATCGTCTTCTTTATGGTACCGGGACCTCAGAAATCTCCGCGTCTCCGGGTGGGTGTACTTGTGCCACGGGTTCTCGATGCCGGCTTCTGCATAGGCCTGGTCCTCCTTCGCCCATATCTCCTCCTTGCCGGCGTAACCGTTTCTACCCAGGCGGTGGACTCCGATGTTCTTGTTTCTCATGTCCACTCCCCACTGCGGTTAGCCTTGGTGTGCTCTACCTCTTCACCGGCCACGAAAGCATCCAATTCTTCTTGCGTAATCTTCGGAAAGTGACTGTGGATCTTCTCGAAATCGGCACCATCGGCAAGCATATCCCTCACCATATATTTATAACCGCTCAGTGCTTTGGTGAACTTGGTCATGGCATGGGTGTTCACCATATTACCTTCGAGATTCTGGTTGTTCTACTCGGCAGGAAACTCGTAACGTGCGCGCAGCCTCGAATTGAGTTGAGCGTGCAAATGCGTCTTGTTCTTATGTTGGAGGTTAGTCTCGTTGAGGTTGACGACGTCCCAAAGGATTGCTGCCAATTGGAGGCGTAACCCTTCGTGCGAGTTTTAGGCTCCTTAGGCACACCATCGCTGTCAACCACCGTGAATGCTTCTCGGGTGGCGCCAACCTGGTTTGGGCGCCGCTCCCGACGCCGTTTCTTAGCTTGCTTACTGGTCTCAGAGCCACCACCCGCGCCACTATCGGTGGTTTCTTATCCTCTACCACCTTGCTCCTCAGCATCCTCCCTTTCCTCATCCGTGGTAGGGTTATAATCAACATCATCGCTGCCCCTTTGTTCATTCTGCTGCTCTAAGAACATCAGATGATAGTGCGCCCCCAACTCTTGTTCAGAATTCCCGGCGCCGGTGTCGTCATTCCGGTTTCCGGGAGACGACATTGCTACCGTGTTTCAAGGGGGTCACCCTGTCATTTCAGAGAAATAAAACAATAAAACATTAAGTTAATTATCTTAGACATATCTAACAAAGTGGCAACAAATAGCTGGAAATCAACCAATAAACATGACTCTCGGGGCAGCACTCGATGGTTGGCTCTCGGTGCGGTGCAGGTTTATTAGTACTAGGTAGTGAATTAACTTGGGAGTAGATGCACCTAAAGTTATTTATGTGCCCAGAGAATATTAGGCAACACCTTAGAGTAGAGAGCCTGTTTTATACTTGTTAGAACTAATTAACATGAGTGAGCACAGCGATTTTGTGCCGATCTGGAGTCCTCCGACATACCCTATTTTCCCCGTGGCCCTTCGAATTAATAGTCTTTTCATTTCAGAGTGGAAAGGCCACTGATCCGCCTCAGACCGATTTGTCCTCTAGTTAAGAGGCGCTGGAGAAGTGACCACCAAAATATGATGGTTGACTGACTCAAGGTCTTCGGTGCAGCTAGGATGAATGAATACCGCAGAATAATTAGGCCAAGAGGCATGCCGCAACAAGCATATATATCCATCTCAAAACAGCGACAAGAGGAGAAAAATTATAGCTATTGACAGGTTGACGTACTTCAAAGCCTTTGCAGAAGCTAAGATTAGGCGTGTGTGGGTGCGAGGACGTTGTCGGTGTGTTCTTAAACCCCAGTACCATCAGCCCAGCAGCCAACTCGCGCTTCACGCCTCACGCATACACAGCGGCCCGGCAAAACCAAGCAGATCGAAACGGCTCCCTAGTTGTGCAATCGAGCAGCAAAGGTATGCTTAAATCATGTCTTCCGGCTTCTGTAGTCTTACGGTTTCTTATTACAGGCTACAACAAACATATTTTGGGCCCAACATACTGGGTATGGTGATTTCTTGCTGTAGAAATTTAGCCTGAATGACATATATAAATTTGTGAGTTGATGAGCTTGACAAAGTTGCACCATTTTTGTGGACATTTGATTATTCTTTTCGTAATGCATTCTGTTAACCATGGCATTGGCTTTTATGAATTCTTTTTTATTCAAATGCCACAGCTATTGACGGTTCTGATTCAGGCAGATTGTACTTCAAGAACAAATGTTGCGTGTGTTATTTTTTAATCTAGATGCCCAGGAGAACCAGCAACTTGAAGAAAATAGTCAAAACACAGTGAGACCAATAGGGTATCTTAGCAGTTTGCATTGCAAATGTCATTGTCTCATGATGTTGCCTCCAATTACCTAAGCAGGCCACTTCACCCGTAAGTTTCAGGTGGCTCTGCTTGTGCCTGCGGCCACCTCCTGCAGCGTGCCAAGAGCCGTAGGCTTTCTGTATCTGGTTATCAGTTTCAGGTCTGAGAAATTTGTTAGGAATACTTCAATTTCTGATGTTCATGACAAGTATTGCTAGCAAAAAGCGAGCACAAGCTCTGTTTCAGTTACCAGTTCCAAGGCTTTTAGATGCATAAATTTCTATGTTGTTTCAGTTACCAGCATACCCTGGAGTATGCTCGTGCAAACATATCTGCAAGTCTTAATAATGTTGGGCAAAACAACCACTGCCAGATTCTCAGTAACCCTGCTTCCACCAGCTTGACATTTAAAGATACTCCTACAGAGTGGAGCATCTAGCCCTTTGTAGTACTTTTAACATACCATCTTGCTAATACATAACTCTCCCACTATGGACAGGTGCAGCCTCCCACGCCTTTATGGGCTAATCATGTTACATAACTATACATAGAAAATTTATGCATACCATAACTTGGAAATGTCTATAGTTTACAGGTGAATTGCCTGAAGATGTTCAAACGTTAGAAAAAATGCTTCTATTAAATTGCTTGACATTGCAGGCTACAGCGCAGCAAGTCCAATTCACAATCACTGCAAATCATGCGGAGCCAAGCATATTAAGAAAGTAATTTTCTAAGTTGGTAGCTAGTCCGTTGGCCACAGTTAATCCATGCTCTACTGGTTACCCAAAATGCCCCAAGGAACTAGCAACCCAAAGATAATAAAAATCAAAACTTATACGATTAGACCAATAGGGAGTTTGCAAACACCTCTAGTGGATGTGTTACAGAGTTTGCAAATAACAACACAAATTGGAAAAATCAACTCCACTTCCTACAACAATGTTACATCGAAGACTGTCACAAATGTACGACTAGGTTTCTATCATACACGGAACAGTAATACTATATCCAATTACCAAAAAGAGGAGACATAATCATATGAACCTCGCGAGTAACTATACTCTACCAAACAACTGTACCAGTTAAACATGTACCTGAACAATAAACATACACTAGTACACAAAAGCTAAAAATTACACAAAGATCTGGCTGGCTAAGAATCGTTGTATTGTTTGAGTTTCGAACCTAAAAGCCACACCGAGATTCTAGTTACAGAGAACATAGATGCATCATTTATTTGCAATGAAGATGAATAACAATGACCACAGAATGGCACAAGATAATCATGCTGACAGTTAGACATGCATCAGCATCATACATTCTCCTCGATCGCAACGTGCACAAGAGGACATCGTTTAACAAGTGACAATCATGCATGAGAGTTTGTGTATAAGCTACATATACTACTACTAACGTGTAATGATGGCTGCAATTAAAACTTGGCTGGTGAGCACATATGTAGATTGCCACTTTTAGATGGATCGTTGCTCTGTCCCCAATGTACATACTACTAACAATCACCCATAATCAGTAGTAGACCTAGTAGCCGATCGGCATCGAGCGTTCAAGTTTGTTAGCACATATGAAAGGATTAACATATCAGAGCCAGAGAGCACGAAAAATATCTTTTTTCTACTTGGCTAATCTTTTTTTTTAGCTAATCCTTTTTCTAAACTTTGTGTACTAAAGAAACAACCTTACTTGCTCATTTTCTACATGCCGGAGAGCACAAAAAAATCCGGCATGACCTTTGCTAAAAAAGGTCATGCCGGAGAGCCAGAAATTCGCCGGAACGGAAATGAATCGACGTTCCGGCGAAACATTGGCAACTCAATTTATATACCTGCACAAACACGACCCCACCTTTTATTCACTAAATCACTTCCGCCTCCTATTTGTTAGATGTAATGTCCTGTATGGATACGTATGGTGTAGTACACCACCGTATCCATACCCAACTTGTACGCCACGCCAGGGGGCTATTCCCTGCCTACTTAACACGTACCCGATGTGCCCGAGAGGGGCATCGTTCCCGCTAGCGTTGATATGGTATCAGAGCCCTCCTCTACCGAGACCTAGCCGCCGATCGCAAAACCCTAGATCGAAACACCAAAAAAAAACCAGAAAACCGAGATCCCAAAACCCCACGGCTGATCAATGGCGAGCTCCACCGCCCTCATCGCTGCCCTGGGAACGCCACCATCACAGAAGCTCACGCGAGGCAACTTCCTTTTCTGGAAGACCCTCGTCTACCCGCCTCTTCGAGCTGCTCAGGTCATGGACCTGCTCAATGGCGTCGAAGCTGCACCGGCAAAAACTATCGAGGTGGTTGATGAAAATCAGAAGAAAACCGTCGCCCCGAACCCTGCCTACTCGGCCTGGGTCGCCCGCGACGCCACGGTGCTTGGGTTCATCCTCAACACCCTCTCACCGGAGATCCTCGCCCATGTTCTCGGGCTGGAGACGAGCGCCGAGGTATGGGCAGTGGTGATGTCCATGTTTTCCTTGCCGTCACGCTCGAAGATCCAGCACCTCCGTGGCGCGTTGAACAATACCAAGAAGGCCGACCTCAGTACGGCGCAATTCTTCGCGAAAATGAAGGGCCTAGCTTCCGAGCTTGCGGCCATTGGAAAACCCGTCGACGAGGACGAGCTCGTTGGCTATATCCTGAACGGACTCGACGGCGCGTACAATGCGCTTGTTGCCTCCGTCAATGCAAATCCAGGGACTTCGCTTGATGATCTCTTTGGACAAATAAGTGCACATGATATGCGGCAAGAGATGCTTGCCGAGAGCGGCCAAGACACGGGGAACTTCTCCGCCAACGTCGCTCGCCGCGGTGGTCGTGACCATCCTTCCAGGGGTGGTGATCGTGGCCGCGAAGATGGTGGCTATCGACGCCGCAATGATGATCGGGAGCGTGGTGACCGCGGGCGTGAGCACGGTGACCGCGAACGCTACGACGACACCGGCCGAGGACGCGGCGACCGCGGTGACCGTGGCGGTGATCGCGACAATGCGCGCCGTGAGCGCCGTCGTGACGATGGCCAGCGACGCAATGATGACCGACGTGAAGATGGTGGGCGCGGTCGCTACCGTGATCGTGCAGATGGGCGTAACCAGAGGGATGATAGCCGCGGCGGGCGCGGTGACCGCGAACGCTACGACGACACCGGCCGAGGATGCGGCGACCGCGGTGACCGCGGTGACCGTGGCGGTGATCGCGACGATGCGCGCCGTGAGCGCTGTCGTGACGATGGCCAGCGACGCAATGATGACCGACGTGAAGATGGTGGGCGTGGACGCTACCGTGATCGTGCAGATGGGCGTAACCAGAGGGATGATAGCCGCGGTGGGCGCCGCCGCCGCCGCACCCCGACACCCTTTGTTGCCACCACATGCCAGATTTGCAAGATTTATGGCCATCCGGCGTCTGATTGCTGGTGGCGCTACAAGCATAATGATGATTCTCATGATGACCGTGAAGAGAAGGGAGCCAATTCTGCCACTTATAGGGTTGACACCAATTGGTACCCTGACACCGGCGCCACATATCATATAACTGGAGAATTGAGCAAGCTATCAACTCATGAGAGATACAGGGGACGTGACTGCGTCCACACGGCTGATGGTAAGGGCATGAACATAACTCACATTGGTCATTCTACTTTGCATACCCCACATGATGATTTGTTGCATCTCAAAAATATTCTGCATGTTCCTAGTGCCTCTAAGAATCTTTTATCAGTCCACAAACTTACTCTTGATAATGATATATTCTTTGAGTTTCACCCATTTTTCTTTTTGATAAAGGATCAAGCCACCAGAAGAACTCTGTTTAAAGGACCCTCTCATGGTGGTCTCTACCCTCTAGTGCCGATTACTTCAGGATCCTCCAAGCATGGTTGTGTCACAATAAAGCCATCTTCATCCACATGGCATAGTCGTCTAGGACATCCATCATCTTTTATAGTGCAACAAATCATTAGGAAACACAAACTTTTACATTCTCCACAAACAAATCCCCATGTGTGTGATTCATGTCAATTAGCTAAGAGTCATCAATTGCCATATCCTATTTCTACCAGTGTATCCACTGCTCCATTGGAGCAAATATTTTCTGATGTATGGGGTCCTGCCCAGAGTCTGTTGGTAGACATTCATACTATGTAAGCTTTATTGATGATTATAGCAAATTTACGTGGATATATTTGCTTAAGAAACGTTCTGAGGTTTATCAAGTGTTTCTTAACTTTCAACAACTTGTTGAGAGGAGGTTTTCTCGTAAAATCATCACTATGCAAACTGATTGGGGAGGGGAGTATGAAAAACTCAATGGCTTCTTTCGCAAAGTAGGCATCTCTCATCATGTATCCTGTCCACATGCTCATCAACAAAATGGCTCTGCCGAACGTAAGCATAGACATATAGTTGAAGTTGGGTTAGCATTGCTTGCAAATTCCTCTATGCCTTTAAAGTTTTGGGATGAAGCTTTTCTAACAGCTACGTTCCTTATAAATCTTCTTCCCACCAAAGTCCTCAATTTTGATACTCCCACACAACGCCTACTTGGTGTTGATCCCAACTATGATGCACTACGAATATTTGGTTGTGCCTGTTGGCCTAATCTTCGCCCATACAACAAACGCAAGCTTGCTTTCCGCTCTAAACGGTGTGTTTTCCTAGGCTATAGCCCTTTGCACAAAGGTGTTAAGTGTCTAGATGTGTCCACCGGTCGTGTCTATATATCACGTGATGTTATCTTTGATGAACAAGTGTTTTCGTTTGCCTCCTTGCATCCCAATGCAGGTGCTAGACTCAAACAAGAAATTTTACTTCTTCCAAATTCATCTACACCTCCATCATCACATGACGGGGATGCAAATGTTAATGATCACATGTCTGTTATTGTGCCTGTTACTAATCCCCTGCAGATTGAGGAGCTCCCTGGTGAAAATCCCGTGGAAAACCGTGCGGAAACGGACTCAGAATTCGACTCTGAATCTGAGTCACAAAGCGACGACCAAAACTCGCCTGGGAGCAATCCCGAGGCGGATTCGCCATCTCCCTCGGATCGGGAGCCGCAGCGTCCCGAGGCAGATTCGCCTGCTGCGGCACCTGGCGCGAAATCCGGCGCAGCGCGCCCCTTCGCCCCCGACAACGCGCGGTTCCCCGCGTCCGACCCCGCGTGCATGCGCCCGGGTGGCGATGCCCACTCCGCGTCGCCCACGTCACCGACAGGGGGAGCAGGTCCCTCCGCGCGGGCCATCGTGCACATGCACCTGGGCGACGTCGACCTATCTGCGTCGACCACGTCACCGACAGGGGGAGCAGCGACCCCTGGATCTTCTACGGCGCGCTCTGGTGTGGAATCTGCAGCAGTTGCTGCGGGTCGCCCCAGATCCTCTGTGCAGCCACCGGAGGACCAATCTGCACCACCTCTGTGTGTCTACGAACGACGACGTCTACGCACTCGCTCTCCGAGTCCAGCCCTCGGAGTTCGTACACGGCTTATGAAAGGTATAAAACAACCCCGTATATACAAGGATGGTTGTGTACGCTATGGTCTACTTTCCTCCACAGGTGAACCAAATACACTAAAAGAAGCCCTTGGTGATAAAAATTGGAAGCAAGCAATGGATGATGAATTTGTTGCGTTAACCCACAACAAAACATGGCATCTTGTTCCTCCTGGTTCTCACAGAAACATCATTGACTGTAAGTGGGTTTATCGCATCAAGAGGAAGGCAGATGGCACAATTGACAGGTATAAAGCACGTCTCGTTGCAAAAGGTTTTAAACAGAGATATGGTATAGATTATGAGGATACTTTTAGTCATGTTGTTAAAGCTGCAACTATAAGAACTGTTCTAGCTATTTCAGTCTCAAAAGGTTGGAGTTTGCGGCAGCTAGATGTCAAGAACGCGTTTTTACATGGTGTTCTGGAAGAGGAGGTTTATATGAAACAACCACCTGGGTATGAAAATCCTAATGCCCCTGATTATATATGCAGATTGGACAAAGCTCTATATGGACTGAAACAGGCTCCTCGTGCCTGGTTCTCTAGACTCAGTTTACAGTTGCAGTCTTTTGGGTTCACAGCATCCAAAGCTGACACATCCCTCTTTTTATACAACAAGTCCAATATTGTTATCTTTGTTCTCATTTATGTTGATGATATTATAGTTACAAGCTCATCTGATGAAGCCATTACAGCTCTTCTTAAGGATCTCAACAACACATTTGCCATTAAGGACTTGGGTGATTTGCACTTCTTTCTTGGCATTGAGGTCACAAAAATATCTAATGGTTTGCTTTTGACACAAGAGAAATATGCTACAGATTTGCTTGCTCGAGTTGGTATGACACAATGCAAACCTGTACCCACACCTTTGTCTACATCTGAGCAGCTCTCTTTAACAGAAGGATCAACTCTTGGTCCTCAAGATTCCACTCAATATCGCAGCATTGTTGGAGCTTTGCAATATCTCACATTGACACGTCCAGATTTGGCTTTCTCTGTTAACAAAATTTGCCAGTTTCTTCATGCACCTACAACAGTACATTGGGCAGCTGCTAAACGTATTCTGAGATATATTTCAGGTACTCTCAAAGTTGGAATTACTTTCATACAGTCATCATCCACACTTCTTAGTGCTTTTTCAGATGCCGACTGGGCAGGTAGCCTTGATGATCGTCGCTCTACTGGTGGCTTTGCTATATTCCTTGGCCCAAACTTGATTTCTTGGAGTGCCAGAAAACAAGCAACTGTATCTCGTTCTAGTACAGAAGCTGAGTATAAAGCCCTTGCTAATGCCACTGCTGAGCTTATTTGGGTTGAAGCCCTTCTTGGAGAACTTGGTGTTGCCTTAAGAGAAGTACCATGTCTATGGTGTGATAATTTGGGTGCCACATACCTATCTGCAAATCCAGTCTTCCATGCCCGTACCAAACATATTGAGATTGATTTTCATTTTGTTCGTGAACGTGTTGCTGCGAAGAGGTTGGCAATTAAGTTTGTCTCAAGTAAAGATCAAGTTGCTGATGGCTTCACTAAAGCTCTTCCTGTTAGAAACCTTAGTGCTTTTAAGCGTAATCTAAATCTTTTCCAAAGTTTAGATTAAGGGGGAGTGTTAGATGTAATGTCCTGTATGGATACGTATGGTGTAGTACACCACCGTATCCATACCCAACTTGTACGCCACGCCAGGGGGCTATTCCCTGCCTACTTAACACGTACCCGATGTGCTCGAGAGGGGCATCGTTCCCGCTAGCGTTGATACTATTCACTGCATCACTTCCACCACACCATCAAATATTGCCAAAAACAGCACAGAAATTCAACCACCCCACCTTTAGGGCGAGTCACGAGTAGATGGCACTCTTTAGCTTTCTCAAGTTGAAACTGAGCTTCTTCAACACTTGAGTCCAACACTAAAATGCCGCAATCAATGTCATGCGACCATCACACTTGGATCTACCGTAGCCATGCGTGTCTGCTAGCTAACGGAAGAGAGTGGAACAAACAATGGTAAGAGCATCTCCAGTCGAGGCCCCCAATAGGCGTCTGGATGGGCGTCCGGCGAGACCCTTTGGGGGCTCGTCCGGACGGGAAGGCGCCGGCCAGGGGCGCGGTTGCCCACTCGCCGCCCCCAATGAAACCCTCAAAAACAAGATTTTGCCTATTTTCGTTATTTTGGAGTCTCAAAAATACTTAAAAATACATATGTTCTAGGTTTAAATTATTACATATATAGTTCACGAATGACTACAAATAAAAATAAAATATTCATACAATTAAAAATAAATTCGAAATACACTATGCCGCCGCCATTCCTTTGCGTGCCCACAAATGCTCCACTAGATCATTTTGGAGCTGATCATGAGTTGCCCCGTCTCGAATCTCCATGTGCATAGCGATGTACTCGGTCCAATCCGCTGGCACATTGTGATCCACATTGGCGAGAGTACCCTGAAACTCATACGGAAGAGGATCATTCACTGGATTGTCACGCTCATCCTCAATGATCATGTTGTGCATGATCACACACGCATTCATGATCTCTCCTAGCTGTCGGATATATACCAACTAGGGGTATATCAGATGGTAGTCTAAAGTGCCGGATTACCAGGGTGGCCTAAATGGTAGTGGGCTACGGTCCATTGGGCGGCCCAGTAAGCTGACGCACAGAAGCCGGATTCTAGAAGAACCCGGATCACGGCCCACGTGATCTGGCTTGGAGTAGAAGGCGGATTCCTTACTTTCCAACTTAATAGTTACCGTAGTCTTCTAGGTTTCCTTCTCTGTGTGCCCTAATCCGGCTATTATATAAAGCCGGACGGGAGATAAGATAGACAGACAAGAAGCAAAAGGCTAACTCGCTGAGAGGTTGATCCTTGACGAGCAGCTAATAGAACCTCACGTTGTACTCTGTATTCCCAGGCTTTAGTCCTGAATAGTGAGATTGCAGGAGTAGGAACGCCGCGTTACCGCGTCATACCGAACCTGGGTAAAAACCCTGTGTCCTTGATCATCGTACAATCACGTCCCCCCACGTCTCTATCGGTAGTCTCATGGCACCCCCGTCTATTAAATCTACTATGATGTCTCGACGGTTGGCGCCCACCGTGGGGCCAGCGACGTCAGGCGTTATGTTTAGATCGGGGATACTCGGCGGAATCGGCAGTACTATAACTGTCGGAAGCCTGGAATTCGACAACGACGTCGGACTCTTCATCGACAACGGATCATACATGCCGGCGCGGAATCACCTGGTAAGTGCCTGCGTTTTACCGGTTGGATCTGTAAACATCTTTATTGGATTAACTGCAGAAGCAATGGGATTCTGTGGTGGGAGCAAATTTATCCCACCCGCCCTATACCCAGTCGAAGACGACTATGATGCCGGATTTTGCTCAGATCACCGATATACTGCTAAATCGCACTTTATCGGCATGGTGCAGTACGAGATCGCCGAAAACACGGATGAAAGTAATCCCGTGCAAGAGGCAGAAAACAACACTCCCACAACAGAAGTGGAAGATCCGACATCCGTCGACATCACGACGCACTCGGAAGCTGACTCTGTATTAGCCGCCATCGAGGCGAGATTAGAGTCGGAACCCGGATCGGATCACTTCGATACCGAAGACGAAGACGAAGACGCTTTCTAAAGAAAGGTCAAATCCTTCCAAGAGGGCTTCCACGAAGTACTGATGGCAAAACCGGCTGAAAACACGGATGCCGACAGTCGGGAAAGCCCTAGAACGCCTCCGCCAGAGGAAGAGAGAGAAGACGGAGAAACTTCTCCAAAATTCCCTGACGTCAAGGAATTGACAGAGGAAGAACCCTGCAGGAAACCTCCCTCTTCCAAGAAGAAACACAAAGCTGCTAAAAAGCTCCAGTATAAGCTCCGGAAGAAGAAATCGGTTGATCCAGCCAATGAAAGCCCGGAAGTAGGAGACGCAAGCGAAGTAAAACCTGCGGAGAAGAAAACAAAGGAAATCCTTGTTCCGCCAATGACATAACAGGACGAACAGGAATTACTCCAAACACCAGTGGGACCACACGAGCCCCCTGAAGTGCTGGAAGCCCGGAGGCAGGCTCTCCAAAGGCAACAGGAACATCTATTTCGAACTAGAGAACACCTCCAAAAAACCCAGGCTGACATCAAGCTCATGCGGGAAGAAATCAAGGAATACGAGAGAAAGAATAGATCTGACATTAAACCTACGCGGTTACCTGGAATCGCAAAACCGGAAGTACTGCCGCCAAAAGAAAGGTTCCATAACCCATCTTGGCAAAAGCAGGTAAACGGCAAAGATGCCAGAGGTGAGCCAATATACAAAACCGCAGCAGAAACCGCGGAAGCGGCGTTCGCCATCCTCAACAAGGATATGTACTCCAACGGTGAAAAACTTCAAGGGGTGTACACTTTCCTAGGAAAAGCGTTGCCACAGCAACAGCGAGCGCAAGAGCGATCAGGGAAATTACATGAAGACTCTGCCCTATGCAAGACAGCTACATGCGCCGCTGGAGTACATATCATTGTTGAGGATAGAAGTATTAAAATAAGGTTTACATTCTAAAAGTTCAGTAATGCTCCTATTTCCTATCTTTCCTATCCAGGGCAAGGAAAATTCTTCAAGCATCCGAGTCATCTTCGCTGCTGGACTCCTCGGGGGCTTCTGGAATCTCTTCTTCCGGATAGGTGATGGAGATATTCACTATAGAAGCAATCTTGGTGGCGTGACCTTTGATCTCATCAAAGATGGTGGTCCGCTGGGTCTCCGTATATCCTTGAGGGATGTCGGACGCCACGCGCCAAGATTTAGCAGTGGGATAGTGCATACGCATAAGGCCTAAAGCCATGCGTGCACCACCCTGTGTTGCGGAGCGCAAGGTGGAGTCCTTGGACTCCGCCACCTCCAAGATAGCTTCCGGAAGTTTCTCAACTTCCGAGAATTCCCCAGTTCTTGCCGGAAGGTACTTGTTGATCAGCTGCATGCCCGCAGCTTTGATCGCGGTGAATACCTTCTCGAAAGCTCGGATTTTCTCAATCCGGGTAAGTGCTGGGTCATCTCCTGTTTTTTCAGATAAAAATCAAAGGGTTAATGAAAAAGCAGAGAAAGAAATCAAAACATGGAAAATCCGGTAAAAGTAAATGACTTACCGAGGATCCTATCCATCTCAGATCCTTCCTCCAGGGGCAGGGTCAAGGCATTCTCCAAATCTCGGATGGTTGCCTTGTCCTTGTCAGCTTGCTGGGAGGCATTGGACTGAGCAATGCCAACAGCCAGTTGGCTGGCCTCCAGTTCTTTCTGAACCTTCATAAGATTCTTATGAAGGTCCAGGTTCTCCCGGCGGAGGTTCTCGGCATTGCCGGCATCTTCAGCAATCTGTTTGGCTTTATCCAAAGCAGCTGAAAAGCGAGGAAAAAAGCCCGAGTTAAGAAAACTCGGAAAAGTACTTAGAGAAAAAAGCATAAAAGTGAAACCTCAGAGGACTAAAATACCTGTTATTTTCTCCAGCTGTTGCTGAGACGATGCCAGCTCCGCTTCCTTAACTTCAAGAATAGAGAGAAGGCTTCTAACCTCCTTATTCTTGACAGTTAGTTTGTTGAAAACTTCCATGTTAATGCTTTCGGCGGTTTGCTGAAACATGGAAACGAACCAGAACGCTTAAGTTAGAAACAAGCATGATAAAGTTGAAAGCATTAAGTTAAAAGAATGCATTTGACTTATTGCTTGGGGGCTAGAGATATTACCTGGCTCATCCGCTGCAAACCTGACAAATTCTCGTTGAATTCTTTTACATATTCAGAAAAAAGAATTCCAACATGGTGCAGGCCGTCTTGGATGATCTGACGAGGTGAAAAGACGAAGTTATTTCGGACAATTAGTCCGCCTTGTGGCCAAGGACGGATCAGGGGAGCAGGTTCGAAGAACTTCTTAGCTGCCGGACGAATGTATCCGAGATCATCAAAAGGTTCTTCCTTTACCTTGAAGTCCTTATCAAAAATAGGGATGGGCTCGTCTTCTCCAGATGTCCGAGAAGGTCCGCCCATCTCCGGCGCTGCCCTTTCCCTCGCAACCAAGTTGGATGCAATAGGCTGGCTGGACGGTTGGAATTGTTCGTCCGGGTTTGCGATTTTGTCTTCCCCACCAAGAGTTGTCGGAGTGGGTGGAGCTGCAGCTGAAGACGGCATTCCCTTGCCAGTAGTAGCCTTATGTTTCTTCAGTTTCTTTGACTTCAAAGGAACTGGTGCAAGGCTGAAAAGAAAATATCCGAGAAGTAAATACCTCGAAGAACCAGGATGGAATAAGAGAACAGAAACCTCAGAAAAATACCTGGATGTGGCGATGGGAACTCCATCAAGATTTATCACCTCCTCTGTGATCACTTGCCTCTTGCGTTTGCGACCGCCATAAAAGCTGGCGTGCAATTCGTCGAGTTCGGCGTCAGATGCAAGATCTGCTTCCGTGAGATCGTTGAACTACAGAGAGAGCAAAAAATCCGGCTAAGTCTGAGATATCCGGGAAAGATAAAAATCCGAGAGAATGTCAAATCAAGGAAAACCAAAATCACCTTAGGGACAGGGTTCTCCTCATGATACATCTCCAAGCTCTCCTTATATTGGTCGCGAGTAGCGACCAATTGGTTGACTTGTTTCTTGAAATCCTTTTTTGTGAAGGCTTTGTCGGTCCCTCTCATTCCGTCTTCTGGGCCTTTGTATTCACAAAGAAGTCGAGGGCGGAGGGCAAGAGGTTGAATACGACGACCGAGCCAGCACAAAATTGTGTTTGTTCCGGTCAAAGGATACTGAGAAGAGGTGAGTTTGGCAATATGCCGTTTGATCTTCAACAGATCATCCGGCAAGGTTTTCACAGCTTCGACTGTCCAACTCTCTTGGGGAGTGGCTGCGGAATTGATGAATGGAGGAACCCCGTTTTCTTTTCCGGGAAACGGGATGTCGTGGTGATAAAAGAAAGAACCCGTCCAAAACTTGACGGATTCTGATGTTTTTATCTTTGGGTACAAGTCTTCCCTAAATCTCCGAAGAGTGAAAGAAATGGTCCGGCAGATGGGAAGAACACCCTCTGTAGGGTTACGTTTCACTCCGAAGCAGTATTGCCAAAAGTCTAATCTAGGTGCTATTCCTAAATACCCTTCGAAAAGGGCTTGGAAGCCGGCTAGATAGAGAATGGAGTTTGGGGGAAGATTGTGAGGTTGAACACCATAATGGTTGAGGACCTCTAGAAAAAAGGCGGAAGGTGGCAATCGCATACCTCTTGCGATGTGGGAGGTAAGGAGAACACGCTCCCCGTCTTTTGGCGTTGGGTCGGACTCGTCCTCTGGGCTCCGCCATTTGCCTTTCAGCAGCAGCCCCTCCTTTTCCATTGTCGGAAGGAGGGAAGGCGGAATACTGCTCTGGCTCCAATTGCCGGCAGTTTCCCCTTCGTCTTCCGCCCCGGCGGTGGCGGACGTGGTGGCGCGGCCGCGAGCTCGTCCCCGACGAGGATGATTTTTTCCTCCGCCGTCTCGGGTGCGAACGGCGGGGATGGCGCGGAGGAGGATCCCGCGAGGTTGGTGGCAGCGAGAGGAATTTCCTCGCCCGCTGCGCTGCTGGCAGCTTTTTCCGGTTCGTCGCCGGTTGCGCGCAGCGGAGAATCCACCATGGGATCCATGGTGTTGATGATTTCATCGATCTCCTCCGCGACGGAGCGGGACGGAGAGGAGTTCGGTGAAGCCATTTTTTGGCAGTGCGATGGAATCCGTGCGCTCCGGTGAGTTCCCGGACGGCGTTCGTGCGTTTGCTCTACTCGCAGTGTGCTTGGACGCTGTGGAGGCGAGAAGAGAATAGGAGCAGAAGGTTTGCCGGAGAGGACGATGACGGCTATTTATAGCCAGAAACCCGTCACGATGCGTGCTAACGGCTCTTTTGACCGTTGGATGATCAACGCGTGTCACTCGCCAGAAATTCCGGGAAATGAAACGGCGGGTGATTATTGCTATCTCCTCGTTTCCCGCGAGAATCTGTCAGAGATACATTTCAGGGTTTCCCGCACGACACCCAAACGTCCCTGACGTCAGCAAGATTAAAGCGCTGACGTAGGAAGTTCCTTCTCCGCGAAGATTCGTGGAAGAAAAGCCGGATTTTCCGAAATCTGAGTTTTGCGTTACGACATTGTTCTGATAAAAAGAAGAATGAAGACAGAGAGCCTATATTTCTCGGACAGCATGCAACACTTGACGAAAGACGGCAAATCGGAGTCTTAATCCTTCTTGGGGGCTACTGTCGGATATATACCAACTAGGGGTATATTAGATGGTAGTCTAAAGTTCCGGATTACCAGGGTGGCCTAAATGGTAGTGGGCTACGGTCCATTGGGCGGCCCAGTAAGCTGACGGACAGAAGCCGGATTCTAGAAGAACCCGGATCACGGCCCACGTGATCTGGCTTGGAGTAGAAGGCGGATTCCTTACTTTCCAAGTTATTAGTTACCGTAGTCTTCTAGGTTTCCTTCTCTGTATGCCCTAATCCGGCTATTATATAAAGCCGGACGGGAGATAAGATAGACAGACAAGAAGCAAAAGGCTAACTCGTCGAGAGGTTGATCCTTGACGAGCAGCTAATAGAACCTCACGTTGTACTCTGTATTCCCAGGCTTTAGTCCTGAATAGTGAGATTGCAGGAGTAGGAACGCTGCGTTACCGCGTCGTACCGAACCTGGGTAAAAACCCTGTGTCCTTGATCATCGTACAATCACGTCCCCCCATGTCTCTATCGGTAGTCTCATGGCACCCCCGTCTATGAAATCTACTACGATGTCTCGACACCAGCTGCTCGGCCGACCAAGAGAGAGCAGGATACCGCACAATGGCAAACCTCTGCTGGAGCACTCCAAATGCACGCTCAACATCATTTCTTGTGCTCTCTTGTACCGAGGAAAACTAGGATCTCTTGTTGCCTAGAGGATTGGAAATTGTCTTCACAAATGTTGACCATCTTGGACAGATACCATCCGCTAGGTAGTACCCCTTGTTGTACTTGTGGCCATTGACAACATAGTTCACTGGCGGAGCATGGCCTTCAACAAGTTTTGCAAACACAGGGGAACGCTGCAACACATTGATGTCGTTGTTAGATCCTGCCATGCCGAAGAACGCATGCCAAATCCAAGTCTTGTGATCGGCCACTGCCTCAAGTACCACGCTGCAAACTCCATGATGGCCCCCTTTGTACAATCCTTATCATCCAAATGGACAATTCTTCCAGCTCCAGTGCATGCAATCAATGCTTCCAAGCATACCAGGAAAACCTCTTGCTTCATTTGTTGCCAGGATTGGAGCAGTTTCCTCCTCATTTGGTCCTCTCAAGTAGTTTGGGCCAAACACGTCCACTATCGCACTGCAGAACCTGTACATGGCTTTGATAGCCGACAACTCAGACATGTAGAGATAGTCGTCCTGGCCATCTGCGGGGGCACCATATGCAAGCATTCTCATAGCAGCAGTGCACTTCTGAATTGAGGAGAAACCTAGCATCCCCACTGCATCTTTCTTCATCTTGAACCAAGGGTCGTGCTCCCTCACACTCTGCACCAATGTGTTGAACAACCTTAGTCTCATCCGAAATCTTCATCGAAAATCCTTTGCATCGAATCTTGGCTCATCCGCAAAATAGTCGGCGAAAAGCATGCACTGGCCCTCAATTCTGATCCTCGGTTTCGTCTTTCTCCTCCCAAACTTGGATCCTCCTCGCTTTGGTTCGCGATTGGTTTCCTCATCGGCGAGAAGTTGTGTCAAATAAGCAAGAACAAGCAAGTTCTCATCTTCCTCCACGTCGATATCGGCTTCTTCCTCTAAGATAAAGTTCATCATCGTCTCATCGTCGCTGTCCATCTGTAGAAACGAAAATGGCTTCAATATATGGCAAAAAGAACGGCCGGCGCCCAGCCGGGCAAATCGCCGAACACCTTGGGGGCGAGGTGGTTACCTCTGGCCGCCGGAGGTGGCGCATGTGGCAGCGCCTGTGGGCTGGAGGCGCGGCGGGGGGGGGGGGGGGAACGTAGACGACGGACGCGCAACCAGAGGCGCCGATGGGGTGGAGGCGCGGCGGGAGAAAGCGGCGACACTCGGGGGGGGGGGAGACGGCAGTGGGCGAGGCGGCGTGTGCGGGGCGTAGATGGGCGGGGCGAAGGGGACGTGGCGCAAATGATTCCTTTTGTGTCGCTGGCAAGACGGGCCCGCGACGCATTTCGACTCGTCCGGCGCCCCCACGGGAGCCTCTGGGGGAGGGGTTGGGCTGGGTTTGCCGGACGGGAACAAGGGGCGTCCGGATGGGAAGGCCCAATGGGGGGAGCGACTGGGCGCGCTCGGGGCCCGTCCGAACGGGAATAGGGCGTGGGGGCGCGTTTGGGGGGCGCGACTGGAGATGCTCTAAGATTAAAATACTTAGTATTAACATGTTGGCCAGGCCCTAGCACACGGAGGGCGAAATCACCACCAGATGGACTATTCAACTAAGTAGTACCAATCGTGACAAATCAAGGTGTGGATAGGGATTATAAGTACATTTGGAGTTGCCGATTGAACTAGAGCCACGAATTCAGGTGGACTCCACATGAACGAACATGAAGCACATCCACTAATTAAAACTGGTGACCAGTTGACGTAATCGTCGGGCTTTCTCAGGCATGATAACCATCCGTTAGGGCGGAGAGAGAAGAGAAGGCCGGAGAGGGAGGAGAAGGTCGGAGAGAGAGCAAAATACCTGCTAGGGTTCGTTGCTAGAGGGGGCGCATAATCCTCCACAGGCGTGATTCGTTGCTAGAGGGGACACCGGTGCCGCTAGGGTTCGTCGCTGCAGGGGGGCGCGGGTGGCTCCTCGACGGGCGGCTCCTCCTCGACGCCTGGCTCCTGGTCCTCCTCAACGACGGTGGCACGGGCGGCTTCTCGGCGGCGGCGCAGGGCGAACTGGGGACTAGCTCCTCCACAGACGCGACGACGGCGATTGAGTGGGTGCGGCACGCGGTGGTGTGAGAGAGAGCTAGGGTTCGTCGAGCGCGCAGGGGAAATTTTGGGGGACATATGAGATCGATCGAGATCGAAAACGGCTAAGTCCTTTTCCTCTCTCCCAGGTACACGAATTAGCGCCGACGTAGCTAAACAACTAGCGCGTCGGGGCTAAGTGGGGAGGGCCCACCCCTTTTTAGGCACGGATGCTACCTTAGCGCCGGCGCTTCTAGATGCTTGCGCGCCGGCGCTAAGTGGGGCGGGCCCACTCCCTTTTAGGCACGTATGCTACCTTAGCACCGGCGCGTCTGGATGCTTGCGCGTCGGGGCTATCTTTTTTTTTTTCTTTTCCCTTTTGTCTTTTCTTTTCCTTATTCTTTATCTGTTGTGCCTAAAATCAAATAGTATAGTAATAAAGCTAATTTTAATATAAGAGGATAGTAATAAAATAAAATGGAATACTAGTTGTAGTTATTCAAAAGTGGATATACAATATAAGATAGTTGTGTTGGCAAAACACACATATCATCACTGTTATCGATTTAAGAAAGACTAGCACACAAACCCGTGCGTTGCGACGGGAGAGACAAATATGCATTCATGAAGGAGCACAAAGTTCTTATTGGCATGATTGATCATAGATGCTATGCAAAATTGGGTTGCGCTGGGTATATATTATTGGCATGGTGTCTAAAATGTTAAATAGAAACTATCAACGATAGATATTGTTGGATCTAGTGCAATGTAAGATGGAGCAATTTATCTTGTGGCAGTAGTGGCAGAGTAGGGTTATTAATTTTATCAGGTTGTAGCAAATAAAGTAAATACACACCAATCTATCTACTAACGGATGCATCACATATCTCAGTGATGATTATAACGGAGACAATATAATGTATTTTCTCTAAAAAGTTGCGACCGTGTGTTTTTTGAAACTCTGAAAAAAAATAGTATTCTTCTTTGAAAACATATCCTATCATCCTATGGAGCAGAAATATCTGTACACGCCTTCATTAGTTCATCTCCTTCTTATTCTTCTGAATTAATCATGGTCTTCTTTGCTACGGAACAAAAATACATCTGAGAGCAACATTAGTGACACATCTTACGACAAAGTGTCCATCCAATTTTTGAACCGCTTCCTGTTCGTATGATATTTGTCTATGTTCCAACTCAACGATATATTTTTAATGAGCATGTATTGCAACGGAACGGGGAAGATATCATCTTTTAGTTGAGAAATTTTGTCTCGACCCAATATTTTTCCTTTAAGTAGATTGATCTACTCCCTCCGCCTCATATTAATTGTCTCAAAGTTGGACCAAAGTGAATGTATCTAGACATATTTTAGTGTTAGATACATCCACTTTTGTCAAAGTTTGAGACAGTTAATTTGAGACGGAGGGAGTACATAACCCAACTTCATTTTGCCCTTTTGTCCTAATATTAAATTATATTTCATAGCAAATATGGTCGTGTGTTGCATCTCACTAAGAGAAATATGCGCCAGGATGCAAATGAAAAATTTGTAACGAAAATATGCTACTTGATCACGAAATGGTTGATCCAATGAGATGTGGGACCCCTCTGGTGACTTATAAGTAAAATGGTTCAACCTTTTTCATGCACACATACGAAAAACATGCTCGTATATGTTCTTTTAAGTCAAGATGCTACACTGGTGCTTAATCCGACCTATATTTATTTGTTCAAGACAATCTCGTTCCCTTTAACTATAAGTAAGGCGATCATGTTATAGTTTACAAAATAGTAAATAGATATGTTTGTCTACAAGAGCTTGTTAAGACCCAAATATTACATTATATAGAAAAAAATAACTAAAATGGCTGCCAATCTGAAACAAAAGAACCAGAGTATACTGCATGCATATTGTTTAGGCCCACGGAATTTCTCTTTTTATGATACCAAAGGCTGTAAATAGAAAATACCAGCAGAAACATTACAGTAAACACTTAGCTATTAAAAATAAAAGCATGATACATTCGCATATCGCACAACAAACAGCTATATTGGTTGTATTAGTTCACATCAGTGCTACACACATTCAAATGATCCTTGCATAATCTGGGTTTTCTCACTAAACATCTGAATACCATCAGAAAAGGACTTGATCTAAAACTTTTCCCATCAGACAATCAACAATTTCTATACTTGCTCGTCGCCTCGTCCGGTACCCTAGGATTGGTGAAAATAGCTATAACTTAACCACTGTAAGCATATTACAGACAAGGACACAGTTTAATGCATATGTATATTACACTAGTAAACATGCCCGTGCGTTGCAACGGTAGAGAAAAACTGAAGGATGGTGACGGATGTCGCGGAAACCAACCAAGCTCAATGTGTCGGTTCACCGCCAATGCCTCATCTGCCGCACCTACAACCAGTACACATGGGTCAGCAAGGCCTAGCGCTTGCAATTGCCACCTCGCCCCACTTCGCGAAGGCCTTCACCCGGTCTCTCGGTATTAGGGAGTAGAGAAACCACAAGAATGCCGACATACCATTTAGGGGAGGAGTCGAGATGGGTATTCAATCATACGCTCTACAACCATTGACGTTGAGGCATTTGTCTACAAAGTCCCATCAAGATTAGCCGACGTCGATGTGGGGCTAGGGGAGAGAGCCATGGGTGATAAAAAAGAGAGGAAGAAATCCCACCCCTCTTAATTCATCTGCACGTTGTTATTCCAATAGTGTGAATATAATACCTTCCATTCAAGCAATACCAACATCTTGTGTACCTAGACAAGATGATCCTAACACATTTTCATCTTGTAAAAGAATTTCAATAAAAACGTAAAAACAAAAATGAACTCAGGAACATGGTGATCGTCATTTAGGAAAAAAAATTATGTTGCTAAAATAACTGAAACCTCAAAAACACCCTTAATTTGATGTTATGTCGCCTTATGTCGCCAAACCCACGTGGAAAAGCTTGGAGAATAGATGAAGTTATATGTTGCATGCGTTGCCTAAGCTATGGATTAACTTTTGTTTGCAAATTTTCTTCTAAAGAAGTGGAACCTTGAAAGCGTTCCCCTATCGGCGGGACGCATCAAAGACGTTCGCCGCCACGAACTGGCAGAACGACGCACGTCGCCACGAGCATGCTAGCAAGGAGTAATTAAGAAGTTAATTATGTAGTTTGTGTTGCTTTGTTTAACGGAATTGGATGGCCGCTCTACAGCTTATGTTGTCGCGCAGTACGTCGGAGGCTTCCTTCGGGTGCTGCTGTGGACGTGAAACAAATAACGTAAATAAAAGCACCAAAACTTCTTCATCTCCTTTCTCGTCTACTGGGACAAATGCAAAGCACCAAACAGTAGCAAAGTAGCACTTAACCAAGCGTAACAACATCAAAACTCCATCATCTCCTTTTTCTATCACCTTGATTCTCTCTAATTTTCCCTCTCTATCTCTGAAACAGAGCAGCGGCATGCAACAACACCAATCAGACTTAACCAATCGCCGGACCTCCTCATATGACGAGCTGCTCAACCACTCCCTCCAGATCAGGAACCTGCGGCAACGCAGCATCGGTGCAGCAGATTAGGCAGCGCGAGGACGCCGAGGCGCAGCGGTTGCCATGGAGAGACGCATCCGAGGAAGCAGAGGAGACCTATCGATCTCCTTCTCTGCCTCATGCTGGTCCTCCCGGATTTCATCGGCGACGCCAGATCAGGACACGCCCATCTCGTTGATTCCCGAGCCGCGGACCAGCAATGATGGAGGCCGGAAGCATCTTGCTGATGACGGATCCTACCTGGCTGTTGGCAAGCGCGTTGGCGTGTGCAGATGAGGATGCACGGGAGCAGCACTTGCATGGCCCTGCCAAGGAGATATATAGTAATCAACCCACTAATTGCACCCGACATCCCATCTAGTTACTACAAATCCATATCATGCACGCTGCGCACGCTCACACATGACACGCTGATCGCCATTGATCTCACGCGGCCCTATCGACGGCTCGACGACGTCATAGGCCTTGATGAAGTTGACATCGATTCAGTTGTCTCTGTGGTACCCCGTCCACCCAGCGTTGCACAGCAGGTCCCGACGTCACGAAAAGAAGTCGGCGTTGGGGCTGGGTAGCTTTCCTGGATGGGGAATTCCATGCTGGTAGCATGGAATCGAGCGGAGGGGTTTCGTCCCTATGGGCGATGGCGATGGGGCGAGAGGAGTTTAGGCGACATATATATTGAACCCGTCTAGGGGCGGGGCTGTATTTCGTGAAGGATTAGGCCTTACTACGTATAATCAAAGAATCTGGCCCGAGCAGATGTCAAACACGAGTACGAACTAGCAGAGTTGTGCCAGTACATGGGCTAATGCGAGGGTGCGAGGGTCACGCAGAGTTGATGTCGGGAAGGGAACCACGTAACGTATCGATTGATGTGCGGAAGGAAAGATATTTCGGTGGAAGGGCAAAACGGTAAAACATCGGGTTGGACCGGAAGAAACCTTCCTCTCTTTATTATTAGGTAAAGATTTGCACATAATAATATAATATTAATGATAGTTTCATGGTCATAACACACATTGTGAGTGTTTCTGTCTCATCGTTTCATCACAATCTTCTTCTTAACCTTCTTGGATGTCGTTGTATACTTTATCCCTATATGATGACTTCTTCTTGTGTTGGGGTCACCTGACCTAGGTAGCGTGGTCCTGCTTCTTCTTTTGGTGTATGTTGCATTGTCTTCATCGGGTTCTTCCATCACTTGGTCTCCGACGAGGCTGTCAAAGTCATTCTCGTTAGCGACTCCATCCATTCCAACAACGTTCCTTTTTCCTCTCCTTACGACAACACGGCTAGGCCTGGACGGGTCGGTTATGAAGAAGCATTGCTCCACGTGCTTAGCTAGTACCCATGGCTCATTTTGAGCGGTGGCGTTTTTGGTCTTGCATTTGTTGGCTTCAGGTATACACATGGTGAAAAAATATTTGCCTTCGGTTTCGACGTTCTTAGCCCATCTGACACGAAACATCGGCACCTTCTCCCCAGTGTAGTCAATCTCCCAGATGTCCTCGATCCTTCCGTAGTATCTTTTCTTGACATTACCCGTGTAGGATTCCATCGTTACCCCAGAGTTGTGATAGTCGCTACTTTTGTCTTTTTTATCCGTGTAGAATGTGAACCCGTTGATATCGTATGCTTGATAAGTCATGAGGTTGGGCGCGGGGCCATACGACAAGGCCAAAATTAGTTTATCGTTCTCGCTGATCATTGTCGGGGGGTCAGCATCAATCTGGTCTTTGAACCAGCGCACGAAAGAGGAGTTGTGCGCTCTTAGTATATCTGCTTCCGTCATCGGCTTGCGAGCATTGTTTGCGATCATTTTTTTGTGCTCTTTCAACCAAGGATCCACATCGTTGATGTGCTACAGTACTACTAAGTTGGCCCTATCAAAGTCAGTTGTCCGCCCCTCAAAGACCACGTGCATTTCCCGCCTGCCAGTTTTGTGGCCTGCTCCCTCGAACCTGCCAATGTGCTTGTTTTCCGACAAACCAACCGGCTTTTAGACGTCCAGATAATTCTCGCAGAAAGAGATTCGCTCTTCTGTGAGAAACCCCTGGACGATGCTTCCATCCGGATGTGACCTGTTACGAACGAAACCTTTGATGACCCTATTCATTCTTTCGAACGGCATCATGTTGTGCAGGAATGTCGGCCCGAGATCGATGATATCATCTACGATATGGACCAAGAGATGGACCATTATGTCGAAGAATGCGGGTGGGAAGTACATCTCAAGCTCGCATAGGATCGTAACGATCTCTTCCTGTAGCCTTCCGAGTTTCTTCACAGTGGTCGACTTCCGAGTGATGACGTCGAAAAAGTTACAGAGACCAGTCATTGTTTCACGGGCGTGAGGTTCCATTATCCCTCGGATTCCAACTGTAAGTATCTGCGTCATCATCACGTGACAGTCATGAGACTTCATCCCGCTGAAGATTTTCTTGTTCGGGTCCAGGTATCTCCTTATCAGCCCCGAGTAACCAAAGGGCAATTTGACTCCTAGAAGGCAACCGAACATTTGATCGAGCTCGTTGGGACTTGGAGTGAAGCAGGAGGGGGGCATACCCAGTGTTGCGGCTTAACCCTTTTGGGCTTGCAACCGTCCACCTCCTCCTTGTCCAGCTGGTCATCTTTGGTCCTAGCAGTCGGTGGTGGTATTTGAAGGTATTTCCTGATGTTTAGGGCCACTAGGTCATATCTTGCTTTCGGTCCGTCTTTGGTCCTATCCGGCATGTTGAACAGGGTGCCGAGCAAGATCTCGCACACGTTCTTCGTGATATGCATGACATCAAGGCAATGAGGCGTACCGAGGATTGGCCAGTACGTCAAGTCCCAAAACACGGACCTCCTTTTCCATATCCCCAGGAGCGGTCCTTCTGCCTTCTCTTTCTTCTTCTCTTCTCGCTTTCTCTTGTTTTCCTTTTCCTTTCCCTTTCCCGGCGTAGGGCACTCTTTCCAATTGTCCAATAACAGCTTGATCTCTTCACCGCTCCTCTAAGGTGAACGCCCTTCGGGCTCATCTTTACCCTTGAATAGATCTCCACACTTCCTCCACGGGTCATTTTCGTCTAGCCACCTTCGATGCCTCATGTAGACAGTCTTGCAAGACCCCGGTTCCTTAAGCTGTAAAGATGGCGTATGTTCCATGCACCTCACGCACGCCTTGTGTTCATGGCACACCTGGCATGCAATATATCTGTATCCGAGAAAGTCCTGCACGTAGTGATCAACGCGACTCTCATAGGGAAATATTCTTCCGCGTAGGCATCCCATGTTTGTACCCCTTCATCCTCCCATAACGTTTCTAGCTCCTTCTTCAGCAGCTCGAGATACAGGTTGATATCGCTCCCTGGTTGTGTCAGACCTTGAATTAGAATACTCATGTGTATGTACTTCCTCTTCATGCAGAGCCAGGGGGAGGTTGTATATCCAAACAAACACGGGCCACGTGCTATGTTTGCTGCTCTGGTTGCCAAACGGATTGAGTCCGTCCGTGCTTGCACCCAACCTGATGTTCCTTGCCTCTTTCCCGAAATCTTTGTACTCGTTGTCTAGTGCCTTCCACTAGTTTGCATCCGAAGGGTGTGTCAGCACTGGGTTTTCATCCCGCTCTGGATCATTTAGCACTTCCTCCTTTCTGTTCACGTGCAAACGCATCATATTTGCTTCCTTAGGGTCCACGAAGTACCACTGTAGACGAGGAGTGAGCGGAAAGTACCACACCACTTTCTGAGGAGCGGCTTTCTTCCCTCTCTTGTACCAATCAGCGCCACACACTAGGCATTGGGTCTTGTCCGCGTGTTCGTTCTGATAAATGACACAGTCATGGTACTTTGTGTGCGGTAAATCGAGAGGGCACATGACTTTTTTTCGCCTCGTCTAGACTAGTAGGACACGCGTTGTCTTTAGGAAGATGCTTTTTCATGTATTGCAGGAGGTCGTCGACGCTTGCGTTGGTCCATCCGTGTTTTGCCTTCATCTGCATAATATCGAGTGCTACTCTTAAGAGGGACTCCTCCAGATCGCGGTCTGCTGCATCGTACAACGGAGTATTCGAGTCTATTTCCATCTACCGGCGGCTCTCGCGTCAGTCGTCGACCTATCACTGAGAAGTAACTCTTGAACATGAGGGTCCCGTACGACTAAAGTTAGCGGAGTATTGTTGTACGCTTTTTCCTCTCCAATATCGATGTGTGCGGTAGCCTCTTTGTCATCGTTGTTCTCCACCTTCCCTTCTTCCCCATTTTAAGTTGTTGTCGCGCCCCCTCCTCATGATCATCCCCATGATCATCTTCCTCATCACTCATGGTCCACTGAGTGTAACCGTCCATGAAACCACGCCTAAGCAGGTGGTCCTTCACTACGCCCAAAGATGGGTTCAACAGAGACCCAAGTTTGCATCTTCGACACGGGCAAGTTATGTCTATGCGGTCCCTTTGATGCATCAAGATGACCATTGTCTCCTGCACGGTCGACAAGAGTAAATTTTGATTAGATCCACACCCGGCGGATTTCAAGGAAAATTTCGGCATGACCTTTGCTAAAAAAGGTCAAAACAGAGTGGCAACAATTTTCCGAAACGGAAATGAATCGACATTTCGGCAAAACATTGCCAACTCATTTCATGTCATCATATCTTACACGGTCGCAGCAAACACAATACAATTCCCATAAATAGGGGTCATTATCACATATTTCGGTTCCAAACACAATAATTATAGCTCGATATAAGTATAGCCCGGCACGAGATATGGAAGATCGTAACGTATACTCACGACACGTGTCGACCGGAGAGAGTGGTGTAGACTCTATCTAGATCTTGCTAGATCTAGATATATGAATATGGTGCATGTGGGGAGATTCTTCATAGTAGATCTAGATCTAACTAGGTAGAAGGGAGGGGCATGTTTGGGAGAGAAATCTTTGACAAACCATATTATATTTGGTTGGTTAAATGTGCTAAAATTGGAAGAGAGGAGTGAGAAAATGGGCTGGGAAGAGAGGAGGTTCGAATTGGAGATGAGGAGGAGTGAGAGTGAATGGTTGCAAATGTGTGGTGTGTGTTGGCTGGATATAATGCAGGTTTACCGCCGGCGCGCTCCTGCATCGGAGCGTTGGGGATAATTTTTAGCGCCGGCGCGCTCCTGAAGCTACGGGTCGGGGGTAAATTTGCCCCGGGGCGTGCCCTTAGCGCCGGCGCGTTGTGATACCCACGCGTCGGTGGTAAGATGTTTAGCGTTGGCGCATCATGCCTCAAGCGCGACGGGGCTACGTTTGCCCAGAGGGGGGGTTGGCGTGCCCTTAGCACCGCGCCCCTTTATCCAGGCGCGCCGGGGGTAAAAGCGTAGCACTGGTGGACGACCAAAATGCGCGCCGGTGGAATTTACTGCCGGCGGTCCCATTTGTGGGTGCGTCGGCGCTACATAATGCTGCTATAGCATGTTTCCTAGTAGTGAGGGATGATCTTCTACACCAGTTGCGTCCTTCATATGGGAGCCGCTCTTGTGAAATCTAGTTGGCTTGTGACGTCCTGTATTTTCTGTTTACCATTCGTTGATATTAGCATACATCTCCCAAAATATAGACACTCCTCCATGGTATGTGATTGTTGGCAGGCACCCGAGGATTCGGTTAGCCATGGTTTGTGTAAGATGGATGGGAGGAGTGTGATACGTCATAAACGTATCCCTAATTTCTGACATTCCATGTTGTTTTCTTATTGTTTCCCACATGTTTTCTTTACACTTTATGTCATTTTTACACGTTTTCTGGGACTAACCTATTAACAAGATGACACAGAGCCAGTTCCATGTTTTCTGCTATTTTTAGTTTTGGAAAAGTTGTTCTGAAAATATTCTCGGAATTGGAAAATTCGAAAGGCAGAAGTGCTAAAAGTCCCGGAAGCATCCAGAAGTCCCGAAGAGCCCCGGAGGGGGGCCAGAGGCTGGCCACACCATGGGGTGGCGCAGGTCCCCCCTGGCCGCGCCACCTTGGGGTGTGGGCCCCCTGGCCACCTCCCAACATCGCCCTTTCGCCCATATATACTCCCCGTGCATAAACCCTAGGAGAATCGACCTTTTCCGCAAAATACATCTCTAGCTCGCCGCCGCCGCCGCCGCCGCCGCCAAGTTTTGGGGGACAGATCTCTGTTTTGGCACCCTGCCGGGACGGGGAAGTGCCCCCGGAAGTCATCTCCATCGACTCCACCACCATCTCTATCGCCATTTCTGTCTCCTATGATGAGGAGGGAGTAGTTCTCCCCCGAGGCTGAGGGCTCTATCGGTAGCTATGTGGTTCATCTCTCTCTTCCATGGTGTGATCTTTATGTGATCATGAGCTTTGTAATCTAGTTGAATATGTGTATCCGTTGTGTGGCAATCACTACTCCTTGCATAACTTCGATTATAAGACTACCTCTTGTCTAATGATCACTTTCAGTTATGTGAGACTTTCTTCTATTGACCATCCAAACCCTCCATAATGTTATTTTAGCCACAACATCCTGGTGCTAGGAACCAATACAGAATGCTTGCTTGTTTTGAGCGCACAATTAATTGAATGGTTTTCCTACGTACATATTTTTGTCACTTGACTTGATCCTAACAGGAGTTGTTTTGAGATTTTGATGCTTGGATGATTATATTGTTGTTCTTGAAGCTTAAATCATCTTTAATAAACCATTGCACGGTTGATTGTCTTTTAGTATTGATTCATTGAAAAGTTTTACTTTGTTATTCTTAATGGGTTATACATTATTCTATTTCATATCAACTATAAACCACAACCTTTATTTATTTGATCCTAGTTTACATGCTTTACATTACTATGATGATCAAGTTTATGTTGGTAGCATGTCACCTCAGAGATTATTTGTTTTCATCGTTCACCTACTCGAGGACGAGTAGGAACTAAGCTTGGGGATGTTGATACGTCATAAACGTATTCATAATTTCTGATATTCCATGTTGTTTTCATTCCATATGCTACATGTTTCCTATACACTTTATGCCATTTTTATCGATTTTGTGGGACTAACCTATTGACAAGATGCCACAAAGCCAGTTCTTGTTTTCTGCTATTTTTAGTTTCAGAAAAGTTGTTCTGGAAATATTCTCGGAATTGGACGATTCGAAGCCCAGAAGTTTTAGGATTCCTGGAGGATCCACGAGTCCAAAAGAGACCCGGAGAGGGGCAGAGGGGTGCCCACACCATGGGTGGGCGCGGGTCCCCCCTAGTTGCGCCCAGGGGTGGTGTGGCCCCCCGGCTGCCCACCGCCATCACCGTTTTGCCTATAAAGTCTCCCCGATGCATAAACCCAAAAAACCCCAGCCTTTTCCACAAAAGTTCCGTAGCTCCGCCGTCGCCACCGACAAGTTTCGGGGGACAAAAATCTTTGTTCTGGCACCCTGCCGGGACGGGGAAGTGCCCCCGGAACCATCTCCCTCGACTCCACTGCCATCTTCATCGCCGTTGCTATCTCCTATGATGAGGAGGGAGTAGTTCTCCCTCGGGGCTGAGGGCTCTACCGGTAGCTATGTGCTTCATTTCTCTCTCCCATGGTGTGATCTTTATGTGATCATGAGATTTGTAATCTAGTTGAATCAGTAGATACTATTCTTCATCTGTTATGCTACTCAAGTGGTTTTGTTACGAGATCTGCGTAGACACTTTGATCACGCTGTAAAGGTGACATTGTGTGCACCGTGTGGTTTAGCGTGATATTTATATCTTGTGTTGGATGACCCTATGAAATTGTGGTGTTTGTCTAGTACCTTCTAGGGCGCTCATAGTGACATGTGGGGTTAACTAGACATGGGAATGTGACTTTGAGGAGTGTTGTTGCAGCCCTACGCAATGAATTGGTGTTTGTTATTCAATCGGAGAGTGGTTCAGAGTAGCATAGTGAAGAGATGATATTTATGCATTAAATTATGTTATCATTGTTGAGAGTGTCCACTAGTGAAAGTATGATCCGTAGGCCTTGTTTCTAAGCATTGAAACACCGTTTATAATCAGTTCTGCTACATAATTTCTTGCTGCCATTTTTATTTCAGAACTCAACTACTACTTATAATCATCCATACTACTTGTATTTTACTCTATCTTCGTCGAACTAGTGCACCTATACAACTGACAATTGTATTAGGTGTGTTGGGGACACACGAGACTTCTTGTATCGTAATTGCAAGGTTGCTTGAGAGGGATACCTTTGACCTCTTCCTCCCTGAGTTCGATAAACCTTGGGTAATGCACTTAAGGGAAACTTGTTGCTATTCTACAAACCTCTGCACTTGGAGGCCCAAAACTGTCTACAAGAATAGAAGCGTACATAGACATCAGTTCCCACAAATGGAAGCAGTCGTAAGCGTAATTCACCGGACGCTGGCCTGGGTACTGAATCTTCAGATGAACTGGACGACACTGCCTCGAGCCTACTAAAGCAACCGGTGGGAAAGGACCTAGGTACTCAAGATGAGAGCGGCGTGAGGAAGAAGATTGACCTTGAAGGAGAGGGAGCAGAAAAGGTACCACCACCACCTCCTGCCTATATAACGCTGAAAGAACTGAAGAGGCAAAATAAGGTGGCTTGGACCAAGGACAAAACGACAAATGCAAGGGAGAAGCCTAGCTATCTGAAGGAGAAGAACACCAGCGATTCTGGATCGGTGACCTTTGGGGTGGGGGACCACTGGGAGCAATGAATTGTGTCAGTCTCAACTGTCACGGTCTTGGGGATGACGCGACAGTCATGGAGATTTGCAAGCTTGCGAAGGAACACACCTCAATAGTGCTATGTCTCTAGGAGACTCAATTACCTTAACTTCGGGTAGGAAAACTAGCACATTCTCTAGGTTTTGAAAAAGCTTTTGCTGTAACTAGCTCGGATCGCAGTGGAGGATTGGCTCTGTTCTGGAATAACAAAATAAACATAGAGATTTTACCTTACTCTCAGTACCACATTGACGCGATTGTGTCATCTTGAAGATGCAGCAATGGCGGTTGTCGTGTGTTTATGGAGAGGCGCAAGTTGATGTCTATGCGCGCTTCTATTTTTGTAGACAGTGTTGGGCCTCCAAGTGCAGAGGTTTGTAGAACAACAACAACTTTCCCTTAAATGGGTCACCCAAGGTTTATCGAACTCAGGGAGGTAGAGGTCAAAGATATCCCTCTCAAGCAACCCTGCAATTATGATACAAGAAGTCTCTTGTGTCCCCAACACACCTAATACAATTGTCAGTTGTATAGGTGCACTAGTTCGGCGAAGAGAGAGTGAAATACAAGTAATATGGATGATTACAAGTGATAATAGCAATCTGAAATAAAAATAACAACAAGCGAACATGTAGCAGAACTGGTTGTAAACCGTGTTTCAATGCTTAGAAACAAGGGATAGGGATCATACTTTCAGTAGTGGACACTCCCAACAATAATAACACAATTGAATGCATAAATATCATCTCTTCACTATGCTACTCCAAACCACTCTCCGGTTGGATAACGAACACCAATCATTGCGTAGGGCTATAAAAGCACGCCTTAGAGTCGCATTCCCCATCTAGGTAACCCCACACTGTCACCTTGAGCATACTAGATGGTTCCAGACAAACACCACAATTTCATAGAGTCAACCAACACAAAATATATAAATCATGATAAGTCACACACGGTGCACACACTGTCACCTTTACACCGTGTGACAAAGGTGTCTCCGAAGATCTCATTAACAAAACCACTTTAGTAGCATAAAAAATGAAGAGAAACATCTACTTGTTCAACTATATTACAAAGCTCATGGATCACATAAAGATCATACCATGGGAGAGAGAGAGATGAAACACATAGCTACTGGTAGAGCCCTTAGCCTCGGGGGAGAACTTCTCCTTCCTCATCATGGGAGTCAGCAACGGCGATGAAGATGGCGGTGGAGTCGATGGAGATGGCTCCCAGGGCACCTCCCCGTCCCGGCAGGGTGCCGAAACAGAGATTTCTGTCCCCCGAAACTTGTATTCAATGGCGGCGGAGCTACGGAACTTTACGTGGATGGAGGCTGGATGATTTAGGGTTTTTGCGTCGGGGGGGGGGGATAAATAGGCGAAATGGCGACGTTGGTGGGCGCCCTAGGGGCCCACACCATGTGGTGGCGCGGCCAGGGGCGCGCCACCAGGTGGTGTGGCCACCTCATTGCCCCCTCTGGGTCTCCTTTGGACTCCGTTGACGTGCCTGAAAAAATAGGACGCTCATATTTTATTTCGTCCAATTCCGAGAATATTTTCAGAACAACTTTTCAGAAACAAAAAACAACAGAAAAGAAACTAGAGTTGTGGCATCTTGTCAATAGGTTAGTCCAGGAAACATCTGGAAAATGAAGGAAAACATAAAGTTATTAGATGGAAAACAAGCATGGAGCATCAAAAATTATAGATATGCTTGAGACGTATCACAAGTCAATGAGAGAAACAAAACATGAGACCTATTGAAATATATAAAATCATCTTATCCGCGTCTGTGGCTATGCATTGGTGACCTTAACGAGGTACTCCAAAAGAGGGAACACGAAGGCGTATATGAGCGTAGCAATGCTCAAATGGCAGCCTTCCGTGAGACGGTGGATGTGTGCGGGTTTGCTGACCTGGGATTACCAGAATTAGATGGACGTTCGAGAAGAAGTTCTCAGGCAGTACGTATTGTCGTGTTCGCTTGGACAGAGCACTCGCTACCCCCAGCTGGTGTGCTCGCTATCCACTCGCATAAGTTCACCATTTAGTGGCGGCAACTTTAGACCACATACCAATCCTGCCGAAAATGGAACCACATCCGACGGCAACGCGGCTGAAGCAATAGATTTTCATGTATGAAACTATGTGGGAAACACATGCTGAGTTTAGACCACTTCTATCTCAGAAGTGGACAGAGGGAGGTGAGAATCATTCGATGCAAAGTCTCCAAGATAAGTTGTTCTCGCTGTCATCTTGGGAATCCTCCATGTTCGCGAGGAAATCAAGGGGTTCAAGTGGGATCTAGAGAGAATGCATGCTGATCCTCTACGAGTTGGTCCATCATACGAGGAGTTGAAAGCAAAAGCTTGGTTAGTAGAACTACAACACCGAGAGAAGGTGATGTGGCGGAAACGATCAAGAGTTCAGTGGTCGTCCGCGGGTGACAAGAACCCACATTTTTTCCACCAAAGGGCTAGCATGCGAAAGAAAAATAATAAGACGATGATATTAAAAAAATACCTAATGGTACGATTATCGAGGATCAGCGTGAGCTTCAGTAGCTATCCCGGGATTTCTATGACGATCTGTATAGACCAGAAGGCACTAATGTCATGGAAGACGTCCTAGCAGCTGTCAACGTGTCAGTTATGAAAGAAATGAACGCTCAACTTATAACTTCGTTCAAAGAGCAGGAAGTTAAGACTACTCTCTTCCAGATGTTTCCCACTAAAGCCCCCGACCCGGATGGTTTTTTAGGCGTATTTCTTTCAGAGACACTAGGATCTATGTGAAGAAGAGGTCACTAAATCAGTCCTCATAGTACTTAAATGAGAGGATGATCCGGCAGGAATCAACAAAACTTTCATAGTGCTTATATCGAAGGTGACCAACCGGAGGAGCTGGGAAATTTTCGTCCAATAACCTTTGCAATGTTATTTATAAAATCGCCTCCAAAGTCCTTGCCAATCGGTTGAAAATTATCCCCCCGGAGATTATTTTAGAGGAGCAATCTGCCTTTTGTTCTAGGTAGACAGATAACAGATAACATCATCTCTGCTTACGTGTGTTTGCATCTATATTTCTTATAAAGCAAAACCCAACTAACATGTATTAATTATTTTTCTATCTCAACATGCAAGCTATCCACATCATCCATCCTCTTAGCCAGTCAATTATCCATGTCATCTGCTCTAATATTATTAATTATTACATACAACCTATATATCATACATTTTTTTAACCATCCATAATTCAATTTAATGATTTATGCAAGCTACATATCATACATTCGTTAAACCATCCATTTTTCAAACTAATGGTTTATAATACGCATTGCATGTCTATAAAATTTAGTATCTCAAGTATGATCAACCGAATTTTTCATATTTCTTTAGACATGTTATGCCTTTTTTGGAAAAGGTGGTTAAACCCTTGCCTCTACATGAAAAAAACACATGCCATGTACTATAAGGTATCCCCGCTGCAACGCGCGGGGTATCGTTCTAGTTTTATGAAAATGAAGGAGGCAAAGAAGAACCAACACTGTGCTTTGAAGTTGGACATGCACAAAGCATATGGTCGAGTGGAATGGAGTTATTTACATGCCATTATGCTACACATGGGGTTCAGTAATCAATAGGTACAATTAATTATGAGGTTGATCACATTTGTATCCTTCTCGGTTTTATTCAATGGGGTACCGTTGGAAGAGTTCCGTCCTTCTCGAGGTACAATTAATTATGAGGTTGATCACATCTGTATCCTTCTCGGTTTTATTCAATGGGGTACCGTTGGAAGAGTTCCGTCCTTCTCGAGGTATTCGGCAAGGTGATCCTATTTCCCCATACTTGTTGTTGATAGCAGCAGAGGGTCTTTCAGGTGATGTTAGGGGTCTACTAGGGTATCCAGGTGGCCCCCTCTGCCCCGACAGTGAACCACCTCCTGTTTGCGGATGACATCCTGTTGTTTGTCAAAGCAAGTGAGGCGGGAGCACGTGATGTTAGGGTTCTACTTGACAGATATTGTGCAGCATCGGGCCAGAGAATTAGCCTGGACATATCTTCGATGTTCTTTAGCAAGGGATGTCCAGAGACGGTTAGACAATCTGTCAAGGATATCCTTGAGGTTCCCAATGAGACTTTAAATGAGAAGTACCTTGGCATGCCCTCATATGTAGGCCGCTCTATTAGTGGAACATTCAAGCATCTGAGAGACATAATTTGGAAGCATATTCAGGGATGGATGGAGCAAATTCTCTCGGCTGGAGGGAAAGAAGTACTTATTAAATCGGTGGTACAGGCCATTCCGACTTACTCCATGTCCTGCTTCGATCTTCCGAGAGGTTTATGTGGACATATTAACTCATTGATCCAGAACTTTTGGTGGGGAAGAAAAGATGTCAAACGAAAGACATATTGGGTCTCTTAGAAGGTCATGTGTTCACCAAAAGCGGATGGAGGTTTGGGGTTTAGAGACATCGAACTCTTTAACTTAGCACGGCTTGCGCGGAAGGAATGGCGATTATTTCAATACCCGAAATCCCTAAGTGCAAAGATTTTAAAACCAATTTATTTCCCCTTTACTGATTTCCTTGAAGCTCAGCTCCGCACACACCCGTCCCGTGTGGCGATCATTGTTGGAGGGGAGGGACGCCATGAAGTAAGGACTCAGCAACATGGAATGTACATGCCCTGAAGAGTTACTTCTTGCCTCTAGACAACGAGCACATCTTGAAAATCTCTTTAAGCACAAGAAGGCAAGATGGCGTTTGGTCATGGCACTATGATAAATCTGGGATCCTCTCCATTCGGTCATTATATCGCACGCTAGCTAGAACGAGAAAGATGAGAGAGGACTAGTTGAATCAGAGGCCGGCTGCATCCAACACAACAAGTGAAGAGAAACATTGGACTAACTTGTGGAAGACTAGGGTTCCTTCAAAACTGCGCGTTTTTCTTTGGAGACTAGCTTGCCAGTCCCTCCCAACCAGGTATATTAGACGTCACCGGCGCCTGGCTGAGTCTAGCGTATGCTCAGTTTGTGGTGCCCAGGATTCATGGCGGCACTCACTGCTGGAATGCAATATATCCCAAAGTGTGTGGGCTCCGGTAAATAAAGAAATCACGCAACATATGGGACTTGCTACAGAACCATCAACTAAGGCTGGTGCCAGTGCACCGCCTCCCTCTCGCCTCGCCACATCAGGTTTACTCTCACTCTCACCCCCACTCTCACCTCACTCTCGCCCCACGGTGCCAGTGCACGGGCTGTAGTGCTACTCTCACTTCTCTCTCCTCCACTCTCGCCTCCACTCTCGCCTCCCTCTCGCCCCCACTAGCACCGCTATTGCCCCGCTCTCGCCTATCGCCTCCCCCTCTCGCCCGGCCAGTGCGTGCGGTAGCGGCGCTACCGCCGGGCGAGCCAGCCACCGCCCGCCTATTCCCTCTCGCCCCCTTACCGCCCCACTCTCGCCCGCCATCGGGCGATAAGCGCCCCTACCGCCCCCTACTCGCCTGCGTTGGCACCAGCCTAAGGAATGGTTGTTTGGGATGATGGTCTCACTCTCCCATGACGAGTTCATAGAGATGGTTGTGACAATGTGGACTATTTTGTACGCCAAGAGGCGTCTCATTCATGAAGGTGAACATCAAAGCCCACTCTATACCTTCCTGTTCGTGAGAAGGTTTCTCGATGACTTAGCGGTGACGCCAAAACCTTCAGGCGAGAGTCCCTCGCTGCGAACGAGCGAAGGGGATCATCGATGGTTAGCACCGCCTCCATGGCTAACAAAGTTAATTGTCGACGCAGCGACGTCGAAGACAGGAGAAGGAGGCACGATCGCGGCTGTCTGTCGGAGTGAGCCCGTGGGCTTTTTGGGTGCCTCAACGCTTACGGTGACAAGAAATCTCAGCCTAGCTATGCTTGAGGCTCTTGCATGACGGGAATTACTCGCCTCTTCATTGCCTCAAATTGCTTGGAAGTAATCAACAACCTGAAGCAACCATACTCCGGGGAATACGCCATGGTCATTGCAGAGACCAGGGCGACGACAGCTCTTTTTGAGAAGGCGGTTTTCAGACACGAGAAAAGAAGCTCCAATTGCGAAGCTCATCGACTAGCTCGAAGCAGTATTAACCAAGGTTCAGGTCGCCACATGTGGCTTATGAACCCTCCGGTTGGTCTTCGTATTCCCAAGAACATTTCAATTATTCAATAAGGAGTGGTGGAACTATAAAAAAAATAAAAAATAAACTACCAACAAAATCCTTAGCAAAAATTGTGTGATCAACACCTAGTCTCCACGGAAGGAAAATAAGCCGTAAAAAATTTGTGTGAAAGCCGAAGCTCTTCCAAAGAGTTGACATCTCGATCACTAGTACGAGATTTTCCTTTTTATTGGTAGATACATTCTGAATGGTGTACCAGTAGTACAAGCGTTGGGTGAATCCATTGGTTGTACTACGCGTGCGCAGGCACGTTTTGGTTCATCATCATCGGCGCGACACGACGCCCGATGGATGGTCGGAGCCGTTGAAGAAGCAGCCAGCCAAAGGGCTATTTCGCCTCTTCCCCTCTTGCTTTGCTTCGTACTCCGTAGGACCCAGTAGTAAGTTGTTATCCACGCAGGCACGACCCAGCCCGAGCAGTACTGTGAGCCACTCACCATCTCCGCCGGGGAGATGCTGATCTCGATCGGTCACCTGCCGCTGGCCATTATGGCTACGCAATTGTTCCCTGCCGTGGAGGCTCTCCCGTTGCCCACGGCCAGGGGCACGTGTCTGTCCTCGCGGCAGGCTCACCGGCCCGAAAATCTTTGTGCTCGCCATCAACCAATCTTGATCGACGTGGACTTGTTGCTGCGGCCGTGTACAGCGTAGAGGGGTGAACTTAGGTCTAAGAAAATAATACACCTCCAAAGTTTAGACACACTAGCAGGACCCACCACGCAGAAATCTTGCCAACTTTTCCTACCAAGCAGGTCCTCCTCCACCAATAGTCGGATTGGTTGACTTTTTTTAATCACTAGACACATGTGATTTGCACTAGTCCCATGTCTAGAAATTTTTTTCTTAGACGCCACTTTTTTTGCACACTCCAATGTTTAGCCCTATGTCTAAGGATTCTTAGACACCAGTTTTTTAGTACACTGCAGACGCTCTAAACTCACCTGGGAAAGAGAAAAGGAAAGCAAATTTTTGTTGAGTGTTAGTAATTTGAGATGGTGCAAGTTAATTTGCTGAGACCAAACGCGCACATGGGTAAACCCATCTCCCACGGTGGGGGATCAAGCCTAAGCTAGGAGCATGGATCTCGCGATGTGTGCTACGGGACGGGGTCACGTGGTCCGCGCGTGATCGATCGTGCTCGCGTGTTTTCCCGTAATGTAAAAGGAAATGTCCGTAGAGACAAAAAGGAAACACGGCTCAACATATAGTACTAGTATAGCTAAATAAGTAGGCTATACATAATGATTCTAAAAAATAAGCTATAACATCGACGTAATTGAAAAATAAAACCGGGGAAGAAAAATAGGCGCAGATAAACTAATTTGAAAAAAAAAGTCAATTGTGATTCCGGAACAAGTGGAGAGATAAAATTCGAAAGCAAATCGGCGATTCGCCGCGAGGCTGAAACCCAGCACAGAGTCCTCTGGCTAATGAGCGGCCGACATCTGGTCTGAGCGACCGGGCTAAAACAAACAACCAGTTATAATTACATACACACGGGCCCACCGCGTCAGAGGAGATATCGTGCGTGGCTGGCTGCAGATCGTGGCCCCCTTCCCTTCTTCATCACCACCACCTCCTCCTCCCTGTCCAGAGCGTCTCCAGCCCAGCCAGATCGAGCGAGAGACCCGTCTCTGTCTCTCTTCGCCTCCCCCCATCTCTCTCCCGTCCCCCGTGATCTCATCTCACCGCCCGCCGGCTCGGCCGACGACCCCTACCCACGCCGGCCGCCATGGCGCACGGCGACCGCATGACCACCTTCGAGGAGAGCGAGAGGGAGAGCGAGTACGGCTACGTCCGCAAGGTCTGCATCCTCTCTCCTCCTCTCCCCGTCCCCTCCTCTAACACCGCCTGGATCGCGACACCTTGGTCCCCCGTCTCGCGTGGATCTCCGATGCGTAGCCTCGGTTCGGAACCGCGGTGTTTGTAGATCTCTCAACTCTGCTCGCCTCGATCGCGACTGGTGTACGCGGGCCGTGCTGTCCGTACGTATGAATTGGGCGGGATTGGTGCGGTAGATTCGTCGAATTGGGCGGTTCGTTTTCGGGATTTCCGATGGGTGTTTGGATCGTGAGATGCAGTGTTCACATTATTGGGTCAATGGGGTGCGATTCGAGGGTGTTCTTAAGCTACACAGCACGTCCTGGAACTAGTGTGCTCGGGCTGGTTTAGATCGCCAGATCGTGCCCCCGATTTGCTTGTAATAACCGTGTGGTCGTTGCTCGGGCTCTACTCAGAGGAGATGATGCGTTGATCCGTTAGTTACTTAGCATATTGTTCACTCATGGAATCATGATGCATTGTCTCACCTTGATGCTGTGCTGCTCTAGGTCTCTGGACCTGTGGTCGTTGCTGATGGCATGGGTGGCGCTGCCATGTACGAGCTCGTCCGTGTCGGTCACGATAGCCTCATTGGGGAGATTATCCGTCTCGAGGGTGACTCAGCTACAATTCAAGGTATGACAGACTGCAATTCCGCCCCCACATTTGCATCTTGAGTCTTCTCCCAAAGGACTCGTATATAACTAAGATCTGACAAATTTTACGTCTCAGTTTATGAGGAGACAGCTGGGCTAATGGTCAATGACCCCGTGTTGAGAACCAAAAAGGTAAAATCCATACCGCTCTCGATGTACATTTCATGAATAAGCTTTGTTTTTACTCCACTCTAACACACGGATGGCTATTTTTATGCAGCCTCTTTCATGTGAATTGGGACCTGGTATTCTCGGAAACATCTTCGATGGAATCCAGGTAAAGATAAATGCATCAAACCGCACATTTATTCTGCTCACCGAGATTTTTTTTTTTGTTCTGATGGTTTGACTTCATAATCTTCACATTGCAGCGCCCTCTGAAAACCATTGCTATCAAATCCGGAGATGTCTACATTCCACGTGGTGTTTCAGTTCCTGCCTTGGATAAAGATCAGCTTTGGGAATTTGCACCAACTAAGTTTGGTAATTTACACTGATGATGACATGCTATAAAAGATAGTCATGCAGTTAACGTTCCTCTTCTCAAGGTTTGCCCTGAACATAACCAATACTTTGGTCTTTTGTTTCAGCTGTTGGAGATGCCATCACAAATGGAGATATATATGCTGTGAGTTTGCCTGATTTTTTTTTCTTCTTGCTTTATAATTTGCTATCTTGTCTTCTTGCCTAAGGTCTTTCTTGTTTTGCATCCTGTGGAAGCATGTTGTTGACTTCTATATTCATCCTTATATTGTTTTACTGCCTTGCAGGAGGTAGTTGAGAATACATTGATGACGCACCGTGTTGCGCTCCCTCCTGGTTCCATGGGAAAGATCAGTTACATTGCCCCTCCTGGTCAGTACAGCCTGCAGGTTAGTAAATGTTACTCCAAGTAGTGTTACTTCATTTCTTCTTATTAGCTTCATTTGACGACCTATTAATTTTGTATGCAGGATACAGTGCTGGAATTGGAGTTTCAGGGCATCAAAAAGGAGTTCACTATGCTCCACGTAAAGCATTTTCCCTTCATCAAGTTTGAATATGGCATGATTACACATCTCTGAACGATTGTCATATTTCTTCTCTGCAGACATGGCCTGTGCGTACACCAAGGCCTGTTGCGTCAAAACTCGCTGCTGATACGCCTCTTCTAACAGGGCAGGTACATGAGATTGCTACTCAAAGCCATGTCCTCCATATAAAGAATATTTTGTATCAATGTCAAGTGATGTTTCCTGTGCTACTTCATCATCAATTCTTGATGCATCTCACATGTATTATGTATTTGTTTCAGCGTGTACTTGACGCACTGTTTCCCTCGGTGCTTGGTGGCACATGCGCTATTCCTGGAGCTTTTGGTTGTGGAAAAACTGTCATTAGTCAGGCACTCTCAAAGGTCTCATGGCTAGTCACCTCTTGTTTTGTTCAGTAACTGCTATTTTAGTCCAGCTCTGGATGTTAACCTTCAAGTGACTCAACTTTGTTAATCTTTACTGACCTAATTTTGCCTTGCACAGTATTCCAATTCCGACACTGTGGTTTATGTTGGCTGTGGTGAAAGAGGAAACGAGATGGCTGAGGTCCTTATGGACTTCCCGCAATTGACAATGACATTGCCTGATGGACGTGAAGAGTCAGTCATGAAAAGAACAACACTTGTGGCTAACACCTCCAACATGCCTGTCGCTGCTCGTGAAGCCTCCATCTATACAGGTAACACATAATCGTTGATGTTTTTATGTTTGTATTCCAGTATTATTATGGGCATGCTTTTCTATCTTATGCAGTTCCTTTTTTTCAACTGCACTGTGCTGCTTGCTTTACAAAAAAACGTACTTAATATATATACTCATGGCATGGAATAGTAGATATGGGCTAGTTAAAGATTTTCTGGGGTTTCATGGCACAAATTTGAAAAACGTAACATAAAAAGAGTAAAGGCAGGCAGAGCCAGCCATCTGGGCACATCCCTAAGGTGTTGTCATTAATAGAACTATGCGGATATATGCATCTTATATTATTATTAGCATTGATTGCTGTGATTAATTGACTACTTTGTTTTAGACATATAGTTTGGTTTATTATGGGAACTTGGTAGCCTAGACCTTGTAGTGAATGAGTCTAAGTGATCCAGCATGTCTCGTTTCCTTCTAATCTGCTAAAGAGCCATTGTTTTTTATGCTTTAGAGCTGATGTTTTGTCTATGAACAAGACAATCATGTGTTTTATTCTTCTAATCCAGGAATTACGATTGCTGAATACTTCCGTGACATGGGCTATAATGTTAGTATGATGGCTGATTCCACGTCCCGGTGGGCTGAAGCATTGCGTGAAATCTCTGGGCGTTTGGTATGATGCTTCCTTCCCCGTCTTTCAGTTTTCATTCATTTCCATTTTTATATCTTATGTTCCCTGTTGTATATTTATGTGCTCTGGTGCAAAACGGAAGTTCCTTATTAATTACTCCCTCCGTCCAGAGATACATCCACTTTTGTCAAACTTTGTGACACTTAATTCCGGACGGAGGGAGTACTAAAGTTCCCGGCTTACTATTCAGGGTTAGGGTTTTATTATTTTCTCCTTTGTCTTGATCCAGGATTATGACTGCTTACTTTTTTCCCTTTACTAAGTTCATTGTTATTATGGAATCTGATGTAGCTGACAGTACTTTCAGTTTCAAGAATATCATTGCAGATGGTAGAACAAAGGAACAGTTTAAAATCTCATATATGAAATACTTGCTGCATATTAATGTGAATCTTTGAACTAATGGTGTGCTCAATATGCTGTAGGCTGAAATGCCTGCTGATAGTGGTTACCCTGCATATTTGGCTTCACGGTTGGCATCCTTTTATGAACGTGCTGGAAAGGTGCAATGTCTTGGCAGCCCAGACCGGACAGGCAGTGTCACAATTGTTGGTGCCGTCTCTCCTCCTGGTGGAGATTTTTCAGATCCTGTTACCTCTGCAACCCTTAGTATTGTGCAGGTAAGGAAACTGTTTGATTACTCCAAAAAACTTTTGGTCGACAGAATCTCCATTGCTTTGATACTATCTAGTACTAGTATTAATTAATTGCTCTAAATTTGCAGGTCTTCTGGGGATTGGATAAGAAGCTGGCTCAAAGAAAGCATTTCCCCTCTGTTAATTGGCTCATTTCTTACTCAAAATACTCTACGGTTATTCTCTAACTTGCCTATGATGTCAATGCAATTATTGTCTTCTCTGAATCTTCTACAGGAAAACCAAAATTGATAAAAGAAAAATCCAACATACTTTGTAGATGATGTAAACACTTCTATATGCACTAAGGATAGATCAGATGAACTCCAAATGTTGTATTACTATCGTTTTATATTTGAATTGGAAGTTGCCTTGGATGATTCAGTAGGTTCATTGGATTGTCGATGTTTTAAATAATGACAGCTGAAATTGTAATAAATTAGTAAATTGCTATCTCTTAGATCTTATACATTTGATATCCGACTGATTCCTGGCAGTCTGAAAGTGTTCACCTCCCATACTTATGGTGCATCTCACAAGAATAATTGTGAATGTTCTATTACTTGGTGGGGGAGCGTAGTCAGGAGAAGCTACACCTATTGCATTTCTGTCTGTCATTCTGTGCACATATTTATCTGCCGTTATGCTTGTGTCTTGTATGTCAAAGTTTGTTTCTGTAAAAAGGTTCTCCTGTTCATTTGTTATGACCGTGCATGCGCTAACATGACACTAAATTGATGTTTATTTTTGAGATGTTACACTAACACATTATCTTCTGCACTGTAGGCTTTGGAAGGATACTATGATAAGTTTGATTCCGACTTCATTGATATGAGAACAAAAGCACGTGAAGTGTTGCAGAGAGAGGATGATCTAAATGAAATTGTCCAGGTATTCATATTCACCTCGTGTCCCACTTTGTTGCTGATGAGCCTGTCCAGAATTTTGCCGACATGATTTTGTATTAAATATATTCATATGAGAACAGTTGAAACACTTTAAATTGGTGATTTTGTTTCTTGGGCCACTTCTCATTTATCTTGCTCTGTTGATTACATCATGTTTTTAATAGGCAATGAATTTTGTAAATTCTTCAATTTATATTTTTAGTGTTATTCTATATTCTAAAAAGTTCCATGTATGGAGGTAATGAATTGGTGCTCTGTGGTTTGCATAATGCAATTGGTGCTGCGTGCACATCATCACTGGACTAATATTTTGCCAACTTGTCAGCTTGTTGGTAAAGATGCACTGGGAGAGGGTGACAAGATTACGTTGGAGACAGCCAAGCTTTTGAGGGAAGATTACTTGGCGCAGAACGCATTTACCCCGTGAGTGATACGAGAATCAGATTTATATGGATATCTTTTAAATGCCTGACCATTTTTTTTTAACTGAGAACGAATATTTCTTGAAACAGATATGACAAGTATTGTCCATTCTACAAATCTGTTTGGATGATGCGCAACATTATCCATTTCAACACATTAGCGAATCAGGTAATCCCTCTTTTTGTACCTTTTTTTTAGTCTTTATAAAGCTTAGTTTATCAACAGTTTAGATGCTTGAACTTGAAAATATGGATTGCATGCCTATCTTGTAAAGTTTGATATTGCTGAATCTTAATCTAGGGACTTGCTGCAGAAATAGTTGAACCTAGGTCTTTCCATGGTTCTAGTATCAGTTATTGCGCCGTGCTTTATAACTCCTATGGAAGTATCTATTTCAGTATTTGTGAGTTATATCAAGTAGGACTGAAAAGGAACTGGTAGTCACACTTAACCCGTGCAACTTTATCTCATTAGTGTTCTTTTGGTAATTGCAAAGACATGTGTAGGTAAGTGTAATTTAAGTAAAATATGTTGCTTTGGCTAGCCTGGCAACGAGCTGGAACTTAAAACTTAATCCATTCAATAAATGTTTAGTCCATGGAAAGGAAATAAAGTGGCCAGTCATAGACTTTGTTTTGGCGAAATTAGTGGCGATAGTTGCTGCATCCTTATATTTTAATCCGATATATAAACTATTCAGACCCATCTGTTGTATAATCCATTCTCATTTATTGGAACTAAGCTTCTTGTAGTGAAGGGTGGAGGTCATTGTATAGGAAATGTATAAAATCTGAATGTATGTGTGTTTGTTTTGCAGGCTGTGGAGCGAGCAGCTAATGCCGAGGGCCATAAGATAACCTACGCCGTGGTGAAGAGTCGCATGGGCGATCTATTTTACCGCCTTGTGTAAGTACTTCGGTTCATTGTTCAGACCTCATTTTAGTTTTCTATTCTGCAAGAATGAAAGAAGCTGATAACATTTTTCTCGTACGAAAACAGGTCTCAAAAGTTCGAAGACCCTGCAGAGGGAGAAGACGTCCTGATCGCGAAGTTCCAGAAACTATACGACGACCTTACCGCCGGATTCCGCAACCTAGAAGACGAGGCTAGGTAAAAAAACCATTGTGTACGCCGCCGCCGTGTAAACAATAAGGAGCACCAAATGCTGTGGAACGACTTTGCTTTTGCTTCACCAGAGTTTGTAGATGCGAAATACGTTTTCAGGGTCATTTTTTTGCGCCGAAGGACACACACTTGTTTTTCAGGATCACATTGTTTGGTCTCCAGTGCTGTGGGATGCACGCCATGATTATTTTTATTTTTGATGTACCATTATTTGTTGTAAGAGAGATACTGGTGGGCATGTCCATAGTCGAATAAGCACGATGTCCATCTAGTTGAACATCATCAATAATGTCTATATTTATTTTCCATTATTCTCCCGTGTGGTTTGAACATCAGCTTGAGAATAGATAATGTCCTAAATGTTTTTTTACACTGTATCTGTTGTACAGCTTATACTCTCTAAATTTCAAATGATCTAAATATGGATTGAATTGGGTGAACGTACACACTAAACCGTGTCTAGGACTCTAGATACACGTGAATGCGGAAAAAGGGTAAACCATCTTATACTCCAGAGTACTCGTAAGTTCAATGCAACTTTTATCAACGAATGGGGATGGAAATATATGCGGAAGCTTGTCACTGTGCACCTGTTTGGGTGTTGGTACTGTGGTTGAAACGGCATGGGTGAAGGCCTTTCAGCAAGGAACACGTACACGTCAGTAGCTCTACCAATAACCGCCATGGGCGCAAGCAAATGTTTATGCGTGGGAGGTGGGACCCTCTTGGAGTGGCCATGGACGGAAATCCTGGATGCATGTGCAGGAGACTAGGGAATGTGAGCATCAGGAGGAGGAAGAGCGAAAGATCCACCCACCGACCAGGCCAGCCTACCCAGCTTTGTCTCTACCTATATCCCTGCTTGCTTGCCCGCCCGCTAGTGGAGCAGCCGGAACCCACTTTCATTCGTTGGTTTTCTGTGGAGGATGTTCTGGCTGTGCACCCCCGGACCCGGATGCGTGCGCCTGGAAGCATTGTTTTTGTTTCTTGTGTACGTGGAAGTGGAACGTTTGCTCTGCATGGATGTAGCTGGCTACTACTACAGTAGCTGTGTGCAGCTCTGCATACGAGAAGGCATGGGAAATTTCCTTCCTGAGGGGGCTACACAGTTTGCTCGTCGTGGGTACGCACGGATTTCTTTTTTCCGTTTTGTTTTTCTTTGATTTGAAGCCATTCGATGCAGAAAATGGAGTTGAAACCGATTCTTTCTTCTCAGCCCGGACTAGGTACTCTCTTGCTGCCTTTTCCGTTAGCTAGACTAGATATGCGTGGGTAGGCAGAGCAAGCTACCAAATACAGATATAATTTCCATGACTTTTTTGGTGTGATGAAAATAACTGGGCCACGTGTCCAGTCGTCGGCCGTGCGAATATGCTCCTGCGTCTGGCCGTGTACCGGCTTTTGTACTTTTTGCAGCACTCACCGTGGCGCCGTGCATGTGTCCTTTTCCTACCAACGGTACCGGCGAAAGATGGGCCGTAAAGCAAAGCTGTTCATCTTTTGATTGCGGTCAAAGTTACTAAACACGTACAGCTACGAGGATAACATTCTTCTGCGTAAGATAATACTACTAGTAGATGGTAAACAACGGCGTCCTTTATTTTAAAGAAGAGGAAGACATGCCACGTCGTCACAGCCCATCAGTCTGCCTCCCGACAAATGGTAACTCGAGTAGACCAGGGTATCACCACGCAGTTCACAAGTAGGAGTACTAGTATTCAGTGGCGGAGGCAGGATGTCAGCACACCCCGGGCCACCTTCACTGCTACAGTAGCTACAGTAGCCGCGAGAGCTGCAAGCTAGCCTGTGCGCCGTGCTCACGCCCCGGGCCACGGCCAGGGCTGCCTGGGGCCTGGCTCCGCCCCTGCTAGTATTAGTGGGAACCCACAACTGTTGATCTGTCGCTATAGTCGTGGACAATCGATAGGACCAAATTACTTCAAGAACCCTAAATCCAATCCAGATGCGCGACCTACCGTGCGATGTCGACGCATACCATGTTACAGTTCTTTAACGAAAAGTCAAGTTTCAAACACCTCTCTCCTACATGATCTTAGTCTGGGGTGCCAGTGCACCGCCCGTTTGACAGCGAGGCCACGTCAGATTTTACCCCCACTTTCACCCCACTTTCACCACACTCTCACCCCACGGTGCCAGTGCACGGGTGTAGTGCCAGCTCTCACTTCTCTCTCCTCCACGTCAGCATTTCTTTTTCAGATTAAGTTATTTCACTCGTTTTTGTTTAGACATTCAAAATAACGGAAGAAAATTATTTTATTCAACTAAAAATGTTACCGATTACATAATAATTAATAAAATTGCATAATAAATTTAAAAAATTACATAATAAAAAAAAATCTAATCCTCCTCCTCCTCATCCTCATCATCTTGCAGCCCAAGCTCTTTTTTCCACCATCTTGATGGCCTTCACATGTGTGCGTTTTTCTGCTTCGTCCATGTCGGCGGTTGATCGGTCCTTCATTTTGTTCCATTTGGAATTTTTTGACATTTTTTTTCCGAATTTTTGGAGCCTGCAACGGATACTTCAACGGCTAGCTGACGTGGACGAATCACAGCTCGTCACGCCAACTAGCCGTTGCCCCGCCTCGCTACCGCCTCCCTCTCGCCCTACCTTGCCAGCGCGTCGCCCCGCTCTCGCCTCCCTCTCGCCTCCAGCGCGGGCGACAGCGGGGCGGTAGCGCCCGCTACCGCCGGCGACGGATCCGTCGCCCGCCGCTGCCGTCCCGCCCCCCTCTCGCCCCGCGACGGGCGGTAACGCCCCCACTAGCACCAACCTTATCACGGAAAATAAATTTAATCGAGAACATGCGGGGAAGAAACAACAAAGAAAGCTCCAAATGGATGGACACGACACAAAGCTTAGACTTTTCACTCTTCTTGGTCACATTATATCATACTCTTCTCTTGACACTTGAAACCTTTCTTCACACCAAACTTTAGGTAATTATCGTTAGAGGGTTATAGTGCATAATAAAAAACTCACATGTTCTGCATGGACACAACCATTATCAATACATTCTAAACATTAGCTATAACCACTGATGTTTTGTGGAGCAAAGAAATCCACTCAACATAGTAAAAGACAGAATGCAAAATAAAAGACAGTGTCACAGCGAGAACAATCTGTAAAGACGAAGTTTTTTTGAGGCACTTACGTTGCTTAGATAAGAAAACCCAGAACTAAGAAAAAATGCGTACATATCTCAGGATCACGCATAAAAAATTTCAGGATGTCTCGATTTTTCTGGAATTTATTATGAATTAAACGGTGGACAGAAAAAATATGTTCTTGCGCAGAAATCCGAATCTAGCATCAATTTTCCACTAGAGACTTTACTTGCCACAACAATTTGAAAAAGTAAAGATACAAAGGAGCTGTTACATAAGTAAACAACACCTTGACTCAAAGAAAATAAAATAAAAATTACAGAAATAAAACATGGGTTATCTCCCAAGAGTGTTTTTCTTTAACGCCTTTCAACTAGTCACAGAAAGCAAGAATTAAGTATTTTCAAGTGAAGAAGCATCAACATCATAATTTCTTCTAATAATAGAATCAAAAGTTAGCTTCATTCTCTTTCTAGGAAAGTGTTCCATACCTTTCTTGAGTGGGAATTGATATTTAATATTCCCCTCTTTCATATCAATAACAGCACCAACAGTTCTAAGAAAAGGTCTTCCCAAAACAATAGGACAAAAAACATTCATTCAATATCCATAACAACAAAATCAACGGGGACAAGGTTATCGTTAACCATAATAAGAACACTTTCAACTCTCCCCAAAGGTTTCTTCTTAGCATTATCAGCAAGATGAACATCCAAATAACAGTGTTCCAAAGGTGGTAAACAACCATATCTTAGAGTTTCTTAGGAATAACTGAGATACTAGCACCAAGATCTCATAAAGCATTACAATTAAAATCACTCACCTTCATTTTAATGATGGGCTCACAACCATCTTAACTTCCTAGGGATAGAGGCTTTACGTTTTAATGTTTCTTCTCTAACTTGATTGAGAGCATTTGTAATATGTTTTGTAAAAGTCATATTTATAGCTAGAATTAGGACTTCTAGCTAGCTTTTGTAGGAACATAATTACTTCAGAAATATTGCAACCATCAAAATCAAAATCATTATTACCAAAGGTAATGGGACCATTGTCTCCCATATTTCAAAAAATTTCAGCACTTTTATCGGGAACGGTTTTAGCGGTTTTAGGCAATTTTAAACGTTTAACAGAAAAAGTGGAGACATTGCTAACACCAATTACTTTACCATTAATAGTAGGAGGTTTACTAGAATTTTAAACTTCAGCATTACTAGTGGTGGTAGTAGTACAAACTCTAGTTATATTATTCTTTCTAGCTATTTCATCTTCTCTTTCCCACATAGCATGCAATTCAGCCAACATTGTCATCAATTCCAACTTGAATTGCATTCAAAGTTTTGCTTTCTTCAACATCATGAGGCATAACCTTTATTTTCATAAGATCGACATCAAGAGCAAGACTATCAACCTTAGAAGCAAGAACATCAATTTTGCCAAACTTTTCCTCAACAGATTTATTAAAAGCAATTTGTATACTAATAAAGTCTTTAAGCATTATTTCAAGATCAGAGGGTACACTTCTATTGTTGTTGTAGGAATTACCATAGTAATTGACATAACCATTACCACCATTAGAAGGATAGGGCTTATAATTGTTACTACCAAAATTATTTCTATAAGCATTGTTGTTGAAATTATTGTTTTTAATGAAGTTCACATCAACATGCTCTTCTTGAGCAACCAAAGTATCTAAAGGAACATTATTTGGATCATCACGAGTTTTAACATTCACAAGCATAGACATAATAGTATCAAGACTATCATTCAAGGAAGAGGTTTCTTCAACAAAATTTACCTTCTTACCTCGTGGAGCTCTCTTAGGGTGTCATTCAGAATAATTTATCATCATATCATCAAGAAGATTTGTTGCAGCACCCAAAGTGATGGACATAAAGGTACCTCTAGCAGCTGAATCCAGAAGGTTTCTTGAAGAAAAATTCAGACCTGCATAAAAGGTTTCGATGATCATCCAAGTAGTCAGTCCATGGATGGGACAGTTCTTTACCAAAGATTTCATTCTTTTCCAAGCTTGAGCAACATGCTCATTATCAAATTGTTTAAAATCCATAATGTCACTTCTCAAAGATATAATCTTAGCAGGAGGATAATATTTTCCAGTGAAAGCATCTTTACATTTAGTCCAAGAATCAATATTATTTCTTGGCAAAAATAGCAACCATTTTCTAGCTCTTCCTCTCAAATAGAAAGGAAACAATTTCAGTTTAATAATATCTCCATCTATATCCTTATACCATTGCATCTCACAAAGTTTAACAAAATTATTAAGGTGAGCAGCAGCATCATCAGTTCTAACACCAGAAAATTGCTCTCTCATAACAAGATTTAACAGGTCAGGCTTAATTTCATAAAGATCTCCATTAGGAGCAGGTGGAGCAATAGGTGTACAAATAAAATCATTGTTGTTTGTGCTAGTAAAGTCACACAACTTAGTGTTCACAGGATTACTCATTTTAGCAATATTAAAATAGGATAAAAATAACAACTACAATATGAAATAATGTTTGTGTGTTTTTGATATAAAGAAGCAAACAAGACAAAATAAAATAAACTAAGCAAAACAATAAAAAAAATTAAGAAGATTGGAGGTGAGAGACTCCCCTTGCAGAAATCCTCTTTCTCCCCGGCAACGGCGCCAGAAAAGAGCTTGATGATGTGTGAACACACGTTCGTTGGGAGACCCCAAGAGGAAGGTATGATGAGCATAGCAAAAAGTTTTTCCCTCAGTAAGAAACCAAGGTTTAATCGGACCAGTAGGATAAAGAAATCACTACTGAAGGTTGTTGACATCTGATGTTGGAAGGGTGCACTACCAGGCTCAGCAACAACATGGAATATGCACACAACACAACCAAGATACTTTGCCCCAACGAAACAGTGAGGTTGTCAATCTCACCGGTCTTGCTAAAAAAGAATTAGACGTATAATGTGGAAAATAATGTTTGTTTGCAGTGAATGAAATGAGAACATTGTTTGTAGTAAAAAAAACAGTTTTTGTAGTAGGTTGTATTATCAGTGTAAAAGAATGGACCGGGGTCCACAGTTCACTAGTGGTGTCTCTCCATAACAGATAAATAACATGTTGTATGAGTAAATTACTGCTGGTTAATTGAAAAATAGAGAATGCACCGTAATGCATATGCATGACATTATGACTACTATGATATTCATTTTGGCATTACAACATGATACATAGACCGTTATCCAACTGCCTATGACTAATAATCCACCCTCAGGACGTCATCCGAGCAAACTTTGGGTATTGAGTTGCAAGCAATACATTATTGCATTAAGTAAATTGCGTAATGTAAACAACACAATTATGCTTAGAAAAATCATTGATGTTTTACCACTAGTGGAAACAGCACATCCACAATCCTAGAAGTTACTATCACTCTCCCAGATTACTAGAGACATGAACCCATTATCTAGCATAAATACTCCCTGTTGGAGTCACAAGTATCTACTTGGCCAGATCATTTACTAGCAACAGAGAGCATGCAAGATCACAAATAACATATATGATAGATATATAATCAACTTGACGTAGTATTCAATATTCATCACATCCCAGCAAATACAACATGTAGCATTACAATAAGATGATCTTGATCATGTTACGCAGCTCACAAGATCTAAACTTGATGGCACAAATAGGAGAAGACAACCATCTAGCTACTTCTATGGACCCGTAGTCCAAGGATGAACTACTCACGCATCACTCTGGAGGCAGTCATGGTGATGAAGAGCCCCCTGGTGATGATTCCCCTCTCCGGCAGGGTGCCGGGAAGAGCTTCACAGCCCTCCCGAACTAGGGTTGACGACGGCGGCAACTACGGAACTTTTCGTGGATGGAGGCTGATGACCCACAAGTATAGGGGGTGTATCTTAGTATTTTAGAGAAATAAGAGTGTCGAACCCAACGAGTAGCAGAAGATGTTGACAAGCAGGTTGGATAGAGGATTCACTGTAAACACTAGCAAACATGTTTTTGGAGGTTCTTGGTTAGCAGATAAATGAAGTGCGAGTAAATAAAAGACAATAAATATAATTGCAGCGAGTGACCCAATCCTTTCTAGAGCAAAGGACAAGCCGGTTGTTCTACTTATGATTACTAAACGTTCTTGAGGTCACATGAGAATTTCGTCAAGCGCTCTCGTTTCATACAGTTGATTAATATTTATTGTTTTGATAGGTGTTGTGTGGGTGAACCTATGCTAATGCACCGCCCAACTAGGAATAATACATACTTGTGATAAAACCTCTTGCAAGCATCCGCAAATACAAGAAAGTAATTAAGATAAATCTAACCATGACCTTAAATCTGGGATCATACACTCCCTCGTGCATCGGTTTCCTAACGGGGGTTTAGGTTTGTGTCACTCCGGCAACCCCACAATTAGTAGCCAAATACACAATGCATCCTCCTAGGCCCATAACGGTGAAGTGTCATGTAGTCGACATTCACATGACACCACTAGAAGAATAACACCACAACTTAAATATCAAACCACTAGATATTACTTCAACATAATTCAACTACTAACATCTTGACTTATCCCATGTCCTCAAGAACTAAACGAACTACTCACAAGACATCATATGGATCATGATCAGAGGTGATATAATGATGAATAACAATCTGGTCATAAAGTACAAACACCGCTAAATCTCGTAAGCATCAACTACTAACAAGTAATCCACACCGGGAGAGAGATCTAGTGAAGAACAACGATATAGAACCCTAATTGTTACAGAGGGATGGAGATGTATGGTGAGGGTGCTGGTGCTGGTGATGATGATGACGACAATGACGATCTTGATGATGCCCGGAGCGATGACGGTGATGATGGTGACGATTTCCCCTCTCGTGGGAGGAATTTCCCCGATAGATTTCTCCCTGCCGGAGAGCTTTTCTCTCTCTATTGTTTTCCGCCCCGAGGAGGTAGCCAAATATTTCATCGATGGTTGTGTGAGTCTTAGGTTTTCTGGGGGGTCAAGTACGCGAAAGGAGGCGGCCAGAGGTGGGCCAGGGTGGCCAGACCACCCCATGCACGGCCAAGGGGGAGCGCCCAGGCATGATGTGGGCCCCTGTTGGCCCTCCTCCGGGTCTCCTCATGGCTATCTCCCTCTTCTGGACTTCTAAGATTTCCCAGATGCCCCCTTCTTCTTCTGATCTTCTAAAATAGGGTATCTTGACGATGCTTTTTCCATCAGATTTCTGGTCCTGTGTTTATTCTCCAATAATTATGAAACATGCAAAATAAGATGAAATAACATAAGTAATGCATCATAATATGAAATATATCGATGAATAACAGAAAATTACAATATAAAATAGTGATGCAAAATGTACGTATCAACTCCCCCCAAGTTTAGACCTCGCTTGTCCCCAAGCGAAACTGAACTCAGTAAACATGACCATAGGTTTATGGAGTGAGGTGTCGATAAATAAAATACGGACAAGAATCATCACATCTATCAATACACAAGTCATTCTAGACATCAACTTCCTCTCATACAATTAAACTTGAAACAAGTAGAGGGAATCACAATAAAGGTGCAAAAAGGAAATCATAATTGGTGAAGGCAAACTTTGTTCTTGGTGAGAGAACAATTAACAGATTGTACTTATCTTTCGACCAGAGTCTTTATATTAGAGCTTATATTGCAGAGTTTGTCATGCTCAATCATAACAGTCTCTTTGCAGTCATTGATAACTTTCAAAGTGGTATTCAATCAGATAAAAACATTTGTAATAAACAAGGAAGAATAAATGACATGATTGAGTAAATCAACATATAGATGGATGGATCACAACAACTCAAATGATTGCTTAAGACAAAAAGGAGTAGGTTTACTGACTCAACATAAAGGTAAAAGATAAGCCCTTCGCAGAGAGAAATAGGGATTAACTCATGTGCTAGAGCTTTTAATTTGATAAACAGAGGTGTAATTTTGAAGGTTTTAAAGGTAGCACACAAGAAATTTACTTGGAGTGGCGGTTAAATCCCACATGTGGGTAGGTATGGTGGACACAAATGGAACGGTTTTGCGGCTCAAGGTTTGAATGCACGAAAAGCATTCCCTCTCAGTACAGGTTTTTGGCTAGCAAGGATGGGTAGCAAGCATAAGAGTTGAGGGAAAACAAACAAATATATATATGATAGAACCAATCATGCAATCTTCCTTGAAGGTACAAACAATCTTACTTGAGAGTACTAAGCTTATGAGACAACAAGAAAGAAAGATCATGGAATAATATATCTACATGCAACCCCCTCTTTTTTTACGTAAGCCTCAAAGTATTGTTGCTACTGACCAATGCTAAGTTTGCTAAAACTAACTAGATTAACTTGATGCTCCAATATTGATACCAATACTAATAACAAGATCAACCGTATAACAAACATTGCGAACTAAAATACAGTGTATAAAGTAAATGATGAAACTTCTCATTAATATTCCATGATGGCAACTCAAACCAAGGGATACATGATACATCGATAACAACCTAAAGGGGTGATACTTCCATACTGCAAACCATCCTATATGATAACTTCTCTACTCATGATACGACTCTACTAAAAGGTAAAAAGGTGAAAGATAAAGGTGTGATACCGCGGCACTCCCCCAAGCTTGGAACAAGCCAAGGGGATGCCAATACCAATGATGAATTAATTCTTCGGTGGTGGTGGTGAATCCTTCTCAATAAGATTATCAAGTGACTCCTTCAAATCATCAATCACATAGATGAGCCTGCGTATCAGCTCCGTATTGCTCTTAATACGGTTCTGGAACTTGTCCAACGATGAATCCCAGCTCTTGGAATTATTCCCCCACAGTATATCAGATCGGGGGCTTTCCTCACCTACACGGTTAGAACGATGCATATCCCAGTGATAGGGCAACTTTGCCTCGGATACCCTCATAGATTGATACTCATGGATTAAGGTATGGAAATGTGTTTTAATGCCTGGAAGTGGTGTCCTTGAAGCTAAGCAGTGACGTGGGGCCTTCCCTCTAGTGCTCATCCTCGCTGTTTGCTTGAAAGGTTTGGCAACCACTCCAATGCTTGCGACGGTGGTGCGTGGGTGCACGCACGGGTCTTCTTCTACACCTCCTTCAGCTCCACTCTCGATCTCCTCCTCTAGCTTCCGGTCTTGGAGATCATCTTTCATCGGTCCATTTCCGTTTTTGTTGTTGGCTGAGACCACGGTGCTTCTAAAACTGAAAATAGATCCTGGCAAAAACATGTCAAAACAGAAACACGACGAGAAAATGATATACGGACCTCGAGGAGTCCGAGGGATTATACAGCAGAAATATGCGTAACAAAAGGAAGGTGCAGTGCGGAAACGGGTCGGAGAGGTGCTACGGGGCGCCCACACCATGGGCAGGCGCGACCAGGGGTGGGCCCGAGCCCAGGCATGGTGTGGTTCCCTCGGACACCATCACCCACCCTTCTTCGGCTCAATATTTTTCATATTTTCTGTAAAAGATAAAAATATAAGTTGGAAAGTGATACGCGAACTTTTTCTTAACAGAACTGTTACCTATTCGAAAACGGACTCTGTTGTTTCTGGAATCTTCCCTCTAATAAACTTCTCCGTAGTCACCACTTGAATAACATCAACATCTTCATCATAAGAATCTCTGGAAATATAATGTTTGAGTCTTTGCCCATTCGCCACTTGTGTAGTTTTATCTTTAAGGGAAGCAATTTTGATTGCACCCGAACGATACACCTCTTCAATAACATAAGGTCCTTCCCATCTTCAGAGTAATTTTCCTGCAAAAAATCTGAGACGAGACCTATACAATAGAACTGTCTCACCAACATGAAACTCTCTTTTAAGAATTCTCCTATCATGCTATTGTTTAACTTTCTCTTTAAAGAGTCTAGCATTTTCATAAGCTTCACATCTCCATTCATCTAAAGAACTCAAGTCAAGAATTCTTTTCTTACCAGCAACTTTAAAATCTTTATTAAGTTCTTTCACTGCCCAATAAGCTTTGTGTTCTAATTCTCGAGGCAAGTGACAAGCTTTTCCATAAACCATTTTATAAGGGGACATGCCCTTAGGATTTTTATAAGAAGTTCTATAAGCCCATAAAGCATCATTCAACTTATCAAACCAAATTTTCCTAGATTTATTAACAGTCTTTTGCAATATATATTTAATTTCTCTATTTGATAATTCTACTTGCCCACTGGTTTGAGGATGATAAGCTGAGACAATTCTATGCTTAATATCATATTTAGCAAGGGTTTTTCTAAAACCACCATGAATAAAGTGAGAACCTCCATCAGTCATAAGGTATCTAGGCACACCAAACGTAGGGAAAATAACATCTTTAAGAATTTTTAAAGAGGTCTCACCATCAGCACTTTTTGTAGGTATAGGTTCTACCCATTTAGTAACATAATCAACATCAACAAGAATGTGAATGTAGCCATTCGAAGGAGGAAACATACCCAGAAATTCAAACCCCCAATAATCAAAAGGTTCAATAATAAGAGAATAACTCATAGGCATTTCATTACGTATAGAAATATTACCAACTCTTTGACATTCATCACAAGATAAAACAAATTTACGTGCATCTTTAAAGAGAGTAGGCCAATAGAAATCTGATTGTAGAACCTTCTGAGCGGTTCTATCTCCAGCATGATGTCCACCATAAGCACTACCATGACACTTTTTCAATATTTCACATTGTTCATGATCTGGAACACATCTTCACATAATACCATCTATTCCTTCCTTATATAAGTGTGGGTCATCCAAAAAATAATGCCTCAAATCATAAAAGAATTTTCTTCTTTGTTGAGATGTAAATGTTGGAGGCAAATACTTGGAAACAATATAGTTAGCATAATCAGCATACCATGGACTATCTCGTGAGCTTACTTTTATTGCAGCCAAATATTCATTCGAAAAACTATCATTAACGGGAATAGGGTCATAGGAAATGTTTTCTAATCTAGACAAGTTATCAGCAATAGGATTTTCAGCATCCTTCCTACCCACAATATGCAAATCAAACTCATGTAAAAGCAGCACCCATTTAATAAGCCTAGACTTAGCATCTTTATTTTCCATAAGGTATCTAATAGCAGCATGATCAGTGTGAATATTAACTTTTGAATCAACAATATAAGGTCTAAACTTATCACAAACAAAAACTACAACTAAGAACTCTTTTTCAGTAGTAGCATAATTATTTTGAGTAGCATAAAGAGTCTTAATAGCATAATGAATAACATTCAACTTCTTATCTACTCGCTGTCCAAGAACAACACCTACAACAAAATCACTAGCATCACCCATAATTTCAAAGGGTAAATTCCAATCAGGTGGTTGAACAATAGGAGCAGTAGTTAAAGCCTTATTTAAAGTTTCAAAAGCTTCCTTACAATCATCAGTAAAAACAAAAGGTACGTCTTTTTGAAGAAGATTAGTAAGACGCTTTGATATTTTAGAGAAATCTTTAATAAACCTCCTATAAAAACCAGCATGACCAAGAACACTACGAAAACCTTTAACATCCCTGGGACAGGGCATTTTCTCTATTGCTTCCACTTTAGCTTTGTCAACTTCAATACCTCTTTCAGAAATTTTATGCCCAAGAACAATTCCTTCATTCACCATAAAGTGGCACTTCTCCCAATTAAGAACAAGATTAGTTTCTTGACATCTCTGCAAAACTTTATCAAGGTTGTGCAAGCAGTTATCAAAAGAACTTCCATAGACGGATAAATCATCCATGAATAGTTCCACAATTTCTTCACAAAAACTTTGAAAAATAGCAGACATGCATCTTTGAAACGTAGCATGAGCATTACAAAAAACCAAAAGGCATATGTCTATAAGCATAAGTACCATAAGGACAAGTAAAGGTTGTTTTCTCTTGATCTTGTGGCCTAACAGAAATTTGTGAAAACCCAGAATAACCATCAAGAAAGCAAAAATGAGTTCTCTTAGACAAACTCTCTAGCATTTGATCAATATAAGGCAAAGGATAATGATCTTTCTTAGTAACCTTGTTAACTTTCCTAAAATCAATGCACATTCCAACTACTACACTTTGAGGAATAAGCTCATTATTTTCATTAGACACAACAGTCATTCCTCCCTTCTTAGGGACACAATGCACAGGGCTTACCCATCTACTATCAGCAATAGGAAAAATAATATCGGCATCAAGGAGTTTTAATACCTCATTCCTTACCACTTCCTTCATCGTAGAAATTAAACGGCGTTGATGTTCAACTACTGGCTTTGCATCTGGTTCAATATTAATAACATGCTGACATATAATAGGAGAAATTCCTTTCAGATCATCAAGAGTATATCCAATAGCTCCACGATGTTTCTTCAATATTCCTAATAATCTTTCATCTTCTTCACCTGAAAGTTTAGAACTGATAATAACAGGATATGTTTTCTTATCATCAATATAAGCATATCTAAGATCATCAGGTAGAGGTTTTAAATAAAAAACAGGATCCTCCTTGGGTGGTAATGTGGTACCCAAGTCTTCCACGGGTAAATTATGTTTCAATATCACCGGTTGACGAAGAAGAATAGCGTCAATATCATTTCTCACTTCCATAAAGACCTCACTTGCACGGTCCTCCATATATTGCTGCAAAGCATTGTTAGGAGCAAGAGAAATGGAGGCAAGTTGTTCAATCTAAAAATTTCATTAGGCAATTCAGATTCATAAGGAGCTTCGGCAAATTTGGAAAAATTAAATTCATAAGATTTTCCATCAAATTTAGTCAATATTTTCTCCTTCTTACAATCTATAACAGCACCACAAGTGTTCAATAAAGGTCTACCAAAATTGATAGGACAAGTTTTACTAGCAGTCGTACCCAGTACTAGAAAATCAGCAGGATATTTAGTTTTACCACATAAAACTTCCACATCTCTAACAATACCAATCAGAAAGATAGTTTCTCTATTAGCAAGCTGAATAGCCACGTAAATATCTTCAAGTTCACAAGAACCAGTTTCATGCATGATTTCTTTATAAAGCTCATAAGGAATAGCACTAGAACTTGCACCAATATCACACAAACCATAATAGCAATGATCACCAATCCTAACAGAAAGCACAAGAACACTAGTTTCTTAGGTCTATTGGGATGTGAGACAATATTAGAAGCATCCTCACAGAAGACAATATGTTCATCCTCTACATTTCCGGAGACAAGGTCTTTAACTATAGCTACTGTAGGTTCAACAGTTATTTGTTCATCAGGTTCAATAGATGTCTTTATACTTTTTATAACCACACTAGCTACAATAGAATGTTCCTTTACCTTCGCAGGGAAAGGCATTTTCTCAATATAAGGCTCAGGCACAACAGGATTAATATCATGCACTTCTATATTTCTAGCAGGAACAATATCTTTATAAGGTGCATGGTACTTTCTCAACTCCTTTTTTGAGAATATCAAGATATGAATCAAAGGATTTAAGACAATTTGCAAAGATTTGAGAATCAAGACCACAAACAACACTAACATGATAGAAATCATCGGTTCCCATAAAAGATTTAATGCATTCATAATCATAATTTATACCCGACTTTCTACCTTTGTCATTCTCCCATCCTTCAGTGTTTTCTTGAATACGGTCAAGAAGGTCTCATTTAGTTTCTTCCTTCATACGTGCGAATGATCCAGAACAAGAAGCATCCAATAAATCCTTATCATGAAGAAAAAGCCTTGCATAAAAATTATTGATAACAATATTACTCGAGAGCTCATGAACGGGACATTTAAGCATTAATAACTTCATTCTCCCCGAAGCTTGGGCAATACTCTCTCCATCATGAGGCCATAAATTATATATTTGATTCCGGTCTTTATGAATCTCACTGGGAGGATAGAATTTAGAATAAAAGAGAGGAACAATTTCCTCCCATCCAATAGAATCACCATTCTTTAGTAATTTGAACCATTCAACGACTCTTCCTTTCAGCGATAAGGAAAGTAATTTTCATAGGTATTTTACAAGGATCCAATTCAGCAGATAACGGTTAATATAGTACCCTAGTAGCAACGGTAGAAGTACCCCTAAACAGAGAGCCAAAAGTATTCTCCATAATGAAATAAAAAAGCGGACATAAATAAAAAAAACAGCACTCACAGTAAAAGTTTCTCTTACCAATTCGACTTACCAATAGCGCCTCACTCCCCGACAATTGTGCCAGAAAATAGTTTTGATGACCCACAAGTATAGGGGGTGTATCGTAGTACTTTCGATAAATAAGAGTGTCGAACCCAACGAGGAGCAGAAGGTCTTGACAAGCAGGTTGGATAGAGGATTCACTATAAACACTAGCAAACAGGTTTTTGGAGGTTCTTGATATAGCAGATAAATAAAGTGCGAGTAGATGAAAGACAATAAATATAATTGCAACGAGTGGCTCAATCCTTTTGAGATAAAAGGACAAGCCGGTTGTTCTACTTATGATTACCAAACGTTCTCGAGGATACATGAGAATTTCGTCAAAAGCTTTCGTTTCATACAGTTGATTAATATTTATTGTTTTGATAGGTGTTGTGTGGGTGAACCTATGCTAATGCACCAGCCAACTAGGACTAATACATACTTGTGATTAAACCCCTTGCAAGCATCCTCAAATATAAGAAAGTAATTAAGATAAATCTAACCACATCCTTAAACTCTGGGATCCAACACTCCCTCGTGCATCGGTTTCCTAACATGGGTTTAGGTTTCTGTCACTCCGGCAACCCCACAATTAGTAGCCAAATACACAATGCATCCTCCTAGTCCCATAAAGCTGAAGTGTCATGTAGTCTACGTTCACATGATACCACTAGAAGAATAACACCACAACTTAAATATCAAACCACTAGATATTACTTCAACATAATTCCACTACTAACATCTTGACTTCTCTCATGTCCTCAAGAACTAAACGAACTATTCACAAGATATCATATGGATCATGATCAGAGGTGATACAATGATGAATAACAATCTAGTCATAAAGTGCAAACATCGATAATTCTTGTAAGCATCAACTACTAACAAGTAATCCACATCGGGAGAGAGATCTAGTGAAGAACAATGATATAGAACCCTAATTGTTACAGCGGGATGGAGATGGATGGTGAGGGTGCTGGTGATGATGATGATGACGACGATGACAATCTTGATGATGCTCGGAGCGATGACAGTGACGACAACGATGATTTCCCCTCTCCAGGGAGGAAGTTCCCCGACAGATTTCTCCCTGCCGAAGAGCTTTTCTCTCTCTGTTGTTTTCCGCCCCGAGGAGGCGGCCGAATATTTCCTCGATGGTTCTGTGAGGCTTAGGGTTCCCGGGGGGTCAAGTACGCGAAAGGAGGCGACCATAGGTGGGCCAGGGTGGCAACACCACCCCCAGGCGAAGCCAAGGGGGGCGCCCAGGTATGGTGTGGGCCCCTGGTGTCCCTCTTCCGGGTCTCCTCGTGGCTAGATCCCTCTTCTAGACTTCTAAGTCTTCCCCAATGCCTCCATTGTTCTTCCGATCTTCTAAAATAGGGTATCTTGATGGTGATTTTCCCATCAGATTTCTGATCCCGGTGTTTATTCTCCAATAATTATAAACATGCAAAATAAGATGAAATAACATATATAATGCATCATAATATGAAATATATCGATGAATAACAGAAAATTGCAATATGAAATAGTGATGCAAAATGGACGTATCAGAGGCTCTGTTACTTAGGGTTTTCCTGAGGAAGGCAATATATAGGCGGAAGGGCGATGTCGATGGGCGCCCAGGGGGCCCACACCACGTGGTGGCGCGGCTAGGGGGTGCGCCACCCTATGGTGTGGCTGCCTCCCTGAGCCCCTTCGGGTCTCCTTCGGACTCCGTCCACGTGACGGAAAAATAGGGACTTCGGCTTTTGTTTCGTCCAATTTTAAGAATATTTCTAGAACAACTTTTCTGAAATACAACAACAACAGAAAACAGGAACTGACACTATGTCATCTTGTTAATAGTTTAGTCCCAAAAAATGCATAAAAATGCTATGAAGTGTATAGAAAACATGTAACAATTGGCATAATATCAACATGGCACATCAGAAATTATTGATACGTTCGATACATATCAGGAGGCTTGGGAGCACCACCTATGAATGACTATGGAGCTATGGGAGCTCCTCCAATGGGTTCATATGGAGGCATGGGAGCACTGCCCAGTGGCATTGAAACTTCTCAGCCTACTATGTTAAAGGACATGTTCCTTAATCCTAGTTTTGATGTTTGATTACAACACTTGGAAGTATTTGAACATTGTGCTTAAGTGTTCTAGGTAAACGAATGGTAAATATGCAAGGCTATATGAGCACAGAAATGGAGAAAGGAAAACAAGTCAAAACACTTGTTTGTTGTAGAAAAGAATCAAAGAAAGAAGAAGGTGAAAGAAGAAATCAAGAGAATGGAAGAAAGAGGCAAAACTGCCTAGCCGGCCTGGCTGGGCCAGAGGCCGGGTGGCTCTGTTGGGTAGCCAGCCTAGTGGCCAGCCCAGGCCGGGCTCCCCTTGTGCAGGTCGGGCGTCTGCCTAGCCGGCCTAATGGCCAGCCCAGGCCGGGCGCCTCTGTTAGGTGGACAGCCTAGAAGCCGGCCCTGGCCGGGCACTTTGCGCTAGAGGCCGAGCTCTCTGGCTAGCCAGCCTAGGCCGGGCCAGAGGCCGGGTCACTCGGACAGCAGGCCGGCCTCCCAGCCGGCCATGTCGGGATTCCTGACAACCAAAGAAAACCCCCTCAACGGCCATTTCTCCCCCTCACTATAAATAGGACTTGTCTCCTACCTTTTGGAGGGGTCAAACAAGCTCTCTCTCTCCACCATTGTTGACCACCTCCAAGCTTCAAGATTCTCCCCAAATACCCAACCAAAGTCATTGATCTCTTGGGATTTGGAGGAGAAGATCTAGATCTACAACTCCACCAAGCCGGTTCGTAATCAACCCACTCATCCCCTAGGGTTCTTGTTGTTCTTAGTTCTTTGGAGCCAAGAACCTTGTTTCTCCGAGCTCATCGGAGCTTGGATCCTTGTTGCTATCCCCGAAGCTCTTGTGCTCGTGGATCTTGCTTTCCGGAGTCTTGGAGGCTCCCGGGATTTGGTGAGGACCCTCCAAAGTCGTGGAGTGTGCCTCATCCTTGTAAAGGTTCTAGTTGTCAATCTCAACGGCAACATAGTGATTCGAGCCTCTCCACATTGGTGGAAGGACTAGAAGGAGATACGGTGTGCCATTTGAGGGATACTCGATGTTCCACTTTGGTGGCATCGCACCGATCCAACGGAGATTAGCTTCCATTGGGAAGTGAACTTCGGGATACATCTCCGCGTCATTGTGTTCGGGTATCTCTCAGATTACCTTTACTTGTTGCTACCAGCTTAGTCATATATATATCTTGTGCTAGTTGTATTTGCTCAACATATAGGATTGTTCACCTAGTTTCATAATCTAGACAATCTATATTTGAGCACTATCTTGTTAAATCGAAAAGAAGTTAAAATTTGTAGTTAACCTATTCACCCCCTCTAGTTAACCTCTCGATCTTTCAATTTGTATCAGAGCCTGGTCTCTTTATTAAGGGCTTTACCGCCTAAAGAGGAGGATGGCTGATGAACCCGTCACCATGGATAGTATTTAAAGGCTAATTCAAGCTATGATTGATAGATCCGAGAAGAAGATGGAGGGACTAATAAAGGAATTTGCATCTTCATCTAATCAATCTAGAGAGAATGTTTCCTTAGATGAAAATGGAATTCCCATTGCGTCTAAGGAAGCATCCTCAACATCGGCACCTAGAAATGGTAGTGATGGAAATTTATTTGCCTTTGATTATAACAATGCTCCTAATGTTTAACACCCACATGTTAATCATCTTGGTGCACCCCCTATGGTAGATAGGAATAGTTTTACTAATTGGAAAGCTTCCATGAAGTCTTACATGTGTAGCTCTTCAATGCAAATATGGAGAATTGTTGATAAGGGGTATGAGCCAAAGGACCCCAAGAACTTAAGCTCAAGTGACATCATAGATGAGAAACTCAACTCTCATGCCATGCACATGTTGGAGAAGGAAATGGAAAAAAGAAGCAGTCGAGCACATCCGGTCCTTCTCAAGTGCAAAGAAAGCTTCGGATTGCCTTGTTGATATGTATGATGACAACATCAACTTTCAACGATCCAAGAAGTCAATCATCCAAAGACAAGTTGAACACTTTCATTTGAATGATGGAGAGAACATTGAAGACATGTTTAAAAGACTCAAGGCTCTCATAAATGACACGAGAGATTGTGGATTCAAGGATTGTACGGAGGATTGGGTCAAGGAGAAATTTCTACTCACCTTGATTCCATACAATGAACACATGGTGATGAATGTGCAATCAAGGGACGATTACTTGGATCTATCCCCCAATGACGTTTTGGGTCTCTTCATCACTCTAAAGGTCATGAAACAAACCTCCGATGATGTCATTGACCATGTAAATGGAATGAAGAGAACCTCTCTTGCCTTCAAGGCCAAGGCCACTCCCCATGAAGAGAATGACTCAAGTGATGATGGTGGTTCCACACATGAGGTCTCCGAGAAAGAGATGAAAACATCACATGAAGAATGCTTGGCCCTTGCTCAACACAAGTGGTGGAAGAAGGGAGATTTTAGATCAAATGCCACCAATAACAAGGGAAATGAAGCCTCAAGCATGAACAAGGCAAGGACTTGCTTCAATTGTGGAGATACCGAGCATTTTGTTGTCGAGTGCCCCTTCAAGAGCAGAATTGAAAATGGTGGAAGACTTATCAAGAAATCCATCTTCATTCCCAAGTCCAAGAACTTCATCAAGAGAGGCCCTCCTAGGGCATTGATTGCAAAAGAAGTTGAGTACACGTCCGGTGGTGAAGAGAGTGATGGTGATCATGAACAATGTCGAGACATCGTAGTAGAATTCATAGACGGGGGTACCATGAGACTACGGGTAGAGACGTGGGGGTAAGTGGTTGCGCTAAGGACAAAGACACAGGTTTTACCCAGGTTCGGCACGTCGTAATAATACGGCGTTCCTACTCCTGCAATCTCACTATTCAGGTCTAAAGCCTGTGTATACAAAGTACAACGTGAGGTTCTGTTGGCTATTCGTCGAGGATCAACCTCTCGGCGAGTTAGCTAGTAGCTTCTCGTCTATCTATCATATCTCCCGTCCGGCTTTATATAATAGCCGGGTTAGGGCATAGAGAGCAGGAAACCTAGAAGACCACGGTAACTATTAACTTGGAAAGTAAGGAATCCGCCTTCTACTCCAAGCCAGATCACGTGGGCTGTGATCCGGGTCCTTCTAGAATCCGGCTTCTGTGCGTCAGCTTACTGGGCCGCCCAATGGACCGTAGCCCACTACCATTTGGGCCACCCGGGTAATCCGGCACTCTAGACTACCATCTGATATACCCCTATTCAGTATATATCCGACAGTAGCCCCCAAGAAGGATCGAGACTCCGTTTTCGCCGTCTTTCGCCAAATGCATCTTTTCCGAGAAATATCGGCCTGCAGTCTTGATTCTTCTTTTTCTCCTTAAAGGATGTGGTAACATAAAACTCGGAATCCAGAAAATCCGTCTTTTCTCGCACGATCCTTCGTGGAGAAGGACTTGCTGACGTAAGGGACGTTTGGGTTACAGGTGGGAAACCCAGAAACATATCTCTGACAGATTCTCGCGGGAAACGAGGAGATAGCAATAATCATCCTGTCGTTTCATTTCCCGGATTTTCCGGCGAGTGACACGCGTTGGACATCCAACGGTCAAAAGAGCCGTTAGCACGCATCGTGACGGAATTCCGGCTATAAATAGCCGTCTTCGTCCACCGTGAAAACCTTCCGCTTCTCACTTTGCACGCCATTTCCCAGCGCCCAAGCTCATAGCAAAGCTTCTCCCGAGCGCACCATCGCGTCCAAGACCTCACCGGAAACGACCGAGCGCTGCTACTCGATGGCCTCACCGTCGTCTTCCCCAGCCCGCGCCGTCGCCAAGGAGATTGACGAGATTATCGACACAATGGATCCACAATTGGATTCTCCGGTGCACGCCTCCGGCGACGAGCCGACGAAGTCTACGGGCGGCACGGAGGGCGAGGAAACCTCTCTTGTCTCCGTGGATCTTGCGGGATCTTCATCCGCGCCCACTCCACCGTTCGCTCCCGAAACGGTGGAGGAAAAAATCACGCTCGTTGGCGACGAGCTCGCGGCCGCGCAAGCCGCAGCCTCCGCCGCTGCCGGAGCCGAAGAAGAGACGGAATCTGCCGGCAACTGGAGTGCCTGTAGTATTCCGTCGTCCCTCCTTCCGACAATGGAGAAGGAGGGGTTTGTACTGAAGGGAAAATGGCGACTCCCGGAGGACGAGACCGAGCCCATGCCAAACGACGGAGAACGGGTTCTTCTCTCCTCCCACCTTCTTAGAGGTATGGGTATTCCACCATCCGCCTTCTTCCTCCAGATCCTGTCCCACTACAACATCCAGCCACACAACCTTCCACCAAATTCCATCCTTTACTTAGCCGGATTTCAGGCCCTTTTCGAGGGTTATCTAGGTATAGCTCCTAGACTAGATTTCTGGCTTTACTGTTTCGGGGTTAAGCGGAACTCTTCGGAGGGCGCACTCCCAACTTGCGGAACCATTTCCTTCACTCTTCGGAGATTCCGAGAGGATTGGTTCCCCAAGATTAAAACATCAGAATCTGTCAAGTTTTGGACGGGTTCCTTCTTTTATCATCCCGACGTTTCCTTTCCTGGAAAAACGTTCGGGGTTCCACCTTTCTTGAACACCGCCATTGTTCCCCAAGAAAATTGGGGAACTGAAGCAGTTCAAACCCTGCCGCCGGATCTTCTCAGGATCAAACGGCGCGTCGCAAAACTCGTCACTTCTGATCCGCCTTTAACCGGCATGGACACAGTCCTTTGCTGGTTGAATAGGCGGATCCAGCCCTTGGCTAATCATGGTGCTCGTCTTCTCTTCGAGTACAAGGGAGCCAGTTACGAAATGTGGACAACCAGCAAGGACTGGTCCGCAAAAGATTTGCGGCGGCGCGTGAATCAGTTGGTCGCATCACTTGACCAATATGAAGAAAGCCGGCCAATGTACACGGCCGAGAATCCGGCTCCCAAGGTATAATTCTTTGCCTTTTGGGGTTTAAATTCTTTCTCGTTTACTCGGTTTTTGTGTTTTTAACTCAACTTTTTCTTTTTAACAGATTGCTGAACTTCCTGAGTCGGAACTTGCATCCGACGCCGATCTGGAGGCGCTGCGTGCCACCTTTGCCGGTGGGCGAAAGCGCAAGAAGATCTTCTCTTCCCAGGAAGTCATCGATCTTGACGGAATTCCCGTCGCCACCTCCAGGTTTGAACATCTGGGTTATTTTCCTTTGTCGGAGTTTTTCTTTCACTTTTGGAGTTTTAAATTTTCCGGCATTTTGCTTTGTTTTTAGCCTACCTCCATCTACTCTAAAGCCAAAAAAGCTGAAGAGGCATAAGGCTGTGGCCAGCAGAGGCCCTCATCCTTCCCCTGCCACCGCTCTGACCACGCCGATCACAGTAACAGAAGCATGCGCAGCCCCCACCACAGAGTCTCTGGACCATCCAGCCCGTTGTAAATGGACACGAATGGACACGAGGGAAAGGGCGGCTCGTGAGATGGGAGGTCCTTCTCGGATAACTGAGGAGGAGATCCCCACCTTTGACAAGGACTTCAAGAACATCAGCGATGGCCTTAGCGTGGCCGGGACTCTTTTTGCTGAGTACGCAAAAGATTTCACTGAGAACTTAACAGGGTTACAACAGATGAGCCAGGTATTATCTTTAGCCCCCAAGCATTAAGTAAAATCTCTAATTTTCACTTGATGCTTTTCAATATCATGATTTTTTCATTTTCGTGTTCCAGCAAACCGCTGAAACCATTAACATGGAAGTTTTCAACAAACTTTCCGTCAAGAATAAGGAGGTTAGAAACCTTCTTTCTATTCTTGACGTGAAAGAAGCAGAGCTGGCATCATCTCAGCTACAGCTGTCGAAAACAACATGTATATTTTGATTCTCTGAAGTTTTTATCCAGTTTTTTGTCTAAGTACTTTCCCAAGTTTTTCTAAACTCGGAATTTTGTTCCTTGCTTTCCAGCTGCTTTGGCTAAGGCCAAGGAAATAGCTGAAGATGCCAGCAATGCCGCGAGCCTCCGATAGGAGAATTTGGACCTTCATAAGGATCTTATGAAGGTTCGAAAAGATCTGGAGGCCAGCAACATGGCCCTTGGGATTTCTCAGTCCAAGGCCTCTCAGCAGGCAGAGAAGGACAAGGCCACTATCCAGGACTTGGAGAATGCCTTAACCCTGCGCCTTGAGGAAGGCTCCGAGATGGACAAGATTCTCGGTAAGTTATAAACATTTACCGGTTTTTCCATGTCTTGATTTCCTTCTCTGCTTTTTCGCTAACCTTTTGGTTGTTTGTCTGAAAAAATAGGACATAACCCAGATCTCACTCGGATTGAGAAAATCCGAGCTTTTGGGAAGGTATGGACTGCGATCAGGGCTGCAGGCATGCAGCTGGTCAACAAGTTCCTTCCCTCAAGAACTGGAGAATTCTCGGAAGTTGAATAACTTCCGGAACCTATCTCTGAGGTAGCGGAATCCAAGGAGTCCACCTTGCGCTCCGCAGCACGGGGTGGTGCACGCATGGCCTTATGCGAATGCATTACCCTAGTGCCAAATCTTGGCGCGTGGCGTCCGGTATCCCCCTTGGATACTCGGAGACCCAGCGGACCACCATCTTCGATGAGATCAAGGGTCACGCCACCAAGATCGCCTCCATGGTGAACATCTCCATCACCTACCCGGAAGAAGCGATTCCCGAAGCCCCCGAGAACGATAGCAGCGATGAAGACTCGGATGCCTGAAGGATTCTTTTTAACCTGGATGGTGGAAGTAGAAAATAGGAGCATTACTGCGCTTTACAATGTAAACTTATATTGTAATGCTTCTATTCTTTTGTATAAACAAGTACTCCGCCTTTTGCAGTTAATTATGAAATTCTTTGCAAGTTTTCCGGGTTTGATATTCCTTTATCTTCTAAGTTCTCTGGCTTATGTGCTTTAACTGTCCTTAGTGTTTGAAATGGCTCAATAGTACTATGAATCTTCATGCCGAGCTACTGGGTAAAACCAATCAGTTTGAACTCGGAAATATGGATCATACTAAGGGCATTTTTACTAACTAGCTCCAGTGACCCAACACATAAACAATCAGATAATGCTTAGAGAATAGTAAGGAATTTTTTGAATGAAACTCGTCCACGCAGGCACAATCCAAGTTTCCTTTAGCCTTTAATAGGCTGAAAATCATTCAGTTTTTAAACACCGAGCACGCAGGCACAATTCGGGTTAACATTGAGTATTTTGTAAGATCATTGGGAAATAGATAAGGTGGAATCATGTTTTGAACTATAATAAACTTGTAAAAAACATGGATATAAGAATTCCGACAACTTTATTTCATGATCTCAAAGATGTTTACATAGAATTGAACTAAGTATAGAAGGGACGTAACTGCTGGATACTCCAGGGCCTTTTTGTCTCTCCTATTTCATCATCTATCTTTCCCTTTCTTTTGCGATTTGGCTTCTCGGGATCATCTTCCGTATCGCGAATGTCTACAAGATAGTATGATCCATTCTTCATGGCTTTACTGATGACAAATGGTCCTTCCCATACTGGGGCCAGTTTGTGCTTTCTTTGCTGCACCAATCTTAGCACTAGGTCACCTTCTTTAAAAGAACGATGCCTGATTTTCCGACTATGATAACGTCGTAAACCTTGCTGGTAGATGGCGGATCTTTGAAGCACAAGTTCTTGTTCCTCTTCTAAGAGATCGACGGCATCATGTCGTGCTTTTTCGGCATCCGAGTCGTCGAAATCTTGCACTCTTGGGCTATCATGGATCATGTCCGTTGGAAGGATTGCTTCCGCACCATAAACTAGGAAAAACGGGGTTTGCCCAGTTGACCTGTTTGGTGTCGTTCGAATACTCCAAAGCACGGAAGGTAACTCTTTTACCCATGCTCCAGCTGCTCTATGAAGAGGAGATTCGTGTCTTGGACGTATTCCTTGCAGGATTGAGCTATTCATTCTTTCAACCTGTCCATTGGATTGCGGGTGTGCCACAGATGCGAGATCTAGGCGAATTCGCGTTTGTCGGAAATACTTTGCCAACTCTCCAATGGAGAAATTTGTCCCATTGTCGGTTATTATGCTGTGTGGAACGCCGTATCTCATGACTACGTCAATGATGAAATTTCTGGCGGTTACACCGTCAAGTTTTTTGATGGGTTTAGCCTCCACCCACTTGGTATATTTGTCCACAGCTACAAGTAGATGTGTGAGTCCGCCTCGTGCAGTTTTGAATGGTCCCATCATATCTAGCCCCCAGACCGCAAAGGGCCATGTAATGGGGATAGTTTTGAGTGCTTGGGCTGGCATATTAGTCTGCTTGGCGTAATACTGACATCCTGCACATGTATTTACTATGTGCTCAGCATCTGTCTTAGCTGTTAGCCAGAAAAACCCGGCATGGAATGCTTTTTTGACTATGCTTTTTGATTGAGCATGATGTCCGCAATCTCCGGCATAGATTTCTTGCAGGATTTCTCGTCCTTCTTCTGGTGAAATACGTCGCAGAAAAATTCCGGAAGTACTGCGTTTATACAGGCAATTGTTAATTACCGTGTATCCTTTGCATCGACGCTGGATCTGTCTTTGCAAGACTTCGTCTGCTCCTTCCGGGTACTTCTGATTAACTAAGAAGTTTATATATGGGATTGTCCAATCCGGGTTAACGAGCATAACTTCAATTGACTCGGAAGCCAGAGGATAATCAACATCTCCACCTTTTATCGATGGTTCGTACAAATGTTGAACAAAAACACCTGGCGGTAGGATTTTTACCCTTTCCGATCCCATGCGGGCTAACGCATCCGGGTTCCAATTTTCTTCCCTTTTAACATGGAGCACTTCGAATCCGAAGAAACAAATGGCAAACTCGTCCACCGTTCTCCGATATTCGGCCATTATAGGGCTTTTTGCGTCCCAGGTTTGGTTGAGCTGGTGTTGTACCAAATATGAGTCACCGTAGCACAAAATGCGCTTGACACCTATTTCTTTTGCAATATGCAAGCCATGAAGCAGAGCTTCGTATTCTGCCACGTTGTTGCTGGCATTGAAGTGTATTTGTAATACATACTCCATTGTATCTCCTTTAGGGGATTTTAAAACTACACCAGCTCCAGCGCCCTCTTTCATCTTGGATCCATCAAAGTGCATGATCCATTACTCGGACTCCGGCATTGGTGTTTTCTCCATTGCTTCCGTCCAGTCGGCGACAAAATCTGCCAAAACCTGGGATTTTATTGCCGTCCTTGGCTGATACTTAATGTCGAACGCTGCTAGCTCGATGCCCCATTTGGCTACTCGGCCAGTCGCCTTCGCATTGTTTATTATATCCCCTAGTGGTGCTTTACATACCACTGTTATGGAATGTCCTTGGAAGTAATGGTGAAGTTTTCTGGATGCGAAAAATACGCCATATGCCAGTTTTTGATAGTGTGGATACCTTTGTTTGGACTCGGAGAAAACTTCGCTTATATAATATATCGGATGCTGGTCTGGTATGCTATGTTCGTCTTTCTTCCGTTCCACAACAATTACTGCACTGGTAACCCAGTTTGTAGCCATAAGGTACAATAACATAGGTTCTTCGTCTTTTGGGGATGCCAAAATCGGAGCTTTCATCAAAGTTTCCTTTAACTGGGTTAACGCTGCATCTGCCTCTTCTGTCCACTCGAATTTGTCGGATTTTTTCAGCAACTTGTAGAGTGGCAAGGCTTTGTCCCCCAGCCGACTAATAAATCTGCTGACGGCTGCAGCGGAACCCGTCAATCTTTGGACATCTTTTACACACGTAGGTTTGGAGATGTTTAAGTTTGCTTTGATCTTTTCTGGGTTTACTTCTATTCCTCTATGAGAAACGATGAAACCCAGAAGTTTTCCTGAGGGAACCCCGAATACGCACTTTGATGGATTTAACTTCATCTTGTAAGTGCGCAAATTTCCGAAGGTTTCTCGTAAATCCTCAAGGAGAGTATCTTTTTCCTTGGTTACGACAGCAATGTCGTCCACGTAAACGTGGACATTTTTGCCAATCTGACTATGCAAACAACGTTGCATGCAACGCTGGTAGGTTGCACCTGCGTTCTTCAGGCTAAATGGCATGGTTATGTAATATTACGTCCCATAAGGGGTTATAAAAGTAGTCTTAATTTGATCTTCCTTTTTCATGCGTATTTGATGGTACCCGGAATATGCATCCAAAAAGCATAAAAGCTCACAGCCTGCAGTGGCATCTATTATTTGATCAATTCGCGGTAACGCGAACCTATCTTTTGGACACAGTTTGTTTAAGCCGGTGTAATCTATACACATCCCAAGGGCAGTAGTATCTTTCTTCGGTACTAATACCGGATTTGCAGACCATTCAGTGTGTATAACCTCCTGGATAAAATCTGCTGCTAAAAGCCGTATAATTTCCTTGCCAATAGCCTTCCGTCTTCTTCCGTCAAATCGACGGAGACCTTGTTTGACGGGTTTGGAGCCTGGAATCACCTTAAGTTGATGCTCAACAAGTTCCCTGGGTACGCCTGGCATGTCAGCTGGACACCAGGCGAAAATATCCCAGTTCTCACGGAGGAACTTGATGAGCTCGCTTTCCTATTTGTCGGTCATCCCAGTTCCCACTACGACAAATTTTGTCGGATCTTTGGGATCTAGGATTACCTGTCTTGTGTTCTCTGAAGCCTTGAAGCTGTCTGCTGGCTTCCGGGTTTCTTTTCCTGCCGGCATTTCTGTCGGCGATACCTCTTTGGCCAGCTCCTTCAACTCTTCCTTTGCTATGATTTTTTCCAGCACAAAGGGCGTTTTCTTTTTCCATCTTGTTTGCCAGTTTGAAGTCTCCAGATATGGTGATTACTCCTCCTTTTGGCCCTGGCATCTTCAGCTTGTTATAGATATAACATGATCTTGCCATGAATTTGGCGAAAGTTGGACGTCCGAGTATTGCGTGATACACGCTTTCGAACGACACCACTTCGATGGATAATTTTTCCTGACGGAAGTGATCTTTTTCTCTGAAAGTGACATCTAGGGAAATTTCTCCTAGGGATCGTGCTTGCCTGCCAGGAACAATGCCGTGGAAACGTATGTTGCTGTGGTTGAGCTGGGTCTCGGATATTTTCAGATGCCTCAGTGTATCCAGGTACATTATGTTAATGCTGGATCCTCCATCCATCGGCACTCTTTTTAGCCTAGTGTTTTGGACAATAGGGCTTACAACAAGAGCTTGCGTGCCGGGTTCAGGGATATTCCCGGGATGATCAGACTGATCCCAGGTGATTGGTGTGTTTGAATACTTCAAGAATTTCGGGGTCGCCGGAACAACCGCGTTTATTTCTCGAAGCATTCTTTTTGCCACTTTTGCTGATGGAGTTGCCAGGAAAGTTAGGGCACACTCTCCATCAACCCTCGGAAACTTGGGCTCGCCTTTTCGCTGCTGTTCCTGGATTTTTTCGTCAGTGTCCGATTCACTGTCTTCTTTCTCAGCTTCTGGCTTCTGCTTGGAAAACTTCCTTTTGGAGTTCTTTCCCTTGTTTCCGGATCCTGCATTGCCTTTCATATGCTTGTTCAGCCGGCATTGTGCGTTAGTGTGGGTGGGTTTCCTGAATTGCGAATGGTGGACGCAGGGTTCCGACTTAATCTTTTCCCATTCTTCCTTGGTGTAATTGATTGGTTCTGAACTGCGTCCTTTCCACCTATTCCCTTTTTCACTTCCAAAGGCTATGTTAACTTCTTTGGGCTTTTGTGTTGCATCTGGAGTTCCTTTCTTCTCAGGGCGAGGATTCTTTTTGGCCTGTATCAGTGTATCGATATTGCCTCCTCTAGCTCTGATGTCGTCTTCGGCTGCAGCGTGTTCATTGGCGGTTGTAAGCATAGATCCGAGATCTTTGTGCTGTTTGGAACCAACCATGAACGGTACAAGTCCGGGTTTTAGGACATTGACGAAAGCATGCATTGCTTGTATGTCAGTTACTCCAGAGCAGCTATTCTTCATTGCAGACCATCTTGAGATGAAATCCACGTATGGTTCGTCCTCAAATTGGGTGCAACGGTTTATCTGGTTGATGCTATTCGGGCGTTTGTAGGTTCCCCAGAAATGCTGAGTAAAAACTCGAGCCATATCATCCCAGCTGTCGACAGTTCTGGAAGGTAATCCGTTAATCCAATCTCTGGCTCCATCCAGTAACATTAGGGGAAGAAACTTTACAGCTTCCAGGTCTGTCCCATTGTTAATCTGGACGGCTGTATAATAGTCTGAGAGCCAGGTATCCGGGTTTGTACTACCAGTGTATTTTTGGTACGTTGGACCAACTTTGGCAAAACCAGAATGCAGGGTTATCCTTCGGATCCTGTCTGTGAAGCACTTAGGTCCAAAGTATAGATCATCCCTTTCCGCCCTATCCATGTGTGCGGAGTACCTTCCGGCTGAATGGACAGAAGGGGATCTGCTCCTTTCTTTTCTATTGTTGCGCGGACGCGCTTTTCCGGGATCAACTCTATTTCTTCCGATATCACGCCCCTTTGGATGAGGTGGAGTTCTACTCCTGTACCTTTCCTTATCCCTGGGGGGTGTCCGAGATCTCTCACGCCTGTGAGGTATACCCTGTCTTCCAGCTTTTTCAGCTGGGTGTCTCGGAGGTGGCATTGCTTTGCCGTCATTCTGGTGTTTTTCTTCCTGATCGTGGGGGATCAGTCCACCTTTCGGGAGATGGGATCCGGTTCTACATGCTTCATCCTTGTTATCGGGATTTTTCTTGTCTTTTCTCGGATCCGTTTTCCTCTCTTTTGAGTTGTTTGAATCTCTAGGATCCTCCGGTCCAGGTGCTCCAGCAGCGCAAGTAGCTGTTTTACATAGGGCGGAGTCGTCATGCAACTTCCCTGATCGCTCTTGCCCCCGCTTTTGCAATGCTTTTCCGAGGAGAGCATACACCCCTTGAAGTTTTTCGCCGTTGGAGTACGTATCGTTGTTGAGGATGGCGAACGCTGCTTCCGCGTTTTTTGCTGCAGTTTTGTATATTGCTTCGCCTCTGGCATCTTTGCCATTTACCTTCTTTTGCTAAGATGGGTCGTGAAACCTTTCTTTTGGCGGCAGTACTTCCGGTCTTACGATTCTGGGTAACCTTGTAGGTTTAATGGCAGATCTATTCTTTTTCTCGTACTCCTCGATTTCTTCCTTCATGAGCTTGATGTCATCCTGGGTTTTTTGGAGGTGTTCACGAGTTCTGAATAGATGTTGTTGTTGCCTTTGGAGAGCTTGTCTCCTGGCTTCTAGCACTTCAGGGGGTTCATGCAATCCCACTGGTGTTTGTAGCAATTCCTGTTCTTCTTGCTCTGTCATTGGCAGAACAAGGATTTCTTTTGTTTTCTTCTCCGCAGGTTTTATTCCGCTTGCATCTCCTACTTCCGGGCTTTCATCGGCTGGATCAGCCGATTTCTTCTTCCGGAGTTTGTATTGGAGTTTTTTAGCGGCCTTGTGCTTTTTCTTGGAAGAGGGAGGTTTTTTGACAGGTTCATCCTCTGTCAGGTCTTTAACATTGGGAAATATTGGAGAGGTTTCTCCGTCTTCTCTCTCTTCCTCTGGCGGAGGAGTTCTAGGGCTTCCCTGACTGCCGGCGTCCGTGTTTTCAGCCGGTTTCGCCATTAGTACTTCGTGGAATCCTTCCTGAAAAGATTTAACCTTTCTTTCGAAGGCGTCCTCGTCTTCGTCTTCGGAATCAAAGTCATCTGATCCGGTTTCTGACTATAATCTCGCCTCAATGGCGGCTAGCACAGAGTCAGCTTCCGAGTTCATCGCTATATTGGCGGATGTCGGATCTTCCACCTCTGTAGTGGGTTTGCTGTTTTCTGCCTCTTGCACGGGATTACTTTCATCCGTGTTTTCGGCGACCTCGGATTGTAGCATACCGATAAAGTGTGAATCACTGTTTTGTCGGTGATCTGAGCAAAACCCGGTATCGTAGTCATCTTCGACTGGGTATAGGGCGGGTGGGAAAATTTTGCTTCTACCGCAAAACCCCATGGCCTCTGCAGTTAGTCCGATAAAGATATTTGCAGATCCAATCGGTAACACGCAGGCACTTACCAGATGATTTTGCGCCGGTATGTAAGATCCATTGTCGAGGAAACGTCCAACATCGTCGTCGAACTCCAGGCTTCCGACAGTTATGTAACTGCCGATTCCGCCGAGTATCCCAGATCGAAATTTAACGCGTGACGCTGTACCTCCTAACTTAAGCTCTCTCTTCTCCAGCCCCAATGGCAACAAGGGGACCTCGAGTTACAAGTGCTTCATGGCCAAGGGTATCTCCCCAAAGGTGACTCCTACACTCAAACATGCAAACTCTTCTACTCCTTAACTATTAAATTGTGTTGAGGAAAACCCCTTGACAAACTTTGTGGAGAAACCAGAAGGAGAAACTAAGTCTATCTTTGTCTCTCTCATGGACCAATTAAGTGAGGCACATGGCCTCATTGATGAACACGAGGAGAGAATAACATTACTTGAAAATTTTGCTCGTGATGATGCTAGTAAAATTGAGGAGCTTGAGAAATCTCTAGATGAATCACATTGCCTTAGAGAAAGCATAGAGGATACCTTTGCAATTGACATAGCTAAAGTAAAACTTGATTGTGAGCATGCTTTTGCTAAGGTAACGGAATTCATGACCTTAAATGATGCAACTAACCAAGGTTACAATGAGCTCATTGAGGATTTTGATAAGCTTAAAATTGATCATCAAACAATTTCAAATGAGCTCAAGACCTTACAAGGGTTAAACAAAATGTAAATGCAAAATCTTGTGCTACTATCCCTTTGTGTGTCAAGGCAACTCTCATTAAGGAGAACAATAGGTTGAAGGTCCAAATCAACAAAGGTCTTGCCACGTGCATCCAAGGGAAAAAGAACCTTAATGATCTTTTGAGTAGTCAAAAGAGAGTTATTGGCAAGGAAGGCATTGGTTTTGGTTCCACATCCAAGGTAGCCTACAAGAAGAAGTCAACTCCCTCCACTAACTCTTTTATTTTTGTGAAGGAGGGGGAGTTGGCTAATGATGAAGATGAGTTTGATATAATTTCTAAGAGTATTGTTCCTAGGAACACTACTACTCACAACAAATTTGCGGGAAAGTACAACGCATCTTATGTGCTTCTTAAATCTATTGATGGTCATATTTATGCAAAATATTTTGGTGATACGTCTCCAACGTATCTATAATTTATGATGATCCATGATCATATTATGTCAATTGCTACTTGTTTTCTCCCTTATTTATAGCATTTTTATATGTTTTCCGGGACTAACCTATTAACAAGATGCCAAGTGTCAGTTCCCTGTTTTCTATTGTTTTTGGTTTCAGAAAAGTTGTTCTGGAAACATTCTCGGACTTGGACCCCACAAAGCCCGAAGTGCCTATTTACCCTGGAAGCATCCAGAACACCGAAGAAGAGTCGAAGACGGGCACCAGGGGGGCCACACCATAGGGTGGCGCCCCTTGGCCGCGCCAGCTATGGCTGTGGGGCCCCTGGAGCTCCACTGCCTTTGCCATTTCGCCTATTTAATCCCACGGGATGGAAAACCCTAGACACCTGATAAAAAATCCCCGAAAAGTTCCGGAGTTTCCGTCACCGTCAACCCTAGATCAGGGGGTTCTGAAGGTGTTTCCGGCACCCTGCCGGAGATAAGATCATCACCGGAGGGCTCTCCATCACCATGCCTGCCTCCGAAGTGATGCGCGAGTAGTTCATCCTTGGACTATGGGTCCATAGCTGTAGCTAGATTGTTGTCTTCTCCTCATATGCCTCCATGTTTAGATCTCGTGAGCTGCCTATCATGATCGAGATTGATCTTATGTAATTCTATATGATGTGTTTGTTGGGATCCGATGAATATTGAACTTATGACAAGTTGATTATAGTCTTTATTTGCATATGCTATTTGTGATCTTGCATGCTTTCCATTGCTAGTGGTTGCTCTGTCCAAGTAGTTTCTAGTGACTCCAAGAGGGAGTATTTATGCTTGATAGTGGGTTCATGCCTCCTCACCACCTTGCTCGAGTGACAGAAACGTGAAGGGGGATGATGTGTTGTAGCCATTAGGGAGAAAACAGAGGTGAGAGTGCCCGAGTGCATAATCATTGCTTACATTACACACTTTGTTTAATGTAGTTATCTGTTGCTTGAAACTTAATACCTAAAGGGGTTCAGATGATAACCTGAGGGTGGATTATTTGTCATAGATGCAGATGGATTATGTTCTATGTATATTGTTGTAATGCCCGCACTAAATGTCATAGTAGTCTTCATGTCATATATGTGCACTACGGTGCAACCTCTATTTGTCAATTGCCCAGCTGTAATTTGTTCACCCAGCATGCTATCTTTTATGGAGAGACACCACTAGTGAACCTATGAACCCCCGGTCCATTTTCCACACTATTAAACAAACCACAACTATTTCCTGCTTTCTTTACTTACTGCAAGCGTACATCATTTTCCGCACTATACGTCTAATCTTTGTTTTTAGCATGACCGGTGAGATTGACAACCTCACTGTACTGTTGGGACAAAGTATTTTGGTTGTGTTGTGTGCAGGTTCCACGTTGTTGTTGACACCGGTGAAGCGCCAGCACCACCGTCAATGGCATCAACCTTCCTGAGATCCTCTTCCTCCTATTGGATTGATAACCTTGGTTCTTAACTGAGGGAAATTCTTGCCGCTTGCTCATCACACCCTCCTCTTGGGGTTTCCAACACACTATCAAAGAGCATCAAGAATTTCTGGCGCCGTTGTCGGGGATTCAAAGCCATCAAGAAGCAACCACTCCCTCGTCAACTTTGTCAGCAACAAGGATTTTTCTAGCGCTGTTGCCGGGGAGGAAGAAGTCTTCTAGCAAGGGGAGTCTCTCACTCTCAACCTCTTTATTTTGTTTATTATCTTTTTTTTATTTTTGTCTTGTTTTTCTTTTCTATATCAAAAACACAACAAAAATAGTTTACTTTATAGCATAGAAAGCAACTCAAGTATTTTCAAGTGAAGCATTCACTTGCTATTTTTACTTTATCATGCTTCCTCTCAATGTTTGATGTCTTTGAAACTAGATCTTTTAGGCAAGGTGGGTTCACGGATGAACAAAAAAAATATTATAAGGAACACCGCTTGTCACAAAAAGGGATACACTTATGGGAGAAAATTAATAAATTTCATGACTATGCTAAAAACTTGTGCTCTACTTATAATGTTACTTATTGCTGTAGGAGGTATAAACACCTCCCTTTTCAATGTGAGTATAATGATAATGTTACCATATCTTCTTATGTTAAGGGAAATTATGAATTATATGATGTGGAACAAATTGAAGAATTTATTGCTTCGAAGGGTGCATTCGAAATTTCCTATTTGCTTGAAAGTATTGATGATGCACCTTATAAATATGAGATTTATGCTATACTTGAATATTGCTTTGATAATTACAAGGATTGTAATTACTACATAATGGAATATCTTAATAAATTCTCTCAACCTAAGGAAGTAACTGATGCCTTGCAGGAGCCTATGGAAGAAGAAATTGCTGAATCTGGAAGCTCATTGGATGAAAAAGAGAAGGAGAGAGATGATCAAGAGGAGGAAGAATGGAACCCATGTCTACCTTCCAATGATAGTAACTCTTTAACTCATACATTATTTGATGAAACTGATAGTTGTGACCTTGATACTACTATGAATGAAACTTGTGAGAATGATATTGCTACTGTTATTTATGATAATCCTTGCCACTTTGATAAATCTTATGATAATGCTCTAGATGATGGTCCTATGTTACTTGATGTTATAAATCATAATGTTATTGAAAAAAGGATTTCTATAATGTGTCCTATAGCTTTTATGAGTGATCAATCATCTCGTTTTGATATTGCTAAGAGTGGGGAAAAAGAGGAGCTAATTTTAAATTTTGATCCCACTGTTTTGGAGCTTGATATGAATTGTGTTATTTTAGACCATGACAAACATGCTTTATGTGATAGTTATGTTGTTGTTCATGATGCTACTGAAAATTATTATGAGAGAGGAAAATATGGTTGTAGGAATTTTCATGTTACTAATACACCTCTCTTTTTGTTGAAAGTCTTGAAGTTGCTCTTGTTCTACCTTCCCATGATGTCTAGTTTGAGCTTCTTTAATTTATTTCTTTACAAGATTTCTATGCATAGTAAGTGGGTTAGACTTAAATTTGTTTTATTATTGCTTCTTGATGCTCTCTTTTGCTTCAATTCATACTTCTTATGTGAGCATATACTTGATTCCACTTTTCTATGCCTAGCTGAAAGGCGTTAAAGAAAAGCGCTACCGGGAGACAACCCGTTTTATTTCTCTGTTTTCAACAAGTTTTCCTTTGTTTTTTATTTTGTGTGCTTTGCACTTGGGTGTTGTCTATATCCTTATAAACCCCGCTGTATATTTTCTTTTGTCTTTTTGTTGAGCCAAGTAAATCCTCTAGTGGAAAGTTGAGGCTATATTTCGGATTTCTGCGCAGGAAACAAATTTCTGCTGTCCACTGTTTATTCCGTATAAAATCACAAAAAATTCAAAATGACCTGAGTTTTTTGTGCGTAATCCTGAGTTATATACACAACTTTTCTTAGCTGACCACTTTTTGATTTTAGCAACAGAAGATTTTTGAAAAAATCGATCTTTACCTGTTTTTTGTTTTGACAGATTTCTGCCATTTATTGCATTTGCATATTAATCTCTTTCTTTTGGTATTCTTTTGAGAAAATTAGTTTTAAAATAAGTTGCGAAAGTAACTAATGTGTTTTTGAGTGTTAGACTTGTGTTGAAACTGAACCATGTGAATTTATTATTTCGATTGCACTAACGTTGCTAATGAAGATTGTGAGAAGTTTGGTGTGAAGGAAGTTTTCAAGGGTCAAGAGAAGAGGATGATATGATGTGATCAAGAAGAGTGAAAAGCCTAATCTTGGGGATGCCCCGGTGGTACATCCCAGAAAATTCCAAGAATACTCAAGCGTCTAAGCTTGGGGATGCCCAAGGCATCCCCTTCTTCATCAACAAATTATCAGGTCGCTTCTAGTGAAACTATATTTTTATTCGGTTGAATCTTATGTGCTTGACTTGGAGCGTCTTTTATTTTTGTTTTCAGTTTGTTTTTGTTCTTGATTTCAGTTTGTTTTTTACTTTTTCAATAAGCTTGGTTGGACCCCAGCATTCTTTTATTGGAGAGTGACACGCTCCGCTTTTTCATGAGAATACGTTGTATTCTTAATCTCTATCTGGCTGCTGCATTTATTTAGCTCATGTTTTGCATGCGTCTCTTATTAGAGTTGTTAGTTTTAGTAGTGTTATGTGATCACTCTCATGTTTGCTTGTTGTATCATAAAGAGTATTTTTGTTAAAGCATGTTTTGTATGGTGCTTGTTGGGAGAAGAAAACTGTTGCTTGAAGTAGAATTTATAACAGTACTAGTAGAAGCTTGTATAGACTGTGGCTAGAACTTTTTCATGCCATGCTCAATGTTATTTTAGTTTTAAAGCCTTGTGGTTATTGAGTAACATGAATAGCCTTAAATAGCTGAGAGTGTTTAATATGTCTGGAAAGATTCATGAGTTGTTCTTGTCATAGTAAAGCATCAGTATATGGTATTCTCTTTCGAATGTTTTATTTGGTTGACTTGGAGCATGCTCACACCATGTTTATGAATACAAACCAGTAACGAATAGCCTCCATGACCTCTTAGTTTTTGAACTTGTGATACTTCTTATGTTTTAATAATGATTCTTATGTCGCTATGCATGATTATGACTCTTATGCTCTCTTGATTTGTCGCTCCCAGTCTTTTGCTAGCCTCCACCTGTACTAAGTATAAGCTCTACTCGTGCATCCAAACTCCCTTAAACCAAAGTTTGTCTCATTGTGTACACCATACCTACTTACATGTGGTATTTAACTGCCACTCCAAGTAAATTGCTCATGTGTTACCTTTAAAACATTCAAAATTACTCCTGCTTTATGTTCCTGTTTTTGCTCATGAGGACGTCAATAGAGAATATTTATCTCACTTGTTGATTGGATTTCACACCCTGGACTAGTGGCTTCATCCTCTTATCCAAATGATAGAAGAGCTGGCAGCGGGGTTCCCAGCCCCAAATTAATACAAACAAATTCTCTTCACTATTTTGCCCCTGATTTATCAGTCAAAGCATAATTGTGTAAACAAAAGAGAAAGAGGGATGATCTTCTACATCAGTTGCGTCCTTCACCATGGGAGCCGCTCTTGTGAATCCAGTTGGCTTGTGACGTACTGTATTTTCTGTTTACCATTCGTTGACATTAGCATACATCTCCCAAAATATAGACACTCAGTGTCAAACTTTTAATACCTCTGTTTAATAAAATAAAAGCTCTAGCACATGAGTGATCCCTGATTCTCTCTGCGAAGGGCCTTTCTTTTACTTTTATGTTGAGTCTCCATTTTTCTAACTTTATGCACAGTTGAGAGAGCATTTTTTCCATTCTGAGTTCTATGTGCATTTGTCCCATAAACATCAATAATTACTTCATAATGTGATATTATTTGTTCTAGTATTCCTCATAAACTTTGAAGGTGTCCTGGCATTTATGTTTTGCCCCACTCTTAAGGACTAGCGAAATATCACCTTGCCATGCTTTATCTATACCTGAAACAAACGTCTACCTTTCTTTGCATTGTTATTCATGATGCTTTATTTGAGATACTCTTCGTGATGCAAAGTAATTGCTATGCTTTATTATTAAAGTTCCATTTATCATGTTTGTGTTTGAAGTTCTATGATCTCAGCGTGCATATGCTTTTACAATAGATTGATCAAGTTTATGTTAGTATCATGTCACCTCAGAAATTATTGTTTTATCGTTTACCTACTCGAGGACGAGTAGGAACTAAGATTGGGGATGCTTGATACGTCTCCAACGTATCTATAATTTCTGATGCTCCATGATTATATTATGTTAATTTCTACTTGTTTTCTCCCTTATTTATAGAATTTTTATATGTTTTCTGGGACTAACCTATTAACAAGATGCCAAGTGCCAGTTCCTTGTTTTCTGCTATTTTTGGTTTCAGAAAAGTTGTTCTGGAAACATTCTCGGAATTGGACCCCACAAAGCCCAAAGTGCCTATTTTCCCCGGAAGCATCCAGAACACCAAAGAAGAGTCGAAGACGGGCACCAGGGGGGCACACCATAGGGTGGCGCGGCCCCCCTTGGCCGACCCAGCTATGGGTGTGGGCCCCCTGGAGCTCCACCGCCTTTGCCCTTTCGCCAATTTAATCCCCCCGGATGGAAACCCTAGCCACCTGATAAAAAATCCTCGAAAAGTTCCGCAGCCGCCGTCACTGTCAACCCTAGATCAGGGGGTTCTGAAGCTGTTTCCGGCACCCTGTCGGAGAGGAGATCATCACCGGAGGCCTCTCCATCACCATGCCTGCCCCGGAGTGATGTGTGAGTAGTTCATCCTTGGACTACGGGTTCGTAGCTGTAGCTAGATGGTTGTCTTCTCCTCATATGCCTCCATGTTTAGATCTCGTGAGCTGCCTATCATGATCGAGATTGATCTTATGTAATTCTATATGCTGTGTTTGCTGGGATCCGATGAATATTGAACTCATGCCAAGTTGATTATAGTCTTTATTTGCATATGCTATTTTTGATCTTGCATGCTTTCCGTTGCTAGTGGTTGCTCTGGCCAAGTAGTTTCTAGTGACTCCAAGAGGGAGTATTTATGCTTGATAGTGGGTTCATGCCTCCTCACCACCTTGCTCGAGTGACAGAAACGTGAAGGAGGGGGATGTGCTATTGCCATTAGCGAGAAACCAGCGGTGAGAGTGCCCGCGTGCATAATCATTGCTTACATTACACACTTTGTTTAATGTAGTTATCTGTTGCTTGCAACTTAATACCTAAAGGGGTTCGGATGATAACCTGAGGGTGGATTATTACTCATAGATGCAGATGGATTTCGGTCTATGTATATTGTTGTAATGCCCGCACTAAATATCATAGTAGTCTTCATGTCATATATGTGCACTACGGTGCAACCTCTATTTCTCAATTGCCTAGCTGTAATTTGTTCACCCAGCATGCTATCTTTTATGGAGAGACACCACTAGTGAACCTATGAAGCCCGATCCATTTTTCACACTGTTAAACAAACCACAACTATTTCATGCTTTCTTTACTTACTGCAAGCATACATCATTTTCCACACTATACGTCTAATCTTTGTTTTTAGCAAGACCGGTGAGATTGACAACCTCACTGTACTGTTGGGACAAAGTATTTTGGTTGTGTTGTGTGCAGGTTCCACGTTGTTGCTGACACCGGTGAAGCGCCAGGACCACCGTCAGTGGCATCAACCTTCCTGAGATCCTCTTCCTCCTACTGGATTGATAACCTTGGTTCTTAACTGAGGGAAATTCTTGTCTCTTGCTCATCACACCCTCCTCTTGGGGTTTCCAAACACACTATCAAAGAGCATCAGTTGGCACCTCATATGGTGATGATTACAAGTATGCTATTTGTGTTCCTAAGACCCTTGTGACTAACAAGAAAGGACCCATCCAAAAATGGGTACCTAAGACAAGAAGTTGATTCATTGTAGGGTTGTGCTTCCGGTGGATCATCATGGATAATTGATAGTGGTTGTTCCGCACACATGACCGGAAGCAAGGAAGTTTTAGATGGAGCTAATAACACTGGCCACCCACGAACTTGGCACGTGGGTGCAAACACGCCCACCTACTCGCGCGGTGTGGTCCACTGGACCACGAACTTGGCAGGCGGGTGCGAACTAGCCCGTATCCTATGGGCTGTAGACGCGTGGAATGACATGCTGGCGAAGAGCACGCGCCTTGGCGCTGTATGTTTTGCTCATACCCCCCTGCACTGTGCGAAACGTTGCAACCGAGTCCCACTGAAAATCCCCAATCGAGTCGCACTGAAAATCCCCAATCGAGCGAACCCTAGCCAGGCGACACGACGGCGACGGTGAGGTGAGTGCAAGGGCAGGCGATCCCAGTCGGTGAAATAGGAGCACTGCGGCGATGGAGGAGGGCGGCTGCTCGCAAGGGAGTTGTTTCTCCATGGAATCGAAGCGGGGGGCGGCTGCTCGCAAGGGGAAGCTTGGTCTCGACGGCGGCGGTGAGATGTGGAAGGAGACGTCTGTTCTCCAATTTGACCTTGGGTTCGACAAGGTATGCATATCGCCGCCATTCTTGTTCTGCTTGAGCTATTTCTTCTGCATCTCTGAATTTTGTTCCTCTCGCCGCCTGTTCTGCTTGACTGAATTTTTTTCTGGATTTATTTTTGCAGTCAAGTGGGCAGGGTGTTGTTGGGCAGCCAAAGTGCAAATGTTTGACGTTGCTGCGCAATGTTGGAGCAGAAAACCTAGCTCTGCAGCAGCAGGTCCATGAATTGCAGGCTGAGTTGAAGAGTTTGAAGGCAGAGAATGCAAGAAATGGAAAGGCGCATAAGGCAGAGCTTAGATGGAGAGAGAAGAAAGAAATTGGGATAGCTATAGTTGTAGCTTTATTTGCTTGTTTGTATGTTATCACTGCACTGATGACCAGGGGATTTGTGTGAATGCAAATGTGTGTGTTGTTGACTGAATTTGGTACTCTGTGTGTGAGCATGTTGTAGCTAGGATTAGTTGGTAGTGTGTGTGTGTGTGTGTGTGTGAGCATGTTCAGTGGAATGAATGTTGTACTGTTTGAATATCAATGAAATTTGGATGCCTTAAATGTCATGAATTCAATGTGTGTTGTTTACTGTTATTTGACATTTGAATTTGGACATGGCATCTGTGAAGTTCATTATAGATAGGAAATGCAGTAAAAAATTGGACATGGCATGTGTACATGTATGCATTTGTTGAGTCAGTAATTGGGATAGTAAAAATGGAAGACAAAATAATACTGGCAGTGCATTGATTCCACTTAAAACCTGGCAACATTGTCAGGATTACATAGTAAGTGCAAATTCACTGGAAATATCTCACAGTACTAGCACATGTCCACTGAAAATCACAGGACATGACAAAAGAAACACAAGTTGCAAATTTACTGGAAATAAATCTCAGTGGTGCATTCTATGAAATTGGGATTTCTTCTGAGTCTGGTGGCACATCATTGAGGTCAGGGACTGCAGCATTGAGGTCAGGGACTGCAGCATTCTCTGGAAGTTGTGCCATTCCCTGGTCATCATCACCAAATAGAAGGTAATGAGCACTTCCTGGCCATGTATTGTACCCTCTCCTTCTTCTATTTCTTGGAGCTGCTGTAGCACATGTGCTAGCATCTGCAGTCCTTTTGTGGGTTCTGGTCCCCCTTCCTCTTGGAGCTGCTGTAGAGGATGTGGTGGTTCTTGGAGCTGCTGTAGAGGATGTGGTGGTTCTTGGAGCTGCTGTAGAAGATGTACCAGTGTTTCTTCCCCTCCTTCTTCCTCTCAAATTTCCCCTAGTTGCTGTTGTCAGTCTGCTTCTAGATTCAGGTATTGAGTCCCTAGCAGCAACAACAAATGCATTCTCTTGAGGTAAAGGGATTTCTACCCTTTGAGTTGCAGCATGAACCCTATCCTGCAAATTTAATTGGTACACATGTTAAAACCAGTACTATGCTTGAACATTAATTGTAATAAATAATATTATTACCTCTAAGACCATCCTGTATACCATTGAGTTTAGTTGATTCATTGGATCCAGTTGTGGCAATGGATGATGTCTAATTATGTGCTGCAGAACAGGACATGTGAACAAAAGAAAATATAATTGGTGCAGTAAAAGAAAATATAATTGGTGCAGTAAAAGAAAATAGAGACTGGTAGGTACCTGTAGGTATCTAGGATCATTATCTGCTTCCTGTGCAATTTCTTCTTGGCCTTCTTGTTGATTTATTTCTTCTTGGGCTTCTTGTTGATTTTTTTCTTCTTCCATTCTAAGCATGTATGCATCATGGCCTTTCTTATTGTGGTCTGGTTTCTTACAAATGGAGCAATGCATGGTTAGGCCATGTCTGCTAAGGCTTGGTGCACCTTTCTTAACCTTTTCTTCTGGAGCCTTCTTCCTGTTTCTCCTGGGCCTGCCCATGACCTTTGTGTACAAAGGTGGGTGCACCTTCACAAGATTAAGCTTTTTCCAGAACTCCCTTACTCTTAGTGGATGCAAATTGTACTGATATGCTCTCTTGTATGTCTCTATGCTGTAACAGCTATGCACAAGGGACTCTGGGTCAATTCTGTCATTTCTGCAACAAGCTAGAGCATGATGGCAAGGAATGCCAGATAGTTGCCATCTTCTACAATCACATGACTTAGTTTTCAAATCAACTGTATATTCCCTCTCTGCTTCTCCAGAAGACACCTTGTATTCTCCTTGACCACAAGATACAACCATGCAATTTGAGCTCCAGTCAATGAACTTGTCTAGTTTCTTTCTAATCTTAGGACAAATAGTCCCTGTCCATTTCTCTGCCTCTTTTTGCTTGCTCTGAATCCTCTGGACAATCTTATAAAATATTGCCTCTAGCATTGACAGCATAGGCATTTCTCTAGGTTCTAAAATGTAGCTGCAGATAAGAATACAGTGGATTAAATAGGATACAAATTGGATGAACACTCACATTTCATATTAATTCAAACATGCTTACCTATTGAACACTTCACAGTGGTTGTTGAGAAGCATATCACATTTAGAAAACTCACTGAAAAATGCCTTTACCCAAGTATTGGGTATAAGTTCTTGTACCCAATCATAGGCAGCAGCACTGTCAGTTTTCATCTTGTCTAGGGACCTATTGTACTTAACTAGATTTGTGGACCTGGCAATGGCCCACATGTGATTTTTCAGAACTTCACCTTTGTGGCCAGCCTTTTGAAAATTTTGATGCAAATGTCTCACACAGAACCTGTGTTCTGCATCTGGGAATATCTTTTGGACAGCATTGATAAGCCCCCGTTATTCAAGCAAAATTTCATAAGTACCACTTTAAATACAATGATAACTAGAAATGAGTGGTAATACAATGATAACTAGAAATGAGTGGTTGTCGTCGACGACTAGAAATGAGTGGTTGTCGTCGACTCGTCGACGACAACCACTTTAAATACAATGATAACTAGAAATCAGTGGTTGTCGTCGACTCGTCGACGACAACCACTTTAGATGCAATGATAACTAGAAATCAGTGGATCAACCTCTTTAGATGCAATTAAAAGGAAGCAAGCAATTAGTACCTTTTGTTTATCACTCATAATTGTCCATAGTGCACTATTTGTGATATTCAAATCATCCCTAAGAGTTGTCAAGAACCACTCCCAAGAATTGGTGCATTCCACCTCAACTAGCCCCATGGCAATAGGATATATACAATCATTTGGATCAATTCCCACAGCTGTCATCAAGACTCCTTTGTACTTGGTTTTCACATGGCATCCATCCACACATATGAAAGGCCTACACCCTTCCAAGAACCCCCTTTTGCAGCCATCATAGGACCAGTACAATGTAGCTAGGTGTTCTTTTGGATCTTCATCTGTGGCATCTTTTGCTTTATTAGTGGACAGGTAGAACTTGGATCCAGGATTGGATCTCCTCAGCTCCTCACCATAGTCCCACAACTGACTAAATTGGGCATCTTCATCACCATGAATTTGTAGGAGAGCTGCTTTCCTTGCCCTTCCAAGTTTCCATCTATTAGGGCACATGTTGAACTCCCTTTGTACTTTAGCTGCAAAACTAGCCAAATCCATTTTCCTATTGTCTCTAAACTCATTTATGAATGTATCACACAGATAGGAAGCTGTCAATGCCTTCACCTCCCACTTTTTGGTACAGCTGTGCTTGCTTACATATGTCCTAACAGTAAATGCATTATTCCTGCTGTCTTTAGATGCTCTCAGCTGCCAACTGCATCCAGGCTTGCACACTGCATGGATTCTACCTGGCTCATTCTTTTTCTTGTTTACCTTCACCCTGTTCCTAATACTATAGTTCTCCAGAGCTCTCCTTAATTCAGTCACATCACTGAAAACCATACCCAATTTGAACTCTGGATTCTTCATGTCAACCTGAGCATTGAAGGCTCTAAAACTGTTCTTCAAATGCCCCTGCACTTCTTCTGCCAAATTCAAGTCTTCATCATCAAGAAGTGAATCATCTTCTATATCTGCCACTTCCACATGTTCATTGTTGTCTAGGACATCCAAGTCCACATTATCAACAAACAAGTCATCATCACCATCACCTGCTTCATAATCACTGTCCACCCACTCTGAATCTTCACTCTCTTCTGATTTTTCTTCAGCACGAGCAAAATCTTCATATGTATCTGAATGTGTCCTATGTGCTCTGCTAGAACTGCCTTCACTGTCAAACAACACCATTGGCAATGCATGTTTTTTCTTTGGCAATTTTGTTGGGGTGATAACTGCTGGCAGTGGTGGACCAGTGATAACCACATCATCTCTAAAGAACTCAAGAAAATTATTGTGATCAACAAATATTACAACTGTTCTGTCTATGCTAACAGAGTCACACATTGCAATGATGTCAGCATCTTCCTCTATGCAAACAAGCCCATCTTCTAACCTTTTCCCAGGTGGACTCCAGTACACTTTCATTCTCCCATCCCTCTCATAATCCATCTGCTTCAAGAGGTCATTTATCCAATGAATTGACCAAGTATCAGTACAGCAATGATCCCAATGCTCAACACTGCCAAATACATAATCTAGTTCTTCTGTTGCTCTTAATCCAGCAAAGAACCCATTGTGATGTAACTCAACAGTAAATAAAGTCTCATCACTTCCTGCAATTGCATATGTAAAAAAATTAAAACTTTGAAACTGAAATCACCAAGTCTGCTATAAAACAGGGCATGGGTTCAGAACAGGGCAATTCCACGGGCGCAAACAATCACAAATTTACACCTACACTGCATGTGTCCTTCTCTACAGCATATACAACAACTTAGGAGACCTAATCCTAGGTTCATAACAGGGAAATTCCAAAAAAATCATCGTTTTAGCTACTCGAACGGCACGGGTTCAGAACAGGTATAATCCACGGCCGCAAATCATCAGAAATTGGCACCTGCAGCTGCATTCCTCCTTCTCTACGACATATAAACCAACAAAGGAGACCTAATCCGTGGTTTATTTGACCCTATTATCACTGCCACTAACCCTCCCTAAAACCCTACCCTGCCCAGCGGAAATCCAACAGAGGAGGTCAAATTCGTCGACGTACCGTACTCAGGGGGTCCTCCAGGAAGGGGCGGAGGTGCGGGTCGGGCGGCATGGCGAAGGAATCGACGGCGTCGCCGCCGTTGTGCTCGAGGTGGGAGGACGGAGATGATCGAAGGAGAGACAGCACTCCCGCTGTGCTCGAGGTTGGACACGAACAGACAAGGGCTTCTCCGCTATTAACGCATACTGCTACGGAGGGCCTCCAAACGTTTTCCCAATACTGCCAGGGGTCTAACTGAAAAAATGAACGCGAGGCCCATGCTAGCGTGTCGTCCATCTGTCCAAATGGGCTGAATTGCACCCGCCTACCAAGTTTCTGGTCCAGTGGACCACACCGCGCGAGTAGGTGGGTGTGTTTGCACCCGCGTGCCAAGTTCGTGGGCTTCCAGTGTTATTAGCTCTTTTAGATGACTTAAAGTTCCAACTTCTGAAATTTGGTCATGTAACTATTGGTGATGGTTCACAACTTAACGTATTGTGACATGGCAAGGTGGTTATTTCTCCGGACTCATCCATTGAGAAAGTCCTCCTTGTTGAGTCCCTTGGCTATAATCTTCTTTCCGTATTGCAACTTTGTGAATGCAATTTTACATGTCTATTTGGGCGTCATCACATCCTTGTTCTTCACACCATCTATCTTAAAGTAGCCTTTGTTGGATTTGTGGAAAACGGTATGTATATAGTGGATTTATCGAAAGAAACTACACATATCACAACTTGTCTAATGGCTAAATCCGACGTGGGGTGGCTTTGGCATTGCCGCTTGGGCCACGTCGGTATGAGAAACCTACAAACACTTGTGATGGGTGAGCACATGGTAGGACTAACAAGTGTGAATTTTTCCAAAGATCGCCCATGTAGCTCTTGTATTGCCGGAAAGATGCATGAGAAGAACCATCCCAAGACATAAATCATCTCCACAACAAGGTCCTTTGAGCGTATTCACTTGCATCTATTTGGGCCTCCCACATATGATAGTCTTGGTGGCAAAAATTATTGTTTGGTGATTGTTGATGATTATACAAGATACACTTGGGTATTCTATATCAATAAGAAGAGTGAGACTCAAGAAAGGTTCATATCTTGGGCCACGGAAGTGCAATGCCAATATGACACCAAGATCTTGTCAATTAGGAGTGACAATGGGTCCAAGTTCAAGAACTACACCATGGATGAATTCTTGAGTGATGAGGGGATAAGACATCAATATTCCGCTGCGTACACCCCTCAACAAAATGGTGTATCAGAGAGGAAGAATCGCACACTTATGGATATGGCAAGAACTATGATGGCCGGGTTCAAATCCCCATATAACTTTTGGGCCGAAGCTATCAACACCGCTTGTCATCTATCTAACCGTCTCTTCCTTCGTCCGATGATTGGTATTACTCCATATGAACTCCTAACCGGTAACAAACCCAACCTCAAGTATCTTTGAGTTTTTGGGTGTAAATGTCAAGTTTACATTAAAGGGACTAAATTGTCTAAATTTGATCCTAGAACTTTTGAAGGCATATTTGTTGGTTATGCCACGAACTCTCACACTTATGGAGTCTACAACATATTCACCGGGTGTGTTGAAGAATCTATGAATGTAGAGTTTCATGAGAATAATGGCTCCCAAGTGGAGCAAATTGATTGTGATGATGTAGGTGATGAACCTTCCTCCATATCCATAGGAAGAATGGGTATAGGTCCACTTATACCCATTCTGGGACACCTTGTGGCAAATGTGGATGGGACTAGATCTACGAAATTGGAGCCCTCTACATCAACCACCAATCAAATGGTAGACCAAGAACAAGAACAAGACCTTCAAGTTGATACCACTCATCAAGAAAGTGATCAAGATCCACCCAATGATAATGGTGGAAATGATTTTGGTGACTCTTCACCAAGAACTCCACTCCGGATAGATCATGGTCTTGATGAAGGAAATGATGAGGATATTCCTCCAAATGAGAATGTCGATGATGCACTAATTCGTATCATGACTCATGAAGCCTCAAGATTGCAACAAAAGTCATATTATCAAAAGAATATTATTGGTGGATTGGTAAGAAGTGTATCCACTCGTGGTCAAGTGCTCAAGTTTTGTGGTATTCACTCATATGTCTCTCATGTTGAACCTATCAAAGTGTATGATGCTATTGAAGATGAAGATTGGGTTCAAGCTATGCATGAAGAGCTCCATATTTTTGAAAGAAACAAAGTATGGTCCCTAGTGGAAAGACCCAAGGATCATAATGTCATTGGAACAAAATGGGTGTTCAAGAACAAGCGAGACTCTCATGGGAAAGTGATTCGCAACAAGGCCTGATTGGTTGCTCAAGGCTACTCTCAAGTCGAAGGACTTGACTACGGTGAAACTTTCGCTCTCGTAGCTAGACTTGAATCCATTCGTATATTACTTGCATTATCCACTAGCCATAACTTCATCTTGCATCAAAGGGATGTTAAAAGTGCTTTTCTAAATGGACCCCTAAATGAATTGGTATATGTTAAACAACCCCCGGGGTTTGAGGATCCCAAGTATCCTAACCATGTCTACCTCCTCCATAAGGCTTCGTATGGCCTCAAACAAGCCCCACATTCTTGGTATGATCATTTAAAGGAGTTCCTAATAGATCGTGGTTTCGTACTTGGGGTAATTGACCACACACTCTTTACCAAAAGTGTAGATGGACATTTCTTTGTATGCCAAGTATATGTTGATGATATTATATTTGGATCTTCTAATGTGAGTTTTGTAGACCAATTTGCCAAACTAATGACAACTGAGTTTGAGATGTCTATGGGGCGAATTGAAGTTCTTTCTTGGTTTTGAGATAAAGCAATATTACGAAGGAACTTTTATTTGTCAAGCAAAATATATTCAAGACATGCTCAAGAAATTTGATATGAACAATGCGAAGCCACTAGCTTATCCAATGTCAACAACCGTGAATCATACATCAAAACCTTGCATTAAGTACATGGTCAAACAACTTGCTAAATTTTTTTTGGAGCAAATTCTTGTATTCATGTTGTTAAAACTGGTAGTATGCTTAAAATGCCTATTCTTTACTAAAAAAACACAACAAACATTCAAAAAAAGGAAGGAGGGATTTTTTTTCTTTTCAGAAAATCCAGCCTGATGGCCGGCCTAGGGGCCGACGCTGCCAGCAGGGTGCCCGGCCTAGGCCGGGGTCGAGGCCGGCCGACTCGGTTAGGTGCCCGGCCTGGCCGGCTTGCCTGCGTGCCTTAAGTCACGAGTTGGGGGGGGGGCGCATTTTAGATCCATCTTCTTCTCCTCTCCCCCAAACCCGAAAAACTCCATGGGTGCACAGCCCCAAGCTCCTCTCCACCCACCCCCTCCCTCTAGACTAGATCCCAACCCCATACTCCTCAGATCTGCTACCCTAGCCCCAATTTCCCCCCTCCTCCAAACGAAATCTTCATTGGTGGGGATTTGGGGGAGATCCCTCTCATTGGTTGGAGACTCTCACGATGGCTTCAAACTCTGGTACTCATTCCTTTTTGTTGCAAATCTTTGCCTCTAGTTCATCTTGTTTAGGGTCCCCATGTATTGTGCCTCCTCATTGCCTCTAGGTCTCATATTTTTTGGGGATCTCTCGTTTAGGGTTGCCACTAGTGTTACCTCATCCATATGACCTAGAAAATCACTCTAGTTTTTTTTGCACCCAATGCTTAGTTATGTGTCTTATTCCTCATGTTATCCTTGTAATCACTTATTACTCCTAAACCATAAAATGTCTGTGACATGATTTTTTTGCACAATCTCTCTTGAGAGGACTAAATTCATCATGCCTATTACATTCCACATGTTCCTCTTCTAAATAATCTAGCCAACAAAACCAACATTTTCATTATGACCATGTACACTCCTTATGCATATGCACTTCCTTATTTCTCAGGAAAGGGTCCCGCGGCAACCACCTATGCTCGTAAGAGGTCCAAGAAGAATGTCGTTGCCGCTTGTGGCTCTACTCCCACTCAACAGAAGGGGCCACCTCTTCCTGTCAATGAGGATAAGCCAGTTCATGATAACTGGGGGAGTCTAAGCACAGTTGAATGGGAAAATGATCGCATAAATTCAACCCTTATGCTTTTCCTCACCGTACCTGCCGTGACACTCGGTTTCATTTCAAAATGCATCAGCAAGTTCATGAGTTTGTGGTCTACACTGAATGGTCTACACTGAAAGCTCATGATCCCTCTAATGATTTTGGTGATGATAACAACGCGGTTATCCTCTCTCTAACAATGTTGTTTAAGTGTCTACAGCTGGCATCTCAGATGACTATCGTTAATACTATCGAAAAGTTCACAGAGGATTTCTGAAAATGGTTTATATTGCAGTCGGATATTTCGGGTGGTGTCCCCGGAAATTCCGGTGTATATTGGGCGGAATATCCCGTCCTTGCACCGGAATATTCTGTCCCCTCTGGCCTCTTCAAATGACTAAGTGTAATTCTCCTTCTGCCCGCGCACAGAAGGTGGGGCGGATAATTGCCCGGAATATTCCGGGGCAAATTTCCGGCCCTCAGGTCCTTAGCAGATTTTGGAGATCTCACACGTGCCCACGCGCAGAGATGGGGGCGGACTATTGGCCGGAAATTTCCGGCCCCAGATTATTCAAAAATCCGCCCCCCGGATATTTCAAATATCCGGCCTTGGTCATTAGCAGAATTCCCACGTGGTGTTGTTGCCCGCGCGCAGAGATGGGGCGGAATATTAGCCGGAAAATTCCGGCCCCGGAATATTCAAAATTCCGCCCCCGGATATTTCAAATATCCGGCCTAGCTACACCGGAAATTTCTGGTGCTAACCCCGGAATATTTCGGCCCTGGCGTACCGCAACGGTCAGAAATTGGAGGAGCCTATAAATAGCTGTCTTCTTCCTCTAGACAGCTAGTTCGTCCATTCCTCTCTCTCCTCCATTGTTCAAGAGCTCAAAACGCCCCGATCTCCCTCCTCCTCCAACCAAACTCGATGCACTTCAAGAATCTCATGGAGGAGGCCTAGATCTACCTTTCTACCAAGCCAAAAATTGTATTCCCACACCATACCTCTTGGGATCTTGTAATCTCTTGGTTGCTTTGTCATCCTAGAGAAACCCTAGTGCTTGTAGCTTCCACCTTGTAGAAAGAAGCTTCGGATTGTTGAGAGACTCCATCTCACTTGTGGAGTAGCCTCAACCACTTGTGAAGGTTTGGTCAACGCCTTCAAGTCGACCTCATAGTGGAAACGAGAATCTCCCTCACCGGAGAAGCTCATGGAGAACAAGGTGTGCACATCCGTGCTATTGAGGAGCACCTAGGTGGCTCCCCACCTCTCCAACGTAGACGTACTTCTTTTAAGAAGGAGCTACGGGAAACATATCCTTGTCTCCGTGTTTTCACTTGTGGTTATCTTGTGCCTTTCTTTTACTTCCGTTGCATACTCCTTATTTGTACTTAGGATGTCTACCTAGTTGCACATCTAGATAACCAAGTTATTTACTTCCTAAAGCCCAATTAAAATTGAAAAAGGATTAAAATTTGTAGGTCACCTATTCACCCCCCTCTAGTTGACCTTTGTGTACTTTCAATTGGTATCAGAGCCTCGGCTCTTTTATCGGGCTTAACCGCCTAAGAGTATCATGGTCAACGGAGATGATCCCGAATCTTCTAAGGAGGAGCTCTCCAAAATGGCCGACACTATAGCTAGCCTAGAGACAACGATTTGTACTATCCAAACCCAATTGTCCAAGGTTAGCTCTACTATAGGCTCGGAGGTTTCCTCCATCAAGAAGATGATGGAGATCATGATGGGTAAACCTAAGGGGACCTCGAACTCTCCCCACGTCTCCGATGAGGATAGTTCGGTAGAGGAAACGGTTCCGGACGATTCCGAAATCGAAGAGACCATTGCCAAAGCTAAGGCTAAAGCCGCACAAAAGGCTAAAGCCAAGGCAAAGGAGAGTTCCGGTGGCTCCAAGTCTCAAACGGCTAATGGTTCAGGGGCCAACTCACAAGTTCCACCTCCCCAAAATTATGACTCCATCCACCCAATTGTTTCCATGCCACACATTCTTAATGTTGGACTTCCTCCCATGCTTAACACTAATGAATTCTCTTCTTGGATGTTTGAAATGGAGTCACATATTTCCGGATCGTGCACCGCATTGTGGAGGAGTGTGATTCATGGGTTTCATCCACATGACCCAAGCAACTTGACTCCAAGGGAGGATGTGGAATCTCAACTCAACAAGACTGCACTCGTTATCATCCAGAAGGCTCTCCCAAGGGAGCATCTCACTCACATTCGTGGTTGCAAGACCGCCAAGGAAGCTTGGGACAAGCTTGACACCTTGTTTCAAGGAAATGCTAGCATCCAATCTTCCAAGTATGATCTGGCCATTGACAACTCCGAGAACTTCGTTATGTAAGAGGATGAGACTCCCAAAGAGCTATATAGAAGAGTTGTCACTCTCGCCAATCAATTGAGAGACTTTGGAAAGGAAGAGATCTCCGATGAGTGGATAAAGAGGAAATTTGTCAAAGCCATTACACCCTTTGAGAAGAATCTCTCCACTAGCATCCGGACAAGAGATGACTACAATACTATCAACTCCATTGGTGTGCTTAGTGAGTTCGTTGCCATCTCTCTATCACACAAGAGTGCGGATGATGCTCTAGCTCGCTCTAGAGGAATGGGAAAGTCACACAACCTCGCTTTGAAGTCAAAGGCAATGGCTCGAGTTGATGAAAGTTAAGAAGAGGATGATGATGAGGAAGACTATGAGGACACCTACACCGGAGCTCACAAGTGCATCGCTCTCGCTATGCATGGATATTGGAAGAGATGGGAAGCTCACAAGGCCGACTCTCCAAGACCTCCACGAAACAAGAACTACAAGAAGAAGGGGGAGCGACCAAGGAAATGCTACAACTGTGGTAGAGCGAACCATTTTGTGAAGGATTTCCCTTTTGAGCCAAGAGAAGAAAATGAAGGCAAGCTTGTTCGCAAAAACAAGGCCAAGGCTCCACAAAACAAGAACTTCGCTAGAAGAGTGCCAAGGGCTCTTTATGTCCAAAAAGGGGCGGTTCCTGAAACCTATATCTCCGGAGATGAAGGAGAATATGAAGTGGTAGGAGTTGCTCACATCGCCATAGCTACCGCATCATCTCCATCAATCTCTCTATTTGAATCCCCCAATGAAATTGTGGCTACCCGACCTACATGTCTTATGGCAAAAGCCACCTCGGTATGCTCTCCTAACTCCAAGACCATTACCACTAACCCTCATTCATTATTGGATTGTGTTGAAAATGTTTGTGAGGAGGATGGTGAGGCAAAAGAGTTAGGCATTTGGCTAGCTAGCCTCAGAGGTGAGACTAAGGAGAAAGTTAATGCCCTCTTGCGGCAACTTGATGAGGATAACTCTCTTGTAGATGAAAAGTAGGAAATTATCATGACCTTAGAAAGCCATGGAGGTCACACTTGCAATGACAAAGAGCTTGAAAAGGCTCTTGAGAATGAGAGTTCCATTCGTGCTTCCCTTGAGAAGAAATTATCTAGTCTTGAAGAAAACTTTGCCATGAGTGTCTCTAAGCTTAGAAAGGATGATGAACAATCTCTTGCTATCATTAAAACACTTGAAAATGAAGAGTTGAAGCTAGGAATTGCTCACGAGGAACCAATTACTAGTCATGAAAAACTAAAGAAGGAGTTCATGTCTCTTAAAGAAATTCATGACAAGCTAACCAAGTCTCGTGACAATCTCCTAGCACAACAATCAAACAAGAAAGTTATGTAATCCTCATCTACTTGCATGAATACATTGCCTAGCATCTCTTGTAGTGCAACTAATCTTGTAGGAAGTGAGAAGAATCTCAATGAGGTGGCTCCTCAACAAGTCAAGAATGGAAAGGAGGGACTTGGCTATGTAGCCAAGTCAAAGAAGAAGTACAAGAAGAAGAACAAGAAGAAAGTCACCTCTTCCTCACAAGAAGTAAGATTTGTGAAAGAGGGAGAGGTGACCAAGGAAAAGGAGACCAACACCATTGTGGGTGGTGATACCTCTAGGGGGAGCACCACTCATAATGACTTTGCCGGAAAATACAACCCATCTTATGTTCTTATGAAATCTAGAGATGGTCATGTGTATGCTAAATATATTGGTACTTCTTATGGTGATGATTATCATTGGAGTATTTGGGTTCCAAAGAACCTTGTTGCTAATAAAAGAGGACCCATTCAACGATGGGTACCTAAATCAAGACACTAATCTATTGTAGGGAAGTGCTTCCGGTTCGAGCAAATGGACGGTGGATAGTGGTGCATCCCAACATATGACTGGAAGCAATGACGCAATGAGTGATATTCATCCTCCATTACCTCATCTCAGTTGCGTTACTATTGGTGATAACTCCGAATTAAAGGTATTGGGACGAGGCAAGGTGGCCATCTCAAATGACTTGTCAATTGAGAATGTTCTCCTTGTCGATTTCCTCGGCTATAATCTCATCTCGGTTCTTCAACTTGCTAAAAGTGGTTTTACCTCGTTCTTTAATAAGGAGAATGTGATTGTCACTTGGGGGACGACTCTTAAAGTAGCCTTTGTTGGGCATGTCGCGAACGATGTATGTATAGAGTTCTCTAAGGAACTACTGTGCTGCGACATGCCTATGGATAAAGTTGTTGGCTGGGCTATGGCACACCAGAATAGCCCACAATATGAGGACGTTGCATGACCTCCAAAGTGGCAATCATATTCTAGGACTAATGAATGCTAAGTTTGCCAAAGATCGTGCGTGTGGATCTTGCGTTCTTGGAAAGCAACATGGAGAAGCTCACCCCACCAAGACCAACATCACCACCTCAAGAATCCTCGATCTCATTCACTTGGACCTCTTTGGTCCCCTATCATATGATAGTCTTGGAGGCAAAAAGTATTGCTTGGTGATTGTGGATGACTACTCGAGATATTGTTGGGTGTACTTCTTCAAGAGGAAGAGTGAGACTCAAAAGCGGGTCATCGAGTTCATCACTTTGGTGGAGCGCCAACATAATACAAGCATCATGGCTATCCGAAGTGACAATGGCTCCGAGTTCAAGAACTACACCGTGGAGGGATTTCTTAGAGAGAAAGGAATTGCTCAACAATATTCCACTCCCTACACTCCTCAACAAAATGGTGTGGCGGAAAGAAAGAATCGGACACTAATGGATGTGGCACATACCATGATTCCGGAGTTCTCTTCTCCTTATAACTTTTGGGCCGAGTCCATCTCTACCGCTTGTCACGCTAGCAACCGATTGTATCTCCGCAAGATCTTGAACAAGACCCCTTATGAGATTCTCACGGGCAAGAAGCCGGATGTTTCATACTTCAAGGTCTTTGGGTGCAAGTGCTTCATCCGTAAGAGAGGTAAACGCTTGTCGAAATTCGAGACTAAATCTTATGAGGGCATCTTTGTTGGTTATGCCACAAACGCTCACGCCTATAGAGTCTACAACAAGTCCACCAGACAAGTTGAAGAATCTATAGACGTGGTGTTTGATGAGGATAATGGGTCCCAAGGGGGCCATATAGATCATGGTGTTGTAGGAGATGCAATTCCTCCCATCGTCATAAGAAGAATGGGGATTCGTGAAATAATCCCCATCGAGGGTTACCGGATGACGGAGGGAGAAGGACTATGCTCCACTCAAGTGGAGCCATTGACTACACCCATTGATACTCAAGCTACCCAACAAGATGCACCAAGCCCTCATGCTTCAAATCAAGGACAAGCTAATGATCAAGATCATTCCATCAATCAAGGCCAAGATAACACTCAAGGCCAAGATCATAATCAAGGCCAAGCTCACAATGAAGGACAAGGACAAGACGCTCATGTTGATGATAGAACTCGTCATATAAGTGATCCACCTCCCCTTGATGAACAAGATCAAGGGCTAGGGGGACAAGGCTCCGATGATGAAGGTGATGATCAAGCCATATCCAAGGAAACTTTGGAGGAGATGCTAGCTCGTAGGGGAAAGAGAAGGCTAGATAATCTTGCTCGTGCCGGTCACACGGAGGACATGATACTTGGACAAGCTCGTGGAAGGGTCACCACAAGGAGGCAATTGGCGGATTTTAGCAAGGCTCATGCTTTCGTCTCTCACATTGAGCCTAAGAAGGTCTATTAAGCTCTTGAAGATCAAGATTGTCTTGAAGCTATGCACGATGAACTCAACAACTTCGAGCGCAATAAGGTGTGGAAGTTGGTGCCAAGACCCAAAGATTGCAAGAACGTCATCGGCACCAAGTGGATCTTCAAGAACAAGCAAGACAAGGATGGCATCGTCATTCGCAACAAGGAAAGATTGGTAGCTCAAGGTTTTTCTCAAGTCGAAGGTATCGATTTCGGTGAAACTTTTGCTCCCGTAGCTCGTCTTGAATCAATTCGTATCTTGCTTGCATATGCTTCTCATAATAACTTCAAGCTACAACAAATGGATGTTAAAAGTGCATTTTTAAATGGTCCCATCCATGAGTTGGTCTATGTCAAGCAACCTCCGGGTTTCGAGGATCCCAACCACCCCGATTATGTCTACAAACTCAATAAGGCGCTCTATGGGCTTAAACAAGCTCCACGTGCGTGGTACGAGCATCTTAAAGAGTTTTTAGTGGATCGTGGGTTCAATGCTGGCTTAATAGATCCCACCCTTTTCACCAAAAAGGTTGGGGTGACTTGTTCATATGCCAACTCTATGCGGACGATATCATTTTTGGTTCTACTAACATCGCATTCAAAGATGAGTTTTCCAAGCTTATGACGGATAAATTCGAGATGTCTATGATGGGCGAGTTGGAGTATTTTCTTGGCTTTGAGATCAACCAACACCCCGAAGGCACGTTCATAAAGCAAGCCAAGTATACTCAAGATATGCTCAAGCGTTTCAACATGCATGATGCCAAGCCTATGAAGACTCCCATGTCCACGACTATTTACTTGAATCCCGACCCAAATGGTAAAGAGGTAGAACAAAAGGTATACCGCTCCATGATTGTCTCTTTGCTCTACCTTTGTGCATCTAGATCCGATAGCATGTATAGCGTAGGTAAATGTGCAAGGTTTCAAGCCTCTCCGAGACAAAGTCATTTTGAAGCGGTTAAGCGCATCTTTCGATATTTAGTTCATACCCCAAACTTCGGTCTTTGGTATCCCAAGGGTTCAAGCTTTCAGCTCATTGGGTATTCGGATGCGGATTATGCGGGCGAGAAGACGGATAGGAAATCTACATCCGGTAGTTGTCAATTTCTTGGTCGCTCATTGGTATGTTGGTCTTCCAAGAAGCAAAATTGCATCGCTCTTTCTACCACCGAGGCCGAATACATCTCCGCGGCAAGTTGTTGTTCTTAATTTCTATGTATGCGGCAAACATTGCGAGGTTATGGTATCGACTTCGACTAGGTCCCCCTCTTGTGTGATAATGAGAGTGCCATCAAGATCGCCTACAATCCCGTTCTTCACTCCAAGACGAAGCACATTGAGATACGACATCATTTCATTCGGGATCATGTTGAGAAGAGTGATATTGATCTTTCCTATGTGCCGACCAAGGATCAACTCGCGGACATCTTCACAAAGGCCCTTGATGAACCAAGATTTCGTGGTTTGAGGAATGAAATAAATGTTATCGATGCGTCTAACTTCTCTTGAACCCTTACATAATTACCTTCACTACATGTGCTATCTAGGTGTAGATGTAGGCATGGACATAGGGGGAGCGTATTTCAACTCATGAACCAACACTCCACCTATCATGCACAAAACAATCAAAACTTCATGCATATCTAGTCATTTTGTGACTTACGGTGCTTAATCGTGAGTCATACTTTTGGGCCCAAGATACAACTTCGCGGCTCCTTGGTATACACTAAAACACGGTGGCTCCGGCCACCAACATTTCTCTTCGTGTTTTTTGTTTGGCATTCATTTGTGTTTGTGTGGTCATCGCCATTGTTCTCATTTGTTTGTTGTTTTTGGAGGCTCACTTCTTTATCCATTTTCCACCAAAACTCGGAGTGCACGGGAACCCCGAAAATTCCGGCCTAAGGCCCGGAAATTTTCGGCCCTATGATATTTGCCTCAGAAATTTCTCCCATTTCCAAGGTGCCTGCTCACAGAAGGCACCCCGGAAATTTGGGCGGAAATTTCCGGTGCAAATATCCGGGGGGGGGGGGGGGGATATTCCATGTCTTATGCCCCGGAAATTTCTGGGGCTCGAGATTGTCTACAAAATTCAACCCAAACATCCAGTGTGCCCGCTCGCAAAAGGCACACCGGATATTTGGGGCGGAATTTTCGGCCCAAATCTCCGGCCCCCGGAAACTTCCGGTCTGTGTGGCTTGAGGCTATAAATAGGTGACGGGATGGGCAGTTCCTGGCTGTTTCCCCTCCCCTCGCCTCCACTCCGCCCCCAACAGCAGCCGCCGACTCCTCTCGCCTCCCTTCTTCGTCCTCCGGTTGGTTTTTGCGGATCAAGAGACCGCACATCCGTTTCTCACCCATGGATCCCGGTATGTGTTCAGTTTTCTTCGCAATCTAGGGTTACCGGATGTTTAGATCTCGTTTCCTTTCATCTTCCTTGTGTTTTGGGGCGGAACGTCCATACACTAGTATCACATATCCCCTAGTGTTCCCCCCTATTGCACTTCATCAAAGTTTTAGATTCATGGCAGGCCTTATTCTCAGATCTGATGCGAAAATTTCGAGGGCCGGAAATTTCCGCCCCAGGCCGGAATTTCCGCCCCCCCTGGAAATTTCATCTGAGGACGGAATTTCCGCCCCAGACCGGAATATCCAGCCTGCCCTAAATCTCTAACAAAGATCTATTATTCCACTTCCAAAAGATGTGAGCCTCGTTTTGATCATTTTCTGTTTGTTTTCTTTGCGCTTTCTCTTGCTTTTCTCGCAAATGGTTCAAGCTCTAGGCCTCCTAAGGTGACTAGCACGCGCAAGAGGTACCGCCACTTGAGGGAAGATGATGAGGGTACGTTTGTGGATGAGGCGGAGACTCGCCGTCGTCAGAGGGATGCTGAGCAGGAGTACGAGTGTGACCGTGATGCTTCCAGGGCAGCTCGCAGGGCCAACAAGCAACAGGGCAAGGCTGCTTTTAACATGACCACCATGTCCATCTCTGAGTTCAAGGCGTGGCGCGCCAAGGCCTGGTACACTGAGGGTCCTCAAGACCCAACTTTTGACTCCCTCTTCTGGCACGTTGAGCAAGAAACACTTTTCAAGCAAGTGTACACTGTGATGAGCAAGCCAGTTTGCCCAATGAAGTTTATCCACTTTGCACACATGGCTGCCAATCCCGCATACTTCAACAACTCTGTGCAGGTGGCTGAACTTCTGTGTCTGCATCCCCTCATGGAGACCAAATGCTCCTTCAACACCACCTATATTCAGCAGTTCTACTCCACTCTTGTCATAGATGATTCAGAGGAGATTGGGATGTCCTGGATGTCTGACCCTCACCTGCTCACTGCCACATTCCATGACTTTGCAGCTGAGCTTGGATACCCCTTTGCCGGTCTCAATGTCCCTTAGGGCACTCACATGCACATTCACGGGATGGAGTATGAGAAGAACATGCTTGTTGAGCTGTATGGTCCTCGTGGTACTGTGGGCTCTGCAAAGGGTCTCTTTCCTATTTATGACATCCTGCTGCGCATGTTCAGAGAGACTATTGTCCCTAGTGGTGGCAATAATGATGAGATCCGTGGTGGCCTAGTGAACCTCATGTACCACGCCTACCTGACCTTCTCTGAGGGCGACATGACAGATACTGAGCGCCACAAGATTGATGTGATGGATTTCATTTTCAATGAGATCCACTTTACTCTCTTCAACCGCAAGGTGCCCCATATGCTCCATACATCATGAAGCTCATCAAGTCTCGCTACCCTGATGAACTCTGTGATGATCTGGAATTAGACTGTGAAGACCACCATGATGTCAAGCTGTACAAGAAGGCCTCCCACACTCAGCAAGCTGCTCATGACGTTGGTGTCACTGGTCAGGGACACCGTGATCCTCGTATGTGTCCAGCTCCTCCAGGCACCAAGAAGCGCTCGTTGATCGTTCATGCTCTTGAGAAGGTGATGTGCATGAACGTGTGCATCCACAAGGAGAACTACAATGCCTACGTTGAGCGCCACAACATTCATGAGAATCAGCGCGCCATCATGACTACACTCAATGTTCCCAACATCCCTGCTGCTCTTCCTAAGAGGATTCCCTACAAAAACTGGAACAACCGTGACGTCGACTGGGATCTGGGTGTTGACGATGATGAGGACATTTCTTCCGCTAGCGAGGAGGAGAAAGAAGATACCCAGTCCTAGAGTTTGCTCCATAGGACGTAGTGCTCTCTTTTCTGTTTTTGGTATCTTGATGCCAAAGGGGGAGAAGATCTAAAGATCGCAGGGATTTGCTAGGGTGGGTTTCCTCGTGTTTATCGTTATTTTTATCTCTTCGTGTGTTTTTCGAACTTCGTTTTCTCGTGCTCGTTATTTGTGGATTTGATTGTGTGAACTTATATTATTGGGAGGCATGTCTCCTATATATGCTATCTGTGGTGTTTACTTTCTATCGCATTGTTAGATTATCTCCATGCAAATACCCGTGTTGTCATCACTCACCAAAAAGGGGGATATTGAAAGCTCATGATCCCTCTAATATTTTTGGCGATGATAACAACACGGTTATCCTCTCTCTAACAATGTTGTTTAAGTGTCTACAGCTGGCATCTCATATGACTATCGTTAATACTCTCGAAAAGTTCACAGAGGATTTCTGAAAATGGTTTATATTGCAGTAGGATATTTCAGGTGGTGTCCCCGGAAATTCCGGTGTATATTGGGCGGAATATCCGGTCCTTGCACCGGAATATTCCGGCCCTCTGGCCTCTTCAGACGACTAAGTGTCATTCTCCTTCTGCCCGCGCACAGAAGGTGGGGCGCCGCGGATATTTGCCCGGAATATTCCGGGGCAAATTTCCGGCCCTCAGGTGCTTAGTAGATTTTGGAGATCTCACAGCTGCCCGCGCAGAGATGGGGGCGGACTATTGGCCGGAAATTTCCGGCCCCGGATTATTCAAAAATCCTCCCTCCCCCGGATATTTCAAATATCCGGCCCTGGTCCTTACCAGAATTCCCACGTGATGCCGTTGCTCCCACGCAGAGATTGAGGCGGAATATTAGCAGGAAAATTCCGGCCCTGGAATATTCAAAATTCCGCCCTCGGATATTTCAAATATCTGGCCTAGCTACACCAGAAATTTCCGGTGCTAACCCCGGAATATTCCGGCCCTGGCGTACTGCAACGGTCAGAAATTGGAGGAGTCTATAAATAGCTGTCTTCTTCCTCTAGACAGCTAGTTCGTCCATTCCTCTCTCTCCTCCATTGTTCAAGAGTTCAAAACGCCCCGATCTCCCTCCTCCTCCAACCAAACTCGATGCCCTTCAAGGATCTCATGGAGGAGGCCTAGATCTACCTTTCTACCAAGCCAAAAATTGTATTCCCACACCATACCTCTTGGGATCTTGTAATCTCTTGGTTGCTTTGTCATCCTAGAGAAACCCTAGTGCTTGTAGCTTCCACCTTGTAGCAAGAAGCTTCGGATTATTGAGAGCCTCCATCTCACTTGTGGAGTAGCCTCAACCACTTGTAAAGGTTTGGTCAATGCCTTCAAGTCGACCTCGTAGTGGAAACGAGAATCTCCCTCACCGGAGAAGCTCAAGGAGAACAAGGTGTGCACATCCGTGCTATTGAGGAGCGCCTAGGTGGCTCCCCACCTCTCCAACGTAGACGTACTTCTTTTAAGAAGGAACTACGGGTAACATATCCTTGTCTCCGTGTTTTCACTTGTGGTTATCTTGTGCCTTGCTTTTACTTCCGTTGCATACTCGTTATTTGTCACTTAGGGTGTCTACCTAGTTTCACATCTAGATAACCAAGTTATTTACTTCCTAAAGCCCAATTAAAATTGAAAAAGGATTAAAATTTGTAGGTCACCTATTCACCCCTCTCTAGTTGACCTTTGTGTACTTTCATACACCCCGAAGAATGATCATGTGCCTCAATATTTCTTTGACCTTGATGCAGCTAGAGCAGTGTGACCAGAGGTAATGGAAGTCATGGACTATCATGAAATTAACAAGCTTATGACCTGTGACTGTCAGTTTTCTCCCGCTCTGCTTCAGGAATTCTTTGCCACAGTTCACTTTTCCACCGAGGATGGACGTGCCATGACTTGGATGAGCGGAGGTACTAAGTGGCATGCCACTTTGGCCGAGTTTGGTGCTCTGTTTGGTATTGAGGAGCCCCTTCAATGCCACTTCTCATATGTTCGGATTCATGGTGATGAACGGAGGATTATGAAGGCCAACCCTGCTCTTAAACACTGCTATTCCTCTAAAGTTGGCTCTCAACACATCCCTAAAGTCACCTACTTCTCAGATTTTTGGTATGTGACTCACACTATTCTCCGGAACACCATCCATGCCAAGTTTGGGGAAAAGGGGCTTGCTCGCCGGTGGATGATAAAGCTTCTCTCCCATATTGTTACTGCCAAAAGGAACAAGAAAAGGCTGGATGTATTGGATTATATGTGGAACTAGCTGCAGCTTACGGTTCGTGACAAGAAGGTTCCCATCTATGGATCTTACCTTCAAACCCTCATCAACACAAAGCTTCCTACTCAGCTCATCAACAACTATTCCATGATTGTTCCTACCATGCGCCCACTTCTCAGCGCCTCCCAGGACGCAGTTGCTCCTCTTCCACGCTCTACATGAGCTCGTGCTCCTCCTCGTGTTGCGGTGCCCCATAATGACTCCCCAGATGCTTCTCCAGTTCATGATCTCCGGGGTCCTCAGAAGTTTAGCATCAAAAAGGCTCTACAAAAGATGAACTGCTTCTTTGTGGATAAACAAAACATATACTTCTAGGCTTACCAAAAGGGCAAGGCCTACCGTCATCACCAACGGGAGATCATGGAGCACCTGCATCTCCCACAGGGTCATGTGAGTTCTGAAGAACTTGACGAGCCCACATGGAAGTCCAAGCATACTTACTGTCTTGGCGATGATGCTACCTCACTTGGACCGTTTTGGCAAGAAAATCCCTCTCAGGCTAGCTCGAGTAGGCTCCACCACACCATGATGATGTTGATGATGAGTATGAGGGCGATGATGATCAAGATGATGAGGACTTCGTGGCTTGAGTTCTCCCTTTTTGGTGTCTTGATGCCAAGGGGGAGAGTTGTCCATCAGTGATCTTTGCATTTGCATAGCATGCATCCATTTGCCATTTTCTGTTTTTTCTACCTAGTTGAACTCCTTATTCGGTTTATGGTTGTTACTTCTATTTGACTATCGTAAGACTATGTCGTTTTCGGAATATCTATTCTATATTGAAGACTATGCTATTCTCGAAATATCCATATTATGGTCAAGACTATTATCCTAGAAATATTCATTCCTTGATGAAAAGTATGGTGAGCTGATATCCTATCCTTGCACACATGATTAATTGTTATGGATACATATCTTACCTATTATTATGATAAAATGTCAATGGATCGAGTAGATAAATCCCTAGAGCTAAAATGACTAATTCTCTATCATGAAGCAATATTGGAAACCTATATAGCTCTAGAAATTATCTTGGACTATAACATGTAGGGAGATCGAATAGCCCCAATTACATGTGCCCTCAGCATGACAACACAATTTATAATTATGGGCACACACATAAGGGGGGCTTCTCTATATTCTTTCTCCCTTACAAATGCTTCAATCAATGCTTTTATCTAAATCCATATGTTGTCATCAAACATAAAAAAGGGGGAGATTGAAAGGACATGTTCCTTAATCCTAGTTTTGATGTTTGATTACAACACTTGGAAGTATTTGACCATTGTGCTTAAGTGTTCTAGGGAAACGAATGGTAAATATGCAAAGCTATATGAGCACAAAAATGGAGAAAGAAAAACAAGTCAAAACAATGTTTGTTGTAGAAAAGAATCAAAGAAAGAAAAAGGTGAAAGAAGAATTCAAGGGAAGGGAAGAAAGAGGCAAAACTGCCTAGCCGGCCTGGCCGGGCCAGAGGTCGGGTGGCTATGTTGGGTAGCCAGCCTAGTGGCCAGCCCAGGCCGGGCTCCCCCTGTGCAGGCCGGGCGTCTGCCTAGCCGGGCTAGAGGCCGGGCGCCTCTGTTAGGTGGCCAGCCTAGCAGCCGGCCCAGGCCAGGCACTCCGCGCTACAGGCCGGGCTCTCTGGCTAGCCTACCTAGGCCAGGTCCCCTGCACCTCAGGCCGGGTTACTCGGACAGCAGGCCGGCCTCCCAGCCGGGCCGGGCCAGGTTGGGCTCCAGGCTGGGATTCCTGGTAGCCAAAGAAAACCCCCTCAATGGCCATTTCTCCCCCCTCACTACAAATAGGACTTGTCTCCTATCTTTTGGAGGGGTCAAACAAGCTCTCTCTCTACCATTGTTGACCACCTCCAAGCTTCAAGATTCTCCCTAAATACCCAACCAAAGTCATTGATCTCTTGGGATTTAAAGGAGAAGATCTAGATCTACAACTCCACCAAGCCGATTCGTCATCAACCCACTCATCCCCTAGGGATCTTGTTGTTCTTAGTTTTTTGGAGCCAAGAACCTTATTGCTCCTAGCTCATCGGAGCTTGGAGCCTTGTTGTTATCCCCGAAGCTCTTGTGCTCGTGGATCTTGCTTCCCGGAGTCTTGGAGGCTCCCGGGATTCGGTGAGGACCCTCCAAAGTTGTGGAGTGTGCCTCATCCTTGTAAAGGTTCTAGTTATCAATCTCAACGACAACATAGTGATTCGAGTCTCTCCACATTGGTGGAAGGACTCGAAGGAGATACGGTGTGCCATTTGAGGGCTACTTGGTGTTCCACTTTGGTGGCACCGCACTACTCCAATGGAGATTAGCTTCCATTGGGAAGTGAACTTCGGGATACATCTCCGCGTCATTGTGTTTGGCTATCTCTCAACTTACTTTTACTTGTTGCTACTAGTTTAGTCATATATATATATATATATATATATATATATATATATATATATATATATATTATATATATCTTGTGCTATTTGTATTTGCTCAACATATAGGATTGTTCACCTAGTTGCATTGAGCACTATCTTGTTAAATCGTAAAGAAGTTAAAATTTGTAGTTAACCTATTCACCCCCTCTAGTTAACCTCTCGATCTTTCACTATGGGAGGCATGAGATCCGGGGCTACAATGGGAGGCATGGGTGGTTGGGGTTATGACCGAAGTTTTGACCCGAGTTGATGACACAAAAGAACTTGAATGTAAGATTAAAAAGAACTTGAAGTGGAAGAGATTAAAGAATGAATATTGTTGTTCAGTGTGGTCGTGTGCACTTCAATTTGTCATGAACTATGTCGTGGATTTGCTTTTGAACTATCTCGAACTATTCCGATGATTTTGTGTTTATGTGAATTGTTTGTTTTCATTGAATTTTGTATATGTGCTAGTTTGTGCTAGTTTATGCAAGTGCCGGACTGGCGCGCACTATGCATTTTTGGGCGTCTGCTGAGCAGCGCTGCGCTTTTAGCGTTGTATTTTGGCCCCACTGGAATTTGTCTCGCGGACGTGACGCTGTACATTAGCTATTTCGGCGCTACAAACCAGTTTTACATCGCGCGAGTTTAGCGCGACTGCTGGAGATGCTCTAATTGACACTAGAAAAATAGGTGGTGTCACAGGGTTCAACCCTGTAGCCGCCGTCTGCTCTTACTCTGCCGTTTTCAACCGTGAATTGCTGGTTCCCGCCTCGTATGTTTGTCGTTCTAGCGGCTGGAGGGCTAGGTACGTGGGACCCATGCTCGACGATGTTGCGAGGGTCCCTAAAATTAGAGTTTGGTTTTGGTCTCACTAGCGACGATGAAATAAGTTCTCTCCGACCTCTCGTCGACATCGACGGTGGGCCGTCAAGGGTAGGTGCTGCCAAATCTGTTGGATTCTTTGAAATCTTTCCGGTTGGTGTGTTTTTCATGGAAAGTTGTCCGATGGTTTGTGGCGCGACCTCTTTTATCTCTTCGCTCATTTGGGGTGAGCGATAAGGTTTTTTTTTTTTTGACTTCTCCAACCCGCTGGATTTGTGGTGAAGGATTGCAAGACTATATTGTTTGGTGTGTTTCTAGCCGATATTCTCTCGGTGATTATTCGATCTCGTCGTTCGAGGCGAGTGATTGTTAGTGTCTTGAAAGACTTGGTTGGCGAGGATGTCTTTTACAACTTGTTCAGCGCGTGTTTCAAACCCCGATCCTCGAATATTCGAGAAAAAGACGTGTATTTTTTTAATCTTATATTCACTATACTGGGTCGAGGCATTTTATATTAACCGTATTGGCGTATGTTCAAGGCGGAATACGAAAGGAGATAACAAAAGTGTGAGGGGTGAAATTGCAAGAGCAGACGTCCACCCGAACAAGAAAATATCGTTTATCATCTCCCTCTTCTCTTCTCCTCGTTGCGTCCATTTGGAAAGCGGGTGGAAGCTCCGGGTTTCAAGTGTCCTCACATGTCACAATTAGTGCCGCTTCCAGCTTAGTTAACTAATCTCCTTTTGTTTGTTTATTATACCTCCCTCCTCCCTCTCTCTCTCCCTTGCCTCCTCATCTCCACCTCCACCTCCACTGCCTGCGCGCGGGCCAATCCGATCCCATCGCCGCCATCCACCCAGCGACCTCCCTCCAGATCCAACTCCGCGGCCGCCGCCGAGCTCCAGCGAGGTAAGGCCCCTCTCCGGACCCGCTTTTGCCCCCCCGCTCTCCAGTTCCGTTCCGTTCCGTTCGAACCCAGTCAGCAGTCCGCGCCCTTGCTCTGCTGCGCTACTCGCATTGGGCCGGCTTCGTAGCTGGGCAGCTGGCCGGGGTGCTTCCGCGCGGTTCGGCGTGTTTGTTTTCAGCTCTTCGGGGCGCCGAGCTTCGAATTCTGCTGATTCCGCATGGGTTTTCCGGTGGTGCGGCCGGGCGCTGGGGATTGGATCGAGCTCGTAATGCGGCGGGGGCCGTGGCGGATGGGATCGGGCGACGGCTCGGTCAGAGTTTGACTTTTTCCGAGGCGCCGCCGCCGTGGACTTCCCGCCCGCGCTGCCTACTTTTCTCCGTGGAATTCGCCTGATTTGGACGTGCAGACCACCTACCGCGAACCGATTCCACGGCCTAGCCTTGCTTGGGAGGCTAGCCGGCCATTTGAACTGTTCGCCTAGGCTTTTGTTCTACTCCAACTGGCTTGTTTCAGGACTTGCCATATCTGAATCACATATCCACACGTATATGCATCGGAATCTGTGCCAGATCAGCCGCCAGGTAACCGGGGGAGCTGCTGGTCTTTACTCTGTAGGCCCCAATCCTGGTAGATCGATCGCCCTAGAATGTCGGTCACCAGGGAAGCTAATAATTAGGAGCTTGCTTCATTGCTGCATTACCATCATCTGTTGGATCAATGTCTGTGCTTACCTTGTATGATTGCTAATGCAGGGGAAGGCGCCAGTTCCAACTGAAGTTTCACCAGGCCCTGGTGCTGCTGGTGTGGACTGCCCTTCACAGCAAAACAACCCGAGCTTTTAGATGATCCCGAGATGGTGAGGAGCTGAAAGTGCCTGGGAGGGAGTGTGCCACAGTGTAGGGGGGCAGCAGCAAGGACATGACTGTCATGCCGCCCGTGCGCCAGCGGGCTGCGGCCAAGAAGCCCATGTGGATCATCGTGCTCCTGTGCATGGTCTGTGTCGTGCTCATCGGGGCGTACGTGTACCCGCCGCACCACTACTCGCAATGCTACCTCTCCGCCTCTAGCGTCTGTACGCCGTTCAAGGACTGGCTCCCTTCCATCGGCCGCCGGGAGCGTACCGATGAGGAGATCATTTCGGCCGCGGTTATCAGGGATATCCTTGGAATGCCCATGTCTGTGTCGAAGAATCCCAAGATCGCTCTTATGTTCTTGACGCCTGGTTCGTTGCCCTTTGAGAAATTGTGGGAGAAATTTTTGCAGGTTTGCCTGATTTCACCTCTTCTCCTTGTGCAATCTTGAGGAGTATACACTAGATCATTTAAGGTTTCCTTCTGTTTTAGTTAACCGATGGTGAAAGGCATCATATATTTTTTTCCATTTTTTAATTTATAGAGAGACGACTATTGCGTTAATGAGAAACAATTTAGTGCTTGACACTTACCATCATTACAATAATAAATGCATATGGTTGAAAATATTAGCTTAGTGTAATGTTGAAAGATTCCTTGTCGGCATAAGTAAATTAATCCGGTCCTCTTGACCAAGCCAATAATAAGATCTTGCTAGCACACACTTGTCACTATAATCTCCTCCCTCCTTGTGATTAATCCTCTCTGCATGTCTACATAATGTAATATTGTCTATTTTTTGTATAATTCATGTGAAAACTTAAAGTAAAATCACTTTGATTTTACACAGGGTCATGAGGGGCGATACTCCATCTATGTGCACGCGTCTCGTCAGAAGCCTGTGCATTCTAGTTCTCTCTTTGTTGGCCGAGATATTCATAGTGATGCAGTAAGAACTCTCATCTGCCTGACAGTCCTCCGTAGATTTGCATGCTTGTTTTGTCTATACTTCGTACTTTCTTAGAGATTTATCAAGTAAAGAATGTATGTTATATTTTCAAAGCTTATGTTTAGAAGAAAGTCTTTCTCTCAGTGAGTGATAAATGTTAGACACACCAGGTTAGGAGCACTGAGCAATGGCTAAACAGTTAGACACACCACGGCATAGCAGTTAGCTCATATTGATTTATTGATTACATAACTTGATCAAGATCGCCTGCATTTAAGAGCACTAGTACCATTCCCAATTGCCCATGGCGTGCTATGTCAGAGATAGATTATAACATACAGCTCTTTCTGCAAGTAGTGTGTTGCATTAGTTGTGTCCTCAAGGCCAGTACTAGTACCATGAGGTACAGTTCTTCAGACTTCTAAGACCAATATTAGCAGTTGGATTGAGATGCCTAAAATTTAATAATTTGCAAATCAAAGGGATTCTTGCAATGCATCTATACTTTTAGGCTTCTCTTCTATCGATCATTATATTTATTTGTGTTTAATGCCCATGGTTGAATTTGAATGGCATTATGTATTTTCTATGCAGGTTGTATGGGGAAAGATTTCAATGATAGATGCAGAGAAGAGGCTATTAGCAAATGCACTGGAAGACACTGATAATCAAGTTTTTGTCTTGCTTTCTGATAGGTTTGGATACCTGATTATGGATTATTTCCTTTTTATCATTTCTTTCACCATACTGAAACCAGTATCCTCTTTCTGTCACAGCTGTATTCCGCTGCATTCATTTGACTATGTCTATAATTACCTGATGGGAACCAACATTAGTTTTGTTGATTGGTAAGAACACTCAAACTTTTATTTCATTACCATTTTGAAAATAAAGGAAAGTATAGGGGAATGACTTAAATAAGTGGCGTTGGCCAGTACCACAAGGGCGCCGTTGATTAGTTTTTACACTGTTATCACTTGCAGATGTCCATGTCCAAGTATTTTGAATTTTTTCTGTCTATTATTTGTAGCTTCCAGGATCCTGGTCCACATGGAAATGGAAGGTATTCGCTTGAGATGCTTCCTGAAATAGAGGAGAGAGACTTCAGAAAGGGTGCCCAGGTATATATCTTTCTGAAGAATTTTGTCTTTTGTTTCTATGATAAGTATTATTAACTTGCTAGTTATATTGTTTCAGTTGTACTCCCTCTGTCCGGAATTAAATGTCACAAAGTTTGACAAAAGTGGATGTATCTAGACATAATATAGTGTTAGATACATCCACTTTTGTCAAACTTTGTGACACTTAATTCCGGACGGAGGGAGTATATTATTTGTTATCAGCTTTTCTATTATATAAAGCTGACATGTTCAGAAGTCGACTATTGAGTTTATCTCACATGCTTTCTTGTATAATTGTTGCTCTTATAGTGGTTTGCCATTACGCGGAGACATGCTTTAATGATTCTGGCAGACAACCTTTACTACAAGAAGTTCAAGCTATATTGCAAGGTGTGTTTCTTTTCTAGAGTTGCAATCTTTGGTTAATGGAATATACCAGGTATTAGGAAATATGCATATGATTTTAACTGTGTATTTATACTTTGTTTCACCGCAAGGTTGACCGTGAAATCTGTATATATCTTTTAATATAAAGTCCAGAGTTTAAAGTAAAACTGTAGTATAGAAATTCAGTAATTACATAAGAAACTTGTATTTGGAAAGTGATTTATCTATTATCATCTTATTTGCAGCCAGCAGATGGGCGCAATTGTATTGCTGACGAGCATTATTTGCCAACCTTATTCAATGTTAGTATTTACAATCTATGGAATTTGCATTTACATCTTCTTTCTTCGTGTTACCTGCTAACTGCTAAGTCCTTTATACGAAACATCAGATGGTAGATCCAGGTGGAATATCTAACTGGTCGGTTACACATGTGGATTGGTCTGAAGCAAAATGGCATCCGAAGTCATACGCAGCTGCTGATGTCAGCTATGATCTCTTAAAGAATATAACAGTATGTTTTTGCGTTGCTTGACTTCTTTCCTGAGAAACTTGTATTCTTAAAGAATATAAAGAATATAATCTTTACATGCTTTTCTGTTTAGTTGCTGAATCCTTAGATTGATGTACTCTTAATGTATATTTTACCGTTATGCAGGCTGTTGATGAGAACTTCCATGTAACAAGTGATGACAAGGTATGTGCAACAATTCATGATCGATATTTGACTATCAATGAACAAACGAATAAGTTTTACTTGCCTGTTTAGTGTTTACTTTTTCATGGATTATCTGCTACAGATTTCAAAATGATTTGTTTTGCAATACTTCCCCGTTTAAGGAAAAATCGTGCTTGATACTGTGATTGTTACATAAGAAACTTGCAACTTTAAACATCCTCACCCTTTATTCTGTCGTGCCTTAACAACTATATGAGATACTGATATTTGGTCTTCATCCTCTTGGCAGAAACTTTTGACACAGAAGCCATGTTTGTGGAATGGATCAAAGAGTCCATGCTATCTTTTTGCTAGAAAATTCTATCCCGAAACTCTTGACGGCTTACTGAAGATATTCACCAGTTACACATCTGTTTGACTTCCAACCCGATTCTTTGCCCTCAACACATGGTTCAACTACACGAGCATGACCTTTTTTTCTCTCCATGTAAAAATTGTGAAGTCAGTCAATACTTAGCCTGGTGACGCGGATCTGGGCCTTGAGAGACAGGTTGCTGCTGCAGTGATTGCGACGACCTGTCGTGTTCAGTCCATGGGTAGGATGCGGCGATATTGATAGCAATGATACTGTCCTCTTTGTAATCTATTGTGCTTTTCTGTATGTTTCCTATGGGTCCTTCACCCCTTCTCTCTGTCTTAGCCTCATTAGTTCCTGGCTCTTGGAGATCATATTTTTGTCAATATGTTGTTATTATATGATCCATTCTTTTGTAGACCCAAAGAGATACCTGAGAAGTTACCACACATCTTTATAGTCTTCCAATTGTTTTTGGAGCACCAGATATATATCTTTGTAATCTTCTAATTGCTTTTGGTTAGTAACTGCTCAGTTTTCATGGAGGTTGAGCATATGTTCTGATCTTATGACGATGGTTAACTTTATTAGACATGAGTTATTGGATTGGTTTCCTAAATGTATAAGCAGATAAACTCTACTATTTTTTTTGCCCTACACCAACTAAACACTGTAAGGAACACATGGATTTTGCTCTCTTCATGAGCCCATGCTATAGTCTCAATTAATTCCTGCCAATATCCACCCCAGGAAATTAAGAACATAAATCCAGTAGCCCAGTGGCGGAGCCGGGCAGCTTAGAGAGCCTGGGCAAAGCCACTCGCCGGACGAGCCCGGGTTGCCGGGAGCTGGCTCCGCCACTGCAGTAGCCCAAACAAGATGTCCAAATAAGAACATCCACGCCCATACTGATAAACTATTCATCCCAGAAGGATTATATCCATTGATAAGTTGTGAAAAGTTTAACCATAGGTAATCTCTTAACCATCCCATTAGATAAGTGGAGGATTCATTAAATTGTGAAACGTTGCCCTGCCATAATGTGATATGTTTCCAATGCCAATAAAAAGTAACCCATCCAATGGTATTTAACATCCTGCCAAATAAAACGCGTCCCAAGCAGAAATATCACAAGTACCGCGGCGTCTGGGCCGTCACAAGAAAAGCTATACCCAAAATCCTTTTTATCATGCATTAATTTGGAACCGCGTGCATCTAAAGCGCCCTTTACTAAAATCAAGACGCTGCTAGGGATCGGACACCGATCTTTACCTTCCAATCTGTAACATCCCAAGTATGAAAAATAAGCCTTTAGAATGTTTGCTCTCTGTTATTTTATGTTTTGCATCATGGCATCATGTTGATTGCAATTGTTTTGCTTGTTTCCATTTGTTTTCCAACTGTTTTTATCTGTTTTCCTTTGTTTCCTATTTGAATTTCAAACCAAATTTCAAACCTTTTGTTTCATCCTTGTGATGTTACAATTTCCAAAATGATATTTCAAATAAAACAATTAATTGTTTCCATTAAAGTGTGATTTCAAAACTGTTGTTTTGTTTCTATCAAAAATTCATTTCATATCAAACCCTTTTCAATTCAATTAATTTCCAAAACAACAACCCTTTTGAAAGTTATGAAAATTGCAAAACAAAACTCCCCAAATAAAATGGTTCAATTAACACTTCCATTTGTTTCCATGAAATAATAAAAAGCTCAACTCTTATTTGTTATTTAATAATCCACCTAATATAAATTGCATTCAAAACTCAAATTCAAATCATCAAACAACACCCAATTGGATTTATGAAAATTTCAAAAACAATTAAACTCTTTGTTCTAGCTAAATAATAGGGTTTACCCTATTAAGAAGTTGTATTCAATAATAATCATTTTAATACTCAAAATCATCCCACTTTGAATTAATTAACAAACAGCAAGCTAATTTGAAAACTTTTGGAAAAACAAGTTAGCAATTAGTTGCTATGTCAAAAACTAACCTAACAATATTTTTTTCCAAATTTTTACTAAACTAAAACCTATCTTTTCTTCCAATTTGTTTTCTGCAAAAAAAAAAAAAAATAGAACAAAATATTAAACCTAACACCTAACAGGGAGAGGGGCATGGCCCAGCCCAACTTCTTTCTTTTGGCCCGATACCCCCTTCTCCGCTTGTCGTCTTCCTCCTCCCAACGTCAGCACTGTACGAACAGGTCATCCACCACCCGATCTCTCCCTCCCCTCTCTGATGGCAGCCGTACCGAGCTAGGGCTCCCCTTAAAACGACCACCTCGCCCCTATGCCCTAGCCTAGCCCAGCCCTAGCCTCCTTCCTCCACAGCGCCGCCGATCTCCTTCTTCTTCCTCCCTGCTCCTCCCTGTCTCTGCTCCTCTGTCCGCCACCAACAGCAGCAGCGCCATCCACCCTCGCCGTCGCTCGTGGAAGCGAGAGGCCCACCCGAGGGCGGGAATGGAACCCTCGCGTTCCCCTCTCCCTCCCCATCACCTCGGCGCGGGCCGGGAGACAGCACAGCTCCGGCGCCATCCCCTCCATCGCCGGCCCGCCTCCCTGCGACCTGCACCCGACCGCCTCCTGAAGCCGCCTCGAGGTGAGCCCTCGACCATCCCCTCGCCTTTCCTCCCTCCTGCACCACCCATCCGCACCCCACACACCCACACCACGCACCAGGCGCCCACGGCCGCGGCGCAGCAGCGATCCCCGCCGGCGATTCCCCCCTGCTGTGTACGTGAGGCGAACAAATGCATGTTCAGTTACGCAATAGGTTCAGTTAACTCGCTGCAGAAGCTTATTCCCCCCGTTTTCCCTCTCCTAACACCAACAGCAGCTAGCCCATCTGGTTACCAGCACCCAGCGCAAGCAGGAGGTGGGGGGTTCGATCCCCCACTCCCTCAAATAAAAACCAACCTTTTTATTTATTTGTTTTGGTCACAGAACTTCTCAGAATCACACATAAGCCCCTGAATCTTTAATTCTAGTCCCTGTATATTTATTTTTCTAGCCCCTAGGTGTTAAAAATGGCAGATTTACACTAAATCTTGTAAATTGCATAAGAAAATCATTTTAACTCCAAATTTAACTTTTTAAATATGTTTTCTGTCCCAAATTAAATGTTCTATCCAAATATAAAATTTGTTTACTGTTTTGAATATTTTAAATTGTTGAAATATTTGAAAACTTGTCAAATTCACTTAAACTTGCAAAATTCATAACTTGTTCATAAAAATTCCAAATTCCACAAACTAAATATGTTTTCCAATCAACTTTTCATGTACTTTCCAAATATAAATTTTGTTTGCTGTTTTGAATAATTTAAATTGCTGAAAACCACTGTTTCTTATTTAATGCATTTAAAATTGCCAAAATAATAACTTGCTCATTTTAAATCCAATTTCAACAAATGAAATATGTTTTCCATGCAAAATTAAACCATCTTTCCAAATATAAAATTTGTTTCATGTTTTGAATAATTAAAATTGGTTAAATAATTTAAACCTTGTTTAATTCATTTAGTATTGTTAAATTCATAACTTGATCAACTTAAATTCTTTTGGGACATATAAAATATGTTTTCCAATCATCAAAGTATAAACTTTTGAAATATGAATTTCGTTTAATGTTTTGAACAAAAAAAAATTCAAATAAGTTCATGTTTGAATTAAATTCATTTAATTCTTGCTTAAACTTGTTTAATTCATAAATAATTTATTTGAAATCCTTTTTCAACAAGTGAAACATGTATTCCATCTAAAATTTGGTGCTCTACTCAAATATGAACTTTGTTATCTATTTTGAACAATTTAACTTGATGAAAACAACAAATGCTTGTGTGATACCTTTAAGGAACCAAAATTTCCTAACTTAATAAATGAATTTCCAAACTTAGTAAACCTTATTTCTATTTGATTCCATTGTTGTTATTTTGCTGTTTTCCTCATCCATGCATCATGCTAATTCACTTACACAATTTGATTAGTTGTAGAACAATTAATTCAACCATAATTCATGGGCTTTTCATATGCAATCCAATTGCATGAGGGTCCATTTAATCATGTTGTTATCTTGTCAACTAGTTTATTTTGATGCATCAATTAAATGGTCATGCATCATCCCATGTTTGTGCACTATGCCATGATATTGATTGTTTATCTCTCTGCATTGTTTGTTTGCTTCTTCTCGGATAAACGACGACGTTGAGACCGACGATACTTACGACACCCCTTCTAAGGATCTAGCTCAGTACCAGGCTACTGGGTTTGCAGGCAAGTCATCACTCACATGAACCACTGTGTTCCTTTCAACCTTGGTTACCGATACTTTCCGTTGTCTATTTCTGCTAGCCCTATGATTAGTTGCTTCTGTTACAAACCTATCACATGTATCCTTTAAACCTGATATTGCCTCACCTCCATACCTATAACCATTGCTTGTTGCCCGTGTCTTACTAGCATGCTTAGGTTGTTTTGCTCGAGTTTGTTACCCGTTACTTTCTGTTACTACTCTTTTATGTTCTGGGGGCTCGATGTTAAACAATGAATCATGCTAATGTTATTGTTAATAATAACTTGATGATAAGGCACCGGCAGGAGGCCCAGGGTGGTTTTGAGGCCTACTAGTGTCGACCCTAATAGGAAAAGGGTCTTGTCTACTGATCCATGATGAGCGCACTAACCGCATGTAGGAAGCGAGTATGGGCGCCCCCCTCAATTTGATTCGATTCGCATCTCGTCCAAATCGCCACACGTAGTTCGGGCTTTCCGTTTGCTGCATGCATGATCTTGCGAGCCCAGGCCAGGGTGGAACTTTTGTAGTCGGCATTTAGGGCGGCGTGGTCTTCCAGTGCTATGAGGGTCCCCTTTTCTTCGTGGGGCTCGATTAGCCGCGCACGCACAGCACGTGGTGCTTTGGGCTTGATGCGAAGAAGAGTTGAGTTGTGTAGAGTGCCCCGCTTGGTGGGAGGCATCCCATCTGGCGGGTTATTCTTGCGTGTACGGCCAAATTGGTGCAACCCTGCAGGGATAAATCTTCTCGAGAAGCCGTGTTTTCCGCGGTTATGGACTACTTGGTGAAAGTACTGGCTAACAAGTACTCAGGACAACTTAAACCTAATGATTAACAACCTTACACCCAATGATTAACAACTTGACTAGTAATAGGCTTATTGACACAATAATTTGAACCATCATTAATTCAACTGTGTGAGTTATCCTCGGATTGCTTCTTTGGATAAGGGGCGAGATCCAGGATGGGTTTGTTTGAGGTTATCTTTCAGTTGGTTACTATACTCGATCTTATCTCCTTTCTGATAGCCGGAAGTGGTAGTAACTCTGTAGTTGGTTAGAGCAGCCAGTTGCAGCATCTTTTATATCCCCTTCCTTCCGTTGAACCCAAAGCATCTGTGCTTGGTGTTGACGGGTTACACTTTGGTGAACTGTGAGTCTTGCTTGCCAGTACGTTTATGTACTGACCCCTTTGGGGCTGTGGTTTCCGCAGACGACGTTTCCGAGGATCTACATGGTGGCTACTACTATGTGGAGTATGACGAGACTGCTGACGAGTAGATAGCGGACCCGGGCAGGATCCGAGACTTCGTGGATGGGCTCCGTCTGTTCGTTTCCGGCCTCTTAGTCCTATTTGGTTCTTTTCTGTACTCAGACACTTTGAATGATTTCCGCTGTGATGTAATGATGAATTGTTGGGACATGTGTCCTCTGAATGATTGTATTTGCTATCTCTGCTCTAATGAGAGCCATTTGCAACTTATTTCAATCTTTTGTGTCGTAGAGATCTGTTGTGATATCAGTTGTTCAACGCCGTTGACGTACCATGTGTGTATGGTTTGAAGTACGTCAATGGAAGTGTCCTGATTTCTATGGGATAGTTTACATCGACGATGGAATAGCGGAGCTTGGTTGTCGCACATAAGTGCTGGCCTACTCGAGAGCGAGGATGTGGGAGCAGGTATGCCCCATAATCCAAGCATCTGCTATCCAGTTCGGCCCGATGAGTATCCCCTAGAAGTCAGGGTGCGAAAAATGGTATCAGAGCCTGTCTGCCTGTAGGATCCCTTTTTACTGGTCGCAGTTGAGTCTAGAAACTATTTTGTAGCTATTTAGGAAAAATGAAACGTGAGAGTAGGAATTCTGTCATTTTTATTCTTTCCCCACCCACCCACCCTTTTTCTGGTAAGGAAGTGCAACGTTGTTTTCTCTTCTCATCTAAACTTTCAAGTTAGGATTTCACGAATCCTGGTTTCTCTAGGATGGTTATATCTACTAGACCATAGGAATGGAGGTGGTCGTGACATGATTTATCAGTTGCCTACTCACTCACGATTGAGAACGGAGGCGTGTAAGCCCCGGAAGCAGATCCTCTATTCCTTAAGCAGTAGATATTGATCCTTTAGAAGCACGGATGGGTTTTCCGTAGTACCTCAGGAGTTTTGTTCTCGTTTTCCCCGATGTTGATATCCTGTTCTTATCAACATCCTTTTCGTCCGTTGAAATCTTGTTGTTGTTTTCCATTTCAGTTATTCTACCGGCGTCTAATCAAAACTTCCCAAATATCAAGTCTATCTGGCCAGAAAGGTTGTTGTTTTTTCGAAAACTACCAGGCTATGAGAGCTGGCATTCCTATCACCTGGGGTTGTTTCGAGGAAGCATTCCTGAATCACCACATTCCAGATAATCTATTCAACAAATGAGTCAAATTCTATCCAGCTATACACCCTCGATACAAAACCTCTCCCTTTTACTTGAAAATGTTCCGGTGGTTTCCAAATTCCCTGACGTCTTTCCAGAAGAGTTGCCAGGAATGCCTATCGTTTTGAACTTCCAGAAAAACTATCCAAGGTGCACGATGTGTTTCACGTGTCACAGCTCAAGAGGATCTTCGCAAGAAGTATCCGGACCTTTCTTTTCTCAGTAGGAATCTCGGGGCGCGATTCCTTCAAGGGGGGGCGTTTTGTAACATCCCAAGTATGAAAAATAAGCCTGTAGAATGTTTGCTCTCTGTTATTTTATGTTTTGCATCATGGCATCATGTTGATTGCAATTGTTTTTCTTGTTTCCATTTGTTTTCCAACTGTTTTCCTTTGTTTCCTATTTGAATTTCAAACCAAATTTCAAACCTTTTGTTTCATCCTTGTGATGTTACAATTTCCAAAATGATATTTCAAATAAAACAATTAATTGTTTCCATTAAAGTGTGATTTCAAAACTGTTGTTTTGTTTCTATCAAAAATTCATTTCATATCAAACCCTTTTCAATTCAATTAATTTCCAAAACAACAACCCTTTTGAAAGTTATGAAAATTGCAAAACAAAACTCCCCAAATAAAATGGTTCAATTAACACTTCCATTTGTTTCCATGAAATAATAAAAAGCTCAACTCTTATTTGTTATTTAATAATCCACCTAATATAAATTGCATTCAAAACTCAAATTCAAATCATCAAACAACACCCAATTGGATTTATGAAAATTTCAAAAACAATTCAACTCTTTGTTCTAGCTAAATAATAGGGTTTACCCTATTAAGAAGTTGTATTCAATAATAATCATTTTAATACTCAAAATCATCCCACTTTGAATTAATTAACAAACAGCAAGTGAAGGATCGAGAGGTTAACTAGAGGGGGGGGGTGAATAGGTTAACTACAAATTTTAACTTCTTTTTCAAGTTAACAAGGCAAAGCTCAAATATAGATTTTCTAGATCATGCAACTAGATGGACAATCCTATATGTTGAGCAATTACAACTAGCACACGGTGAGTAATATGACTACGCTAGTAGCAACAAGTAAAGGTAAGTTGAGGAATAACCGAACATAATGACGCGGAGATTTATCCCGAAGTTCACTTCCCAATGGAAGCTAATCTCCGTTGGAGCGGTGCGGTGCCACCAAAGTGGAACACCGAATAGGCCTCAAATGCCACACCGTATCTCCTTCGAGTCCTTCCACCGATGTGGATAGGCTCGAATCACTATGTTGCCGTTGAGGTTGACAACTAGAACCTTTACAAGGATGAGACACACTCCACAAGATTGGAGGGTCCTCACCAAATCCCAAGAGCCACCAAGACTCTGAGAAGCAAGATCCACGGGCACAAAAGCACCGGGGATATCAACAAGGCTCCGAGCTCCGATGAACGAAGAGCAACAAGGTTCCTAGCTCCAATGAACTAAGAGCAACAAGGTTCCTAGCTCCAATGAACTAAGAACAACAAGATCCCTATGGGATGAGTGGGTGGATTACTAATCGGCTCGGTGGAGTTGTAGATCGGGGGTAACTCCTTCAAATCCCAAAGTATCACGAGCTTTGGTTGGGGATTTGTGGAGTTCTTGTTCTTGAGCTTGAGCTTGGTCAATCAATGGTGGAGAGAGAGAGTGTGAGTGGGATTGACAAAGAGCAAAGGTAGGTGAAGACCCCGTATATATACTCTCGTCGAAATATGGCCGTTTTAGGGGGTTTTCCCCTTTCCTGCGTCCCACCCCGGCCTGGGGGCCGGCCTGGCCGGCCTGGGAGCAGCCAGAGCCGGGCCAGAACCCACCCCGGCCTGGGGCCGGCCTGGGGGCGTGGGCGCCAGGGGGAGGCCGGCGTGGCCAGCCAGCCCGGCCTGGGGCCGGCGTGGACCAGGGGGAGGCCGGACCCCCACCCGGACGCCCCGGCCTGGAGGCCGGCCACCCTGCTTCTTTCTCCTTTTTATCCTTCTCTCGCCGTTTCTTTTCACTTCTTCCTTGTCTTTTTCCGTAGCATTTTCTCACACATTGCTGAACTTTGTAAGACATTTACGGGTCGATATTTTCTGAGTACACTTAGCAAAGCACATTAGTCCATCTATATGTTGTAATCAAACACTCAAAACAGGATTTAGAACCTATGTTCTTTCAATCTCCCCCTTTTTGATGTTTGATGACAACATACGGATTTGCAAAATAGATAATATTGCATGGCTATTTGTGAGAGAAATAACATATATTCGTACTCCCCCTATTTGTGTGCCCATAACAATTGACATGTATATTTGATAATCATGATGATGATGAGACTAACATATTTATGTGAAGTGCAAGAGATTAGTTCAACCATGATTTTTACCATTGAAGATACACATGTATGAATAATAATGTTTACTTCTTGCAAGATCTTACCATAGCATTCTTCTTATGAATAATAACTTCACTCAATATGGCTTCAATATAAGTGGAGGAAATAACTTGATAATCTTGCTATGATCTTCAATAACCATTGTCACACACATAATAGAGAGTACGATAGATAATTAAGGACATAGTCTTACAATAACACAAAGGTTCACAAAGAAGCACACAAATAGTTTCAACTAGAAAGAAAATCTCAAAGATAAGACGCAAATGAATGCATGTGATGCAATGCTATGCGTGAGTGGTTCTCCCCCTTGGCATCATACACCAAAAAGGGAGAAAAATGCAATGCGATCACTCGTCGCCCATCTCCTCCTCAGCTTCATCCTCATGGAAGTCCTCTGGAGGAATCTGACTCGAGCTAGCCTCACCGGTGGTGTATGGCCCCGCAAAAGAGCCGAGAGAGCTCACATCATCTCCACACCAATAAGTATGCTCAGACTTCCACTTCTCCTCGGAAATCTCGGCGGAGCTAGGAGGACTAAGAGGAATCTTGAGAGCAGTCTGGATGGCGCGCTGACGGCGACTAGATGCCTTCCCTTTGCGATAAGCCTCGTAATCTCGATGTTGCTTATCAATGAAGAAGCAATTCATCTTCTGAAGAATCTTCTTAAGATTAAATGTCTCAGGAGCAGGAGAAGGTGAAGGAGAGCGGCGAGTAACTGACTCGGTGCGGGTGCGCTTCGGCCTTGGCTCATGAGCAGTCTCAATAGGAGCATCATACATAAGAATGTTCTTCTTTGGAGTCACGGTGTCATAGTTGTTGAGAAGACCATCGGGAACGCGGGTCTCAATGAGACGCTGAATGTAGGAGCCATAGATGGGTACCCTCTTCTCCTTGACCACATTCTGCATCTCATGCCACATGTAGTCTAGTACATCCAACTGCTTCTTTGCTTGCATCCGAGACTCAATGTGGAAGAGAAGGTTGATCATCCACTTACGGACCTCGCCCTTCTCACCGAATTTGGCGGCGATGGTGTTGCGAAGAATGGCATGTATCATGTACCAATGCTCAGAGAAGAACTTGATCTTAGGAATATGCATGGAATCGGTACCTTCGGGATAACAATGACGAATCCCCTCCTTGGCCTTCATAATCTTGTTGGACTCCCCATGTATGCGAAAATAGTATGCATAGTCAAACTGATAGTCTGGGAGCCCCAAGATAGCACCAAATTCATCCATAGTAGCCTCACACTTGGAGCCACCGCTCATCCATATCAAGGTACGCGGGAGACGCGAGGGGCCACCTGAGGTGAAGTGAACTGTGGAGTAGAACTCCCTGAGCAACTCTGGAGAGTACGGATGAGCAAGTGTGTCTCCCATGAGAGGAGTGAGATTGTGGTAGTCCATGATGGTCATGACTTCAGGCCACTTGTTGCGAGCATACTCAATGTCAAAGTAATGGTGATCCACGTGACTGTGATGTAGCTTGCCAAGAATGAATTCATGCATGACTTGATGCATTTTGCAATAAAACCGAGTATCTGAGCACGTGCGTTGACCAAACTCATACAGATTAAATTTGAGCCTTGCTTCCTCAAAATCAGCTGCACTAAGGGCACCCCAGTTTTTTATCACGGGCTCTTGTGGATTGATAGGTAGAGCGGATCTCCGTGAGGGAGTAGAGCCAGCAACCTCTTGGGCATTCTTCTTGCGAGGGTTGCGAGGACGGAGAGAGCGAGAGGCATCATCGTGGGGAGGAGAGTCACCTGAAATATATGATGCATGGATATGGAACATGATAATGAGTGCACATGGTCATTTGGTTTATGTGAGAGAAAAAAAATGAAACCATGAATCTATGGGACAATGACATGGTAAACGAAATACTAGCCCAATAGTTAGCAAGCAAAAAAATGAGGGGTGTTTGCATATTATCATATCATGTGGATAGAAGTGTTTGATGTGAAACAAAATATTTGGCATGTAAGCATACAAACAACCATGAGAATGTAAAAATATTTAAGTGATATCATACACATTAGGGCTTAATGATAGAACAATTGTATCAAGTAATGGGAAAATGTTTGAATATGTATTCATGGTCATAGTCATGATATCGAGGGCTAGGTGAGCATCAACATGGCATAATCAAGATAAGATAGGGAACACGGGATATGAACAAAACATAATAAGGCATAGTGGATGAACCCTAGCATTGATAGATATGAGGAGCATGGAACATCAATCATGGCATATCATACCAATAGAACAAATCATAGTATAGCATAGCGGTATGAACCCTAATATGATGTGAACAAAAAAAAATCTAGCACATGAACATGAGTACTAGCACACACATGGATGGCACGAACATACACATAACACATAGAATAGCCCATAGAAAAATTACCCGAGTTCGAAGCCATGGTCAACCAAAAAGTATTAGAAAATCAAGTGTCCCGATCTCCTCCAATAAGGGGTGAGTGAGAAATCCGTGTGGAGGAGAGGGAGGAGAAGGCCGAGGGCTTGCGGATCCGTGATTTTGGGCGGTGGGGATGGGCTAGGGAGGTGGGGGGGAGGGGGGTAGGGAAGAGCTCCTAGGGGCTCTAATGGAGATGGATGGGGGGAGGAAGAAGGGTGGTTGGTGGTGGAGATGGGGGTGTGCTGCGTGCGTGTGTTAGGTGTGCGTGGGGGTGTGGGGCGCCCACCCCGGCCTGGGGCCGGGCGGGTGGCCGGCCTGGCCGGCCAGGCGTGCGCGCGGGCAGGGACCCCGGCCTGGGGCCGGGGCGGGGGGGGGGGGGCCGGGCGGGAGGCCGGCAGGGCGGCCGAAGGAGCCGGCCTAGCCCCCGGCCTGGGGCCGGCTCGGCGGCGGCAGGGGCCGGGGTGGGGACATGGGCGCGTGTTTTTTTTTTTGTTTTTTTTTTTGTTGGCAATTTTGATTGGGCAATTTTCTTAAACATAAAAAAAATGTGCCACCCCAACATATCAAGCCACAACACGCAATATAAAGATATCATGAGCAATGTTTCTAATACAAGAATTTTCAGAAGATATATTCTAACAACATTTTCATGAATTTTGGTTCGTAGAGCATTTTTATTTGACCATGTGCACGGATGATATGAGAATGATGACATGCATAGGATGTTTTCATTTGTATCCAATGGGAGGAGAAAAAAAATGAGAAACCGAAATGAGCAACATTGGATACCAATGAAATATGAAATCAAATAGAGAAGCAATTTAGGGAACACTCGAACACAAATGTTGGATGGAAAAATGGGCGGTGGCCGTAGCCACCATGTATGAGTATGTTCGATATGACACCGCGAAGATGTATCTTGGGTGCATTGTCGAGACTCATCATTGAAGCACATGATGTCATTAAAAATGATCATTTAGGCATGATTTGTTTATTTATGCATTATAGAGGTTGTGTTGACTCATTGATTGAGCTACACTCCCCCTATGTCTATGCGTGCATCTAAATCCAAATAGGAGTCTAGTAAGGGTGTGTATGCAAGATCTTCAATCAACTAAAATTGCTTGCACATATGATGTTGATCTCACTCCTCAATTCCTTGAATCTCTTCACATCTAGAGGCTTGGTAAGGATGTCGGCAAGTTGATCTTTAGTGTTGACATAAGAGAGTGAGATATCACCATTGGGCCACATGATCCCGAATAAAATGATACCGAATCTCAATATGCTTGGTCTTGCCATGAATTACCGGATTGTGACCAATTTTAATGGCACTCTCATTATCACATAAAAGAGGCATTGTCTTAATCTTGATTACAAAATCCTTAAGACATTGCCTCATCCATAAGAGTTGAGAACAACAACTTGCGGCGGAAATATACTCCGCTTCCGTGGAGGAGGTGGCAATACAATTTTGTTTCTTGGAAGACCAACACACGAGAGACCTACCAAGAAATTGGCAAGCACCCGAGGTTGATTTTCTATCCACTTTGTCACCTCCCCAATCCGCATCCGAGTATCCCACAAGATCAAAAGTTGTGTTTGATGGATACCAAAGACCATGAGTTGGAGTGTCAACCAAGTACCTAAGAATCCTCTTGACCGCAATCATGGCTTTCCTTGGGGTTAGATTGAAATCTTGCACACAAACCCACACTAAACATAATATCCGGTCTAGATGCACAAAGGTAAAGCAAAGATCCAATGATGGATCTATAAAGTTTGGGGTCTACCGGTATACCTTCATGATCCAAAGAGAGATTTGTGGTAGTTGGCATTGGATAAGGTAATGGTTTAGCATTGATCATATCGAATTTCTTGAGCATGTCTTGAATATATTTGGCTTGACAAATAAAAGTCCCTTCATGATATTGCTTGATCTCAAAACCTAGGAAGAATTTTAATTCTCCCATCATAGACATCTCAAATTCACTTGTCATTAGTTTGGAAAATTGATCTACAAAACTCACGTTAGAGGATCCAAATATAATATCATCAACATATACTTGGCATACAAAGAAATGTCCATATACACTTTTGGTAAAGAGAGTGGGATCAATTACCCCAAGTACGAAACCACGATCCACTAAGAACTCCTTTAAGTGATCATACCAAGCACGTGGGGCTTGTTTGAGGCCATACAAAGCCTTGTGGAGGTAGTAGACATGGTTAGGATACTTGGGATCTTCGAATCCCGGAGGTTGTTTAACATATACCATTTCATTTAAAGGTCCATTTAGAAAAGCACTTTTAACATCCATTTGATGCAAGATGAAGTTATGACTAGTGGCAAATGCAAGTAATATACGAATGGATTCAAGCCTAGCTACGGGAGCGAAAGTTTCACCGTAGTCAAGTCCTTCGACTTGAGAGTAGCCTTGAGCAACCAATCGTGCTTTGTTGCGAATCACTTGCCCATGAGAATCTTGCTTATTCTTGAACACCCATTTAGTTCCAATGATATTGTGATCCTTGGGTCTTTCCACTAGAGACCATACTTTGTTCCTTTCAAAATTATGGAGCTCTTCATGCATAGCTTGAACCCAATCTTCATCTTCAAGAGCATCATATACTTTGATGGGTTCAACATGAGAGACATATGAATGAATACCACAAAACTTAAGTACTTGTCCACGAGTGGAGACACTTCTTCCCAAGCCACCAATGATATTCTTTTGATATAGTGACTTTTGTTGCAATCTTGATGCTTGACGAGACATGATACGAACTAGAGCATCATCGGGATGTTCATTTGGTGGGACATCCTCATCATTTCCTTCATCAAGACCATTGTCCACCCTTATTGGAGTTCTTGGTGAAGTATCACCAAGACCACTTCCACCATTATCATTGGGTGGATCTTGATCACTTTCTTGATGGGAGATATCCACATTAAGATCTTCTTCTTGTTCTTGGTTTACCATTTGATTGGTGGTTGATGTAGAGGGCTCCACTTGCGTAGAGCTAGTTCCATCCTCATTCGCCACAAGGTGTCCCTCAATGGGTATAAGTGGACCTACACCCATTCTTCCTATGGCTATGGAGGATGGTTCATCACCTACATCATCACAATCAATTTGCTCCACTTGGGAGCCATTATCCTCATGAAATTCCACATTCATAGATTCTTCAACACCCGGTGGATATGTTGTAGACTCTATAAGTGTGGGAGTTCGTGGCATAACCAACAAAAATACCTTCAAATGTTCTAGCATCAAATTAGACAATCTAGTTCCTTTTATGTATACTTGGCATTTGCACCCAAAAACTCAAAGATATGAGAGGTTGGGTTTGTTACCGGTTAGAAGCTCATATGGAGTCATGCCAATCATCGGACGAAGGAAGAGTCGGTTAGATAGATGACAATCGGTGTTGATAGCTTCGGCCCAAAGTTATATGGGGATTTGAACTCGGCCATCATAGTTCTTGCCATATCAATAAGTGTGCGATTCTTCCTCTCCGCAACACCATTTTGTTGAGGGGTGTACGCGGCGGAATATTGATGTCTTATCCCCTCATTACCCAAGAATTCATCCATGGTGTAGTTCTTGAACTCGGAACCATTGTCACTCCTAATGGATAAGATCTTGGTGTCATATTGGCGTTGCACTTCGGTAGCCCAAGTAATGAATCTTTCTTGAGTTTCACTCTTCTTCTTGATATAGAAAACCCAAGTGTATCTTGTATAAATCATCAACAATAACCAAACAATACTTCTTGCCACCAAGACTATCATATGTGGGGAGGACCAAAGGTCCATGTGAATGCGCTCAAAAGGTCTTGTTGTGGCGATGATAGATGTTTTAGGATGATTCTTCTCATGCATCTTTCCGGCAATACAAGAGCTACAAGGACGATCTTTGAAAAAATTCACACTTGTTAGTCCTACCACGTGCTCACCCTTCACAAGAGTTTGTAGATTTCTCATACCGACATGGCCTAGGCGACGATGCCAAAGCCACCCCACGTCGGATTTAGCCATTAGACATGTGGCAATATGTGTAGTTTCTTTCGAGAAATCCACTACATACATACCGTTTTCCACAAATCCAACAAAGGCTACTTTAAGAGAAATAGTGTGAAGGACAAGCACATGGTGACGCCCAAATACACATGTAAAATTGCATTCACAAAGTTGCAAGACGGAAAGGAGATTATAGCCAAGGGACTCAACAAGGAGGACTTTCTCAATGGATGAATCCGGAGAAATGACCACCTTGCCATGTCCCAATACCTTAAGTTGTGAGCGATCTCCAATAGTTACATGAGCAAACTTGAGAAGTTGGAGTTTCAAGTCTTCTAATACTTCTTTGCTTCCGGTCATGTGCGGAACAACCGCTATCAATCATCCATGATGTTCCACCGGAAATGCAACCCTACAATAAATCAACTTCTTGTCTTAGGTACCCATTTTGGATGGGTCCTTTTTTGTTAGTCACAAGGGTCTTAGGAACCCAAATATGCTTGTAATCATCACCATATGAGGTGCCTACATACTTTGCATAAACATGACCATTAGTAGATTTTAGAAGCACATAGGATGGGTTATACTTTCCCGCAAAGTTGTTGTGAGAAGTAGTGTTACTAGAAACAATACTTTTAGCAATAATATCAAACTCATCTTCCTCATTAGCCAACTCCCCCTCCTTCACAAAAACAATAGAGTTAGTGGAGGGAGTTGACTTCTTCTTGTAGGCCACCTCCTATGTGGAACCAAAACCAAGACCTTCTTTACCAACAACTCTCTTATGATTACTCAAAAGATCATTGAGGTTCTTTTGGCCTTGGATGCATGTGGCAAGGCCTTTGTTGAGTTGTGCCTTCAACCTATTGTTCTCCTCAATGAGAGTTGCCTTGACACACAAAGGGTTAGTAGCACAAGAGTTTTCATTCACAATTCTAACTCCTTTTAAGGTTTTGAGCTCATTTGAGATAGTACGATGATCAATTTTGAGCTTATCAAAATCCTTAATGAGTTCATTATACCCTTGGTTAGTTGCATCATTTAAACTCATGAATTCCGTTACCTTAGCAAAAGCATGTTTACAATCAAGTTTAACTTTAGCTATGTCAATTGCAAAGGTTTCTTCAATGCTTTCTTTAAGGCAATGTGATTCATCTAGAGCTTTCTCAAGCTCCTCAATTTTATTAGCATCATCACGAGCAAACTTTTCAAGTAGCATTATTCTCTCCTCATGTTCATCAATGAGGCCATGTGCCTCACTTAATTGATCCATGAGAGAGACAAAGATGGATTTAGTTTCTCCTTCTAGTTTTTCAACAAAGTTTGTCAAGGGGTCTTCCTCGACACAATTTAGTAGTGAAGGAATAGAGGAGTTAGCAAGTTTAAGTGTAGGAGTCACCTTTGGGGGTATACCCTTGGCCATGAAGCACTTGTGTATCGAGGGGCCCTTGTTGTCATTTGGGTTGGAGAAGAGAGAGCTTAAGTTAGGAGGTATGACGCCCCTAGCCACGGCCGCCATACCTACTTGTTCGCCTTCACCATCACTCTCTTCGCCACCGGAGGTGTACTCGACTTCTTTAGCAATCATTGCCCTAGGAGGGCCTCTCTTGATGAAGTTCTTGGACTTGGGAATGAAGGTGGATTTCTTGATAAGTCTTCCTCCATTCTCAATTCTACTCTTGAAGGGACACTCGGCAACGAAGTGCTCGGAATCTCCACAATTGAAGCAAGTTCTTGCTTTCTTCATGCTCGAGGATTCCTTCCCTTTGTTCTTGGTGGCATTGGATCTAAAATCTCCTTTCTTCCACCACTTGTGTTGAGCAAGAGCCAAGCATTCTTCATGTGATGTTCTCATTTCTTTCTCGGAGACCTCATGCGTAGCGCCACCATCATCACTCGAGTCACTATCTTCATGGGGAATGACCTTGGCCTTCAAGGCAAGAGATGCTTTCTTTGCTCCGTTCACACGGGCCATGACATCATCGGAGGTTTGTTTCATGACCTTGAGAGTGATAAAAAGACCTAGGACATCATTGGGGGATAGGTCCAAATAGTCGGCCCTTGCTTGTACATTCATCACCAAGTTTTCATTGTATGGCATCAAGGTGAGTAGGAATTTCTCCTTGACCCAATTCTCCGTGCAATCCGTGAATCCACTATCTCTCATATCATTTACAAGAGCCTTTAGTCTTCTAAACATGTCTTCTATGTTCTCTCCATCGCCCAAATGAAAGTGTTCAATTTTTCTTTGAATGATTGACCTCTTGGACCTTTGGAGGTTGACATTGCCGTCAAACATATCAACAAGACCATCATAAGCTTTCTTTGCACTAGTGAAGGACCGAATGTGCTCAACACCTTCTTTTTCCATTGCCCTCTCCAACATGTTCAAAGCATGAGCGTTGAGTTGCTCATCTATGATGTCACTTGAGCTTAGATTTGCGGGGTCCTTTGGCTCATACCCTTTTTCAACAATTCTCCATATTTGCATTGAAGAGCTGCACATGTAAGACTTCATGGAAGCTTTCCAATTAGTAAAACGATGCCGATCCACCAAAGGAGGTGGACCAAGATTAGAAACATGCGGATGTTGAACATTAGGACCATTGTTATATGCATAGCCAAAGGAATTGCCACCACTACCATTTGATGGTGCACCATTATTTAAAGGTGAAGTTGTATCACTTCCTTCTTTAGTTGGCAAGGGGTTTCCATGTTCATCTAAGATAATCTTTTCACTAGGTTGCTTAGATGGAGATGTCAATTCTTTTATTAGTCCCCATCTTCTCGGAAGAATCAATCATAGCTTGGATTAGCTTTTGAATCCCATCCATGGTGACGGGATCATCGGCCATCCTCACCTCCTCTTTAGGCGGTAAAGCCTTTTATAAAGAGACGAGGCTCTGATACCAATTGAAGGATCGAGAGGTTAACTAGAGGGGGGGGTGAATAGGTTAACTACAAATTTAACTTCTTTTTCAAGTTAACAAGGCAAAGCTCAAATATAGATTTTCTAGATCATGCAACTAGATGGACAATCCTATATGTTGAGCAATTACAACTAGCACACGGTGAGTAATATGACTACGCTAGTAGCAACAAGTAAAGGTAAGTTGAGGAATAACCGAACATAATGACGCGGAGATTTATCCCGAAGTTCACTTCCCAATGGAAGCTAATCTCCGTTGGAGCGGTGCGGTGCCACCAAAGTGGAACACCGAATAGGCCTCAAATGCCACACCGTATCTCCTTCGAGTCCTTCCACCGATGTGGATAGGCTCGAATCACTATGTTGCCGTTGAGGTTGACAACTAGAACCTTTACAAGGATGAGGCACACTCCACAAGATTGGAGGGTCCTCACCAAATCCCAAGAGCCGCCAAGACTCCGAGAAGCAAGATCCACGGGCACAAAAGCACCGGGGATATCAACAAGGCTCCGAGCTCCGATGAACAAAGAGCAACAAGGTTCCTAGCTCCAATGAACTAAGAGCAACAAGGTTCCTAGCTCCAATGAACTAAGATCCCTATGGGATGAGTGGGTGGATTACTAATCGGCTCGGTGGAGTTGTAGATCGGGGGTGACTCCTTCAAATCCCAAAGTATCACGAGCTTTGGTTGGGGATTTGTGGAGTTCTTGTTCTTGAGCTTGAGCTTGGTCAATCAATGGTGGAGAGAGAGAGTGTGAGTGGGATTGACAAAGAGCAAAGGTAGGTGAAGACCCCGTATATATACTCTCGTCAAAATATGGCCGTTTTAGGGGGTTTTCCCCTTTCCTGCGTCCCACCCCGGCCTGGGGGCCGGCCTGGCCGGCCTGGGAGCAGCCAGGGCCGGGCCAGAACCCACCCCGGCCTGGGGGCCGGCCTGGGGCCGGCGTGGGCGCCAGGGGGAGGCCGGCGTGGCCAGCCAGCCCGGCCTGGGGCCGGCGTGGACCAGGGGGAGGCCGGACCCCCACCCGGACGCCCCGGCCTGGAGGCCGGCCACCCTGCTTCTTTCTCCTTTTTATCCTTTCTCTTCGCCGTTTCTTTTCACTTCTTCCTTGTCTTTTTCCGTAGCATTTTCTCACACATTGCTGAACTTTGTAAGACATTTACGGGTCGATATTTTCTGAGTACACTTAGCAAAGCACATTAGTCCATCTATATGTTGTAATCAAACACTCAAAACAGGATTTAGAACCTATGTTCTTTCAGCAAGCTAATTTGAAAACTTTTGGAAAAACAAGTTAGCAATTAGTTGCTATGTCAAAAACTAACCTAACCATATTTTTTTCCTAATTTTTACTAAACTAAAACCTATCTTTTCTTCCAATTTGTTTTCTGCAAAAAAAAAAAAATAGAACAAAATATTAAACCTAACACCTAACAGGGAGAGGGGCATGGCCCAACCCAACTTCTTTCTTTTGGCCCGATACCCCCTTCTCCGCTTGTCGTCTTCCTCCTCCCAACGTCAGCACTGTACGAACAGGTCATCCACCACCCGATCTCTCCCTCCCCTCTCCGATGGCAGCCGTACCGAGCTAGGGCTCCCCTTAAACGACCACCTCGCCCCTATGCCCTAGCCTCCTTCCTCCACAGCGCCGTCGATCTCCTTCTTCTTCCTCCCTGCTCCTCCATGTCTCTGCTCCTCTGTCCGCCACCAACAGCAGCAGCGCCATCCACCCTCGCCGTCGCTCGTGGAAGCGAGAGGCCCACCCGAGGGCGGGAATGGAACCCTCGCGTTCCCCTCTCCCTCCCCATCACCTCGGCGCGGGCCGGGAGACAGCACAGCTCCGGCGCCATCCCCTCCATCGCCGGCCCGCCTCCCTGTGACCTGCACCCGACCGCCTCCTGAAGCCGCCTCGAGGTGAGCCCTCGACCATCCCCTCGCCTTTCCTCCCTCCTGCACCACCCATCCGCACCCCCACACACCCACACCACGCACCAGGCGCCCACGGCCGCGGCGCAGCATTGATCCCCGCCGGCGATTCCCCCCGTGCTCTGTACGTGAGGCGAACAGATGCATGTTCAGTTACGCAATAGGTTCAGTTAACTCGCTGCAGAAGCTTATTCCCCCCGTTTTCCCTCTCCTAACACCAACAGCAGCTAGCCCATCTGGTTACCAGCACCCAGCGCAAGCAGGAGGTGGGGGGTTCGATCCCCCACTCCCTCAAATAAAAACCAACCTTTTTATTTATTTGTTTTGGTCACAGAACTTCTCAGAATCACACATAAGCCCCTGAATCTTCTAGTCCCTGTATATTTATTTTTCTAGCCCCTAGGTGTTAAAAATGGCAGATTTACACTAAATCTTGTAAATTGCATAAGAAAATCATTTTAACTCCAAATTTAACTTTTTAAATATGTTTTCTGTCCCAAATTAAATGTTCTATCCAAATATAAAATTTGTTTACTGTTTTGAATATTTTAAATTGTTGAAATATTTGAAAACTTGTCAAATTCACTTAAACTTGCAAAATTCATAACTTGTTCATAAAAATTCCAAATTCCACAAACTAAATATGTTTTCCAATCAACTTTTCATGTACTTTCCAAATATAAATTTTGTTTGCTGTTTTGAATAATTTAAATTGCTGAAAACCACTGTTTCTTATTTAATGCATTTAAAATTGCCAAAATAATAACTTGCTCATTTTAAATCCAATTTCAACAAATGAAATATGTTTTCCATGCAAAATTAAACCATCTTTCCAAATATAAAATTTGTTTCATGTTTTGAATAATTAAAATTGGTTAAATAATTTAAACCTTGTTTAATTCATTTAGTATTGTTAAATTCATAACTTGATCAACTTAAATTCTTTTGGGACATATAAAATATGTTTTCCAACCATGAAAGTATAAAATTTTGAAATATGAATTTGGTTTAATGTTTTGAACAAAAAAAATTCAAATAAGTTCATGTTTGAATTAAATTCATTTAATTCTTGCTTAAACTTGTTTAATTCATAAATAATTTATTTGAAATCCTTTTTCAACAAGTGAAACATGTATTCCATCTAAAATTTGGTGCTCTACTCAAATATGAACTTTGTTATCTATTTTGAACAATTTAACTTGATGAAAACAACAAATATTTGTGTGACACCTTTAAGGAACCAAAATTTCCTAACTTAATAAATGAATTTCCAAACTTGGTAAACCTTATTTCTATTTGATTCCATTGTTGTTATTTTGCTGTTTTCCTCATCCATGCATCATGCTAATTCACTTACACAATTTGATTAGTTGTAGAACAATTAATTCAACCATAATTCATGGGCTTTTCATATGCAATCCAATTGCATGAGGGTCCATTTAATCATGTTGTTATCTTGTCAACTAGTTTATTTTGATGCATCAATTAAATGGTCATGCATCATCCCATGTTTGTGCACTATGCCATGATATTGATTGTTTATCTCTCTGCATTGTTTGTTTGCTTCTTCTCGGATAAACGACGACGTTGAGACCGACGATACTTACGACACACCTTCTAAGGATCTAGCTCAGTACCAGGCTACTGGGTTTGCAGGCAAGTCATCACTCACATGAACCACTGTGTTTCTTTCAACCTTGGTTACCGATACTTTCCGTTGTCTATTTCTGCTAGCCCTATGATTAGTTGCTTCTGTTACAAACCTATCACATGTATCCTTTAAACCTGATATTGCCTCACCTCCATACCTATAACCATTGCTTGTTGCCCGTGTCTTACTAGCATGCTTAGGTTGTTTTGCTCGAGTCTGTTACCCGTTACTTTCTGTTACTACTCTTTTATGTTCTGGGGGCTCGATGTTAAACAATGAATCATGCTAATGTTATTGTTAATAATAACTTGATGATAAGGCACCGGCATGAGGCCCAGGGTGGTTTTGAGGTCTGCTAGTGTCGACCCTAATAGGAAAAGGGTCTTGTCTACTGATCCATGATGAGCGCACTAACCGCATGTGGGAAGCGAGTATGGGCGCCGCCCTCAATTACATTCGATTCGCATCTCGTCCAAATCGCCACACGTAGTTCGGGCTTTCCATTTGCTGCATGCATGATCTTGCGAGCCCAGGCCAGGGTGGAACTTTTGTAGTCGGCATTTAGGGCGGCGTGGTCTTCCAGTGCTATGAGGGTCCCCTTTTCTTCGTGGGGCTCGATTAGCCGCGCACGCACAGCACGTGGTGCTTTGGGCTTGATGCGAAGAAGAGTTGAGTTGTGTAGAGTGCCCCGCTTGGTGGGAGGCATCCCATCTGGCGGGTTATTCTTGCGTGTACGGCCAAATTGGTGCAACCCTGCAGGGATAAATCTTCTCGAGAAGCCGTGTTTTCCGCGGTTATGGACTACTTGGTGAAAGTACTGGCTAACAAGTACTCAGGACAACTTAAACCTAATGATTAACAACCTTACACCCAATGATTAACAACTTGACTAGTAATAGGCTTATTGATACAATAATTTGAACCATCATTAATTCAACTGTGTGAGTTATCCTCGGATTGCTTCTTTGGATAAGGGGCGAGATCCAGGATGGGTTTGTTTGAGGTTATCTTTCAGTTGGTTACTATACTCGATCTTATCTCCTTTCTGATAGCCGGAAGTGGTAGTAACTCTGTAGTTGGTTAGAGCAGCCAGTTGCAGCATCTTTTATATCCCCTTCCTTCCGTTGGACCCAAAGCATCTGTGCTTGGTGTTGACGGGTTACACTTTGGTGAACTGTGAGTCTTGCTTGCCAGTACGTTTATGTACTGACCCCTTTGGGGCTGTGGTTTCCGCAAACGACGTTTCCGAGGATCTACATGGTGGCTACTACTATGTGGAGTATGACGAGACTGCTGACGAGTAGATAGCGGACCCGGGCAGGATCCGAGACTTCGTGGATGGGCTCCGTCTGTTCGTTTCCGGCCTCTTAGGCCTATTTGGTTCTTGTCTGTACTCATACACTTTGAATGCTTTCCACTGTGATGTAATGATGAATTGTTGGGACATGTGTCCTCTGAATGATTGTATTTGCTATCTCTGCTCTAATGAGAGCCATTTGCAACTTATTTCAATCTTTTGTGTCGTAGAGATCTGTTGTGATATCAGTTGTTCAACGCCGTTGACGTACCATGTGTGTATGGTTTGAAGTACGTCAATGGAAGTGTCCTGATTTCTATGGGATAGTTTACATCGACGATGGAATAGCGGAGCTTGGTTGTCGCACATAAGTGCTGGCCTACTCGAGAGCGAGGATGTGGGAGCAGGTATGCCCCATAATCCAAGCATCTGCTATCCAGTTCGGCCCGATGAGTATCCCCTAGAAGTCAGGGTGCGACACAATCGGACTACTTGTGCACCACATGATTGCTTACATCTGGGACGTGCAATCTGTCAGCCAAAAACGCTCCACATTTTTGCATGCAGCGGTTGCATTAATGGAATTTTATTTTCCAATAACCATTCCCTTGATTCACGCCTGAAATAATTCCTAGCGTGTCGCACCCTGACTTCTAGGGGATACTCATCGGGCCGAACTGGATAGCAGATGCTTGGATTATGGGGCATAACTGCTCCCACGTCCCAGCTTCCTGGTAGGCCTGCGCTTATGCGCGACAACACAAGCCCTGCTATTCCATCGTCGACGTAAACTATCCACTAGAGATCAAAGGCACTACTGTCGACGTACTTCATACCAATCACACATGGTACGTCAACAGCGTTAAACGAAATGATAACACAACATATCTCTAAGACACAAAAGATTGAAATAAAGTGCAAATAGCCTTCACTAAGGCAGAGATAGCAAATACAATCATCCAGAGGACACATGTCCCAACATAGCATTCATTACATCAGCGGAAGCAAACAAGGTGTCTGAGTACAGACAAATCCAACAGGCTTAAGAAGCCGGGGAAAATAAAGAAGACGAAGCACATCCACGTAGGTCCTGGATCCTGCCCGGGGTCCAGCTATCTACTCGTCTGCAGTCTCGTCGAACTCCACGAAGTAGCCATCCTGGTGATCATCGTAGCCGTAGTCGTAGTCTGCGTAAACCACAGCCCCAACGGGGTCAGTACATCCAAGTACTGGCAAGCAAGACTCACACTTCATCAAAGAGTTACCCGTCAACACAAGCATAGAAGCTTGGGATCAACGGAAGAATAGGTGATATGAAAGCTGCAGCGGGCTGCTCTAACCAACTATAGAAGATAACTACAAGTTCCGGCTAACAGAAGAAGATAAGATCGAGGATTGTAACCAACTGAAAGATAACTTCAAACAAACCCATCCTGGATCTCGCCCCTTATCCGAAGAAGCAATCCGAGGATAACTCACACAGTTGTCTTAAAGGTGAATCAAGTTATTGTGTCAATAAACCTATTACTAGTCAAGTTGTTATTCATTGGGTTTAACATGGTTAATCATTATGTTGAAGTTGTCCTGAGTACTTGTTAGCCAGTACTTTCACCAAGTAGTCCATAACCGCGGAAAACACGGCTTCTCGAGAAGATTATCCCTGCAGGGTTGCACCAATTTGGCCGTACACGTATGAATAACCCGCCAGATGGGAGATCACCCCACCAAGCGGGGCACTCAACACAACCAACCATTCTTCGCATCAAGCCCAAAGCACCTTGGGTGCACGGCTAATCGAGCCCAGAAGAAAATGGACCCTCATAGCACTCTAAGAATGTGTCCCCCTATATGCCGACTACGAAAGTTCCACCCTGGCCTGGGCTCGCAAAAACATGCATGCGGCAAATGGAAAACACGAACTAAATGAGGCGATTTGGACGAGATGCGAATCAGGTCAAGTTGAGGGGGCGCCCATACTCGCTTCCCACATGCGGGTAGTGCGCTCATCATGGATCAGTAGACAAGACCCTTTTCCTATTAGGGTCGACACTAGCAGGCCTCAAAACCACACAGGGCCTCCTGCCGGTGCCTTATCATCAAATTATTATTATTACCATTAGCATTAACAGGATTGATTGATTAACATTCGAGCCCCCGGTACAATAATAATAGTAAAAGAAGTAACCGACAACAGACTCGAACGAAAGCAACCCTAAGCATGCTAGGTAAGACTAAGGCAACAAGCAAGGGGTTTTGGGTATGGAGGTGAGGCAATATCATTGGTTCAGGGTATCATGTGATAGGTTCGGAGAACAAGCAACGATACATAGGGCTAGCAAAAGTAGACAAAGGATAGTATCGATAACAAGTGTGGAAAGGAACTCGATGATTCATGTGAGTGATAACTTGCCTGCAAACCCAGTAGCCTGGTACTGAGCTAAAATCCTTAGAAGGGGTACCGTACGTCTCGTCGGTCTCAACGTCGTCGTCTAAAGCGAGAAGAAACAAACACACAATCGAAAGAGACGAACAATCAATATCATGGCATAGTGCACAAACATGGGATGATGCATGACCATTTAATTGATGCAACAAAATAAACTAGTTGACATGGTAACATAACATGGTTAAATGGACCCACATGCAATTGGATTGCATATGGAAAGCCCATGAATTATGGTTGAATTAATTGTTCTACAACTAATCATCATGTGAAAGTTGATTAGCATGATGCATGGATGAGGAAAACAACAAAATAACAACAATAGAACCAAATATAAATAAGGTTTACCAAGTTTAGAAATTCATTTATTAAGTTAAGAAATTTTGGTTTCTTAAAGGTGTCACACAAGCATTTGTTGTTTTCACCAAGTTTAATTGTTCAAAACAGATAACAAAGTTTATATTTGAAAATAAAACAAGATTTTAGTTGGAATACATGTTTCACTTGTTGAAAAAGGATTTCAAATGAATTATTTATGAGTTAAACAAGTTTAAGCAAGAATTAAATGAATTTAATTCAAACATGAACTTATTTGAATTTTTAGTTGTTCAAAGCATTAAACCAAATTCATATTTCAAAAGTTTATACTTTTAGGGTTTGAAAACATATTTTATATGTCCCAAAAGAATTTGATTTGATCAAGTTATGAATTAACAATATTAAATGAATTAAACAAGGTTTAAATTATTTAACCAATTTTAATTATTCAAAACATGAAACAAATTTTATATTTGGAAAGGTGGTTTAATTTTGCATGGAAAACATATTTCATTTGTTGAAATTGGATTTAAAATGAGCAAGTTATTATTTTGTCAATTTTAAATGCAATAATTAAGAAACAGTTGTTTTCAGCAATTTAAAATATTCAAAACAGCAAAAAAAAATTATATTTGGAAAGTACATGAAAAGTTGGTTGGAAAACATATTTAGTTTGTGGAATTTGGAATGGTTATGCCCAAGTTATGAATTTTGCAAAATTAAGTGATTTAAACAAGAATTCAAATATTTCACCAATTAAAAATATTCAAAACAGTAAACAAATTTTATATTTGGATAGAACATTTAATTTGGGACAGAAAACATATTTAAAAAGTTAAAATTGGAGTTGGGATGAATTTCTTATGCAATTTACAAAATTGGGTGCAATTCTGCCATTTTTTTAGCTGTAGGGACTTAGAAATAATTTTGCAGGGGTCTAGATTAATTACCAGGGGCTTAGTTGTGATTTTGTGAAATTGCTGTGACCAAACAATTGGAAAAAATAAAAGATTTGGTGTTTGGGGCGCAGGGGGATCAAACCCTGCACCTCTGCTAGCGCTCAAGGGACAGGGACCAGCTGGGCTGGTGCGCTTGGCTTGTACAGAAGGGGAAAGCGGTGGGGTTAAGCTATGCTGCGCTGCATATTTGACTGAATTTTATTCAGTTCGCTACTGAACCCGAGCGGACAGATCGACGAGGATCGCCGGCAGCTCGCTCACGGTGGCCGGAGGGCGCCATCCGTGGGGGTGCGGTGCTGGGGCGTGGTGCCTTGGGCCGAGGGGGAGTAGAGGAGAGGGAGGAAGGGGGTCGAGGAGAGCTCACCCATGATGCGGACAGAGGAGGTCGGTCGGGGCAGCAGCAGGTTGGCCGGCGTCAAGTCGACGATGGCGGCGGCGGCTCGAGCAGTAACGGCCGGTGACTCCTTCATCGATCTCGGAGCTGGGAGGATGCCGGTTCCATTCCCGGGGACAGAAGGTCCCCGAGGTGACCGTGGTCGTCGGCCTATGGTGAGGCAGTGTGGTGCGAGGAGGGTTCGGTGGGTTCAGAAAGCAGCGGGAGGGAGCAGGGACAGAGAGAGGAAGGGATGGCGGCGCTCGAGGATGAGGGAGGAGGGAGAAGGAGAGGGTCTAGGTTAGGCAGAGGGGGAGGAGGTGGTCCTATGGGGGGAGAGCTCGTACGGCATGGCATCCGATGGAGGAGGGCGTGATCGGGTGGAGGAGATGGAGTCGTACAGAGGGAGGAGGAAGAAAAGGCACTGGGCCAGAAGGAAAAGGCCTGGGGGGAAAAAGGTATTGGGCTTCTAGGGGGAATTGGGCTGGCTGCTGTGCTCTCTCTCTCCCTTTTCTATTTTGTTTTTCTCTTTTTTTTGTAGCAAAAAGAAATTGGAAGGAATAGATGCTTTGGGGTTTGCCAAAAAAACAGAAAAAAATTTGGGTGGCCTATTTAGTGTGTTAGGAACATTTGGCCATTTTTATTGTTCAAAAATTTCAACATGTCAGTGCTGTTTGTAAGTGGGTTTAGTTTTGAAGTTGTTTATTAATTATTTGATTAATCTTGAAACCACCAATTTAATAAGGTGAACAAATAACTTTAATTGGAAACAAAAGAGTGTATTTGTTTTGGTGATTTTTTATAATTTCAAAAGAGGTGCTGTTTAGTGATTGCTTTGAATTTGGAAACAACTGGGAATTAATTAATTGAAATAAAAGCACCATTTTATTAGTTGATCAATGTGGTATGATATGAAAGCAAATTGGTTGTTTTTATTTGAGATTTTTATTTAAAAGGGTGTAACAGAGCAAGTATGAAAACAAAGCATTTGGAATTGTTTGAGTTTCATTATGAAAACAAATAAAAACAGTTGCAAACACATAGTAAACAAATGCAAACAAGAGAGTGAAATGATGACATGATGCAATACTTGAATTAAACAAGAAACAAAACATTCTAAATGGTAGGTTTTCATACTTGGGCTGTTACAAAACGCCCCCCCTTGGAGGAATCGCGCCCCGAGATTCCTACTGAGAAAAGAAAAGGTCCGGAAACTTCTTGGGAAGATCCTCTTGAGTTGTGACACGTGAAACACATCGTGCACCTTGGATAGACGTCAGGGAATTTGGAAACCACCGGAACATTTTCAAGTAAAGTTAGAGGTTTTGTACCAAGGGTGTATAGCTGAATGGAACTTGATTCATTTGGAGAATATATTATCTGGCTAGAATGGTGGATCAGAGTTATTGACATCAATCCAAAACCAAGAATGACATCAATGTCAGAATTGCCAAGCATTATGAGAGAAGCAAGGAATATGTGGCCTCCCATTAGAATTTGATTTCTGTGACTGAACTTGGAAGTCAACATTTGAGATCCGGGAGAGTGAACAGTGATTTGAATGCTTAGTGGAACCAGAATTTGGTAGTTTGTTATGGCAAAGATTTTTGGCACAAAGGAATGCGATGCTCCGGTATGAAACAACACTTTAGCTGGAATAGAGTTTACGAGGAAGTTTTGATTAGACGCCGGTAGAAGATTTGAAGTGGAAAACAACAACAAGATTTCAACGGACGAAATGGAAATGTTTAGGAGGACAGGATATTGAAGCAACATCGGGAAAACGAGACCAAAAACCTGAGGTACTACGGAGAACCCAAAACACGTGAAATCTTAACTTGAAAGTTTAGATGAGAAGAGAAAAACCAACGTTGCACTTCCTTACCAGAAAAAGGGAGGGAGGGTGGGGAAAGAAGAAAAAGAACAGAATTCCTACTCTCACGTTTCATTTTTCCTATATAGCTACAAAATAGTTTCTAGACTCAACTGCGACCAGTAAAAGGGATCCTACAGGCAGACAGGCTCTGATACCATTTGTCGCACCCTGACTTCTAGGGGATACTCATCGGGCCGAACTGGATAGCAGATGCTTGGATTATGGGGCATAACTGCTCCCACGTCCCAGCTTCCTGGTAGGCCTGCGCTTATGCGCGACAACACAAGCCCTGCTATTCCATCGTCGACGTAAACTATCCACTAGAGATCAAAGGCACTACTGTCGACGTACTTCATACCAATCACACATGGTACGTCAACAGCGTTAAACGAAATGATAACACAACATATCTCTAAGACACAAAAGATTGAAATAAAGTGCAAATAGCCTTCACTAAGGCAAAGATAGCAAATACAATCATCCAGAGGACACATGTCCCAACATAGCATTCATTACATCAGCGGAAGCAAACAAGGTGTCTGAGTACAGACAAATCCAACAGGCTTAAGAAGCCGGGGAAAATAAAGAAGACGAAGCCCATCCACGTAGGTCCTGGATCCTGCCCGGGGTCCAGCTATCTACTCGTCTGCAGTCTCGTCGAACTCCACGAAGTAGCCATCCCGGTGATCATCGTAGCCGTAGTCGTAGTCTGCGTAAACCACAGCCCCAACGGGGTCAGTACATCCAAGTACTGGCAAGCAAGACTCACACTTCATCAAAGAGTTACCCGTCAACACAAGCATAGAAGCTTGGGATCAACGGAAGAATAGGTGATATGAAAGCTGCAGCGGGCTGCTCTAACCAACTACAGAAGATAACTACAAGTTCCGGCTAACAGAAGAAGATAAGATCGAGGATTGTAACCAACTGAAAGATAACTTCAAACAAACCCATCCTGGATCTCGCCCCTTATCCGAAGAAGCAATCCGAGGATAAATCACACAGTTGTCTTAAAGGTGAATCAAGTTATTGTGTCAATAAACCTATTACTAGTCAAGTTGTTATTCATTGGGTGTAACATGGTTAATCATTATGTTGAAGTTGTCCTGAGTACTTGTTAGCCAGTACTTTCACCAAGTAGTCCATAACCGCGGAAAACACGGCTTCTCGAGAAGATTATCCCTGCAGGGTTGCACCAATTTGGCCGTACACGTATGAATAACCCGCCAGATGGGAGATCACCCCACCAAGCGGGGCACTCAACACAACCAACCATTCTTCGCATCAAGCCCAAAGAACCTTGGGCGCACGGCTAATCGAGCCCAAAAGAAAATGGACCCTCATAGCACTCTAAGAACGTGTCCCCCTATATGCCGACTACGAAAGTTCCACCCTGGCCTGGGCTCGCAAAAACATGCATGCGGCAAATGGAAAACACGAACTAAATGAGGCGATTTGGACGAGATGCGAATCAGGTCAAGTTGAGGGGGGCGCCCATACTCGCTTCCCACATGCGGGTAGTGCGCTCATCATGGATCAGTAGACAAGACCCTTTTCCTATTAGGGTCGACACTAGCAGGCCTCAAAACCACACAGGGCCTCCTGCCGGTGCCTTATCATAAAATTATTATTATTACCATTAGCATTAACAGGATTGATTGATTAACATTCGAGCCCCCGGTACAATAATAATAGTAAAAGAAGTAACCGACAACAGACTCGAACGAAAGCAACCCTAAGCATGCTAGGTAAGACTAAGGCAACAAGCAAGGGGTTTTGGGTATGGAGGTGAGGCAATATCATTGGTTCAGGGTATCATGTGATAGGTTCGGAGAACAAGCAACGATACATAGGGCTAGCAAAAGTAGACAAAGGATAGTATCGATAACAATGTGGAAAGGAACTCGATGATTCATGTGAGTGATAACTTGCCTGCAAACCCAGTAGCCTGGTACTGAGCTAAAATCCTTAGAAGGGGTACCATACGTCTCGTCGGTCTCAACGTCGTCGTCTAAAGCGAGAAGAAGCAAACACACAATCGAAAGAGACGAACAATCAATATCATGGCATAGTGCACAAACATGGGATGATGCATGACCATTTAATTGATGCAACAAAATAAACTAGTTGACATGGTAACATAACATGGTTAAATGGACCCACATGCAATTGGATTGCATATGGAAAGCCCATGAATTATGGTTTAATTAATTGTTATACAACTAATCATCATGTGAAAGTTGATTAGCATGATGCATGGATGAGGAAAACAACAAAATAACAACAATAGAACCAAATATAAATAAGGTTTACCAAGTTTAGAAATTCATTTATTAAGTTAAGAAATTTTGGTTTCTTAAAGGTGTCACACAAGCATTTGTTGTTTTCACCAAGTTTAATTGTTCAAAACAGATAACAAAGTTTATATTTGAAAAGAAAACAAGATTTTAGTTGGAATACATGTTTCACTTGTTGAAAAAGGATTTCAAATGAATTATTTATGAGTTAAACAAGTTTAAGCAAGAATTAAATGAATTTAATTCAAACATGAACTTATTTGAATTTTTAGTTGTTCAAAGCATTAAACCAAATTCATATTTCAAAAGTTTATACTTTTAGGGTTTGAAAACATATTTTATATGTCCCAAAAGAATTTGATTTGATCAAGTTATGAATTAACAATATTAAATGAATTAAACAAGGTTTAAATTATTTAACCAATTTTAATTATTCAAAACATGAAACAAATTTTATATTTGGAAAGGTGGTTTAATTTTGCATGGAAAACATATTTCATTTGTTGAAATTGGATTTAAAATGAGCAAGTTATTATTTTGGCAATTTTAAATGCAATAATTAAGAAATAGTTGTTTTCAGCAATTTAAAATATTCAAAACAGAAAACAAAATTTATATTTGGAAAGTACATGAAAAGTTGGTTGGAAAACATATTTATTTTGTGGAATTTGGAATGGTTATGCCCAAGTTATGAATTTTGCAAAATTAAGTGATTTAAACAAGAATTCAAATATTTCACCAATTTAAAATATTCAAAACAGTAAACAAATTTTATATTTGGATAGAACATTTAATTTGGGACAGAAAACATATTTAAAAAGTTAAAATTGGAGTTGGAATGAATTTCTTATGCAATTTACAAAATTGGGTGCAATTCTGCCATTTTTTTAGCTGTAGGGACTTAGAAATAATTTTGCAGGGGTCTAGATTAATTACCAGGGGCTTAGTTGTGATTTTGTGAAATTGCTGTGACCAAACAATTGGAAAAAATAAAAGATTTGGTGTTTGGGGCGCAGGGGGATCGAACCCTGCACCTCTGCTAGCGCTCAAGGGACAGGGACCAGCTGGGCTGGTGCGCTTGGCTTGTACTGAAGGGGAAAGCGGTGGGGTTAAGCTGTGCTGCGCTGCATGTTTGACTGAATTTTATTCAGTTCGCTACTGAACCCGAGCGGACAGATCGACGAGGATCGCCGGCAGCTCGCTCGCGGTGGCCGGAGGGCGCCATCCGTGGGGGTGCGGTGCTGGGGCGTGGTGCCTTGGGCCGAGGGGGAGTAGAGGAGAGGGAGGAAGGGGGTCGAGGAGAGCTCACCCATGATGCGGACAGAGGAGGTCGGTCGGGGCAGCAGCAGGTTGGCCGGCGTCAAGTCGACGATGGCGGCGGCGACTCGAGCAGTAACGGCCGGTGACTCCTTCATCGATCTCGGAGCTGGGAGGATGCCAGTTCCATTCCCGGGGACAGAAGGTCCCCGAGGTGACCGTGGTCGTCGGCCTATGGTGAGGCAGTGTGGTGGCGAGGAGGGTTCGGTGGGTTCAGAAAGCAGCGTGAGGGAGCAGGGGCAGAGAGAGGAAGGGATGGCGGCGCTCGAGGATGAGGGAGGAGGGAGAAGGAGAGGGTCTAGGTTAGGCAGAGGGGGAGGAGGTGGTCTTATGGGGGGGAGAGCTCGTACGGCATGGCATCCGATGGAGGAGGGGGTGATCGGGTGGAGGAGATGGAGTCGTACAGAGGGAGGAGGAAAAAAGGCACTGGCCAGAAGGAAAAGGCCTGGGGGGAAAAAGGTATTGGCTTCTAGGGGGAATTGGGCTGGCTACTGTGCTCTCTCTCTCCCTTTTCTATTTTGTTTTTCTCTTTTTTTTGTAGCAAAAAGAAATTGGAAGGAATAGATGCTTTGGGGTTTGCCAAAAAAACAGAAAAAAATTTGGGTGGCCTATTTAGTGTGTTAGCAACATTTGGCCATTTTTATTGTTCAAAAATTTCAACATGTCAGTGCTGTTTGTAAGTGGGTTTAGTTTTGAAGTTGTTTATTAATTATTTGATTAATCTTGAAACAACCAATTTAATAAGGTGAACAAATAACTTTAATTGGAAACAAAAGAGTGTATTTGTTTTGGTGATTTTTTATAATTTCAAAAGAGGTGCTGTTTAGTGATTGCTTTGAATTTGGAAACAATTGGGAATTAATTAATTGAAATAAAAGCACCATTTTATTAGTTGATCAATGTGGTATGATATGAAAGCAAATTGGTTGTTTTTATTTGAGATTTTTATTTAAAAGGGTGTAACAGAGCAAGTATGAAAACAAAGCATTTGGAATTGTTTGAGTTTCATTATGAAAACAAATAAAAACAGTTGCAAACACATAGTAAACAAATGCAAACAAGAGAGTGAAATGATGACATGATGCAATACTTGAATTAAACAAGAAACAAAACGTTCTAAATGGTAGGTTTTCATACTTGGGCTGTTACATAGCGTCATTTGCTTCCAGGTGAAGAATATTTATTTCCAATTTAGTCCACATTATATTCGTTGCAACTTTATTTTTCTTCATACTATAAAAGAATAGTTTGCTTCTCTGAGATAACTAAGATTTGCTTCCGAGAAATCATTGATAGTTTTGATCTAGTATTTTGTTTTCAACACAAAAAATGTGCTTCAAAGACCCAAAGATTTGTTTCTGTTCAACATTATACTGCTTCCAATGAGATAAAGATTGTTTATGTCAACATTGGTTTCAAATCAAAATTGTTGCTTCAAATAAATATACACTTGGCTTCCAAGAGGGTTGATGAGATTGCTTCCAAGTTAATTGTAGATTGTTTTGATCAAGTATTGAGCTTCCAATGCACAACAATGTGCTTGGAAGGACAAAATAGATATTTTGGGGTAATAGTAAATTGCTCTCGATGGTACAAAGATCAGTTTATATGAACAATGATTCCAAAAGAATATACTTTGCTTCCAAATCTGTATCATTTGCTCCCAATTGTATCACTAATTGATCACTAATTGCTTCTAGATACAACAATATGAAGAATCACATGGATTAGGTTTTGTGACATTTAGGAAAAAGTACAATGTGTCCCACTGTTTTGGCGATGGTGCAATCATGCCACGCCGAACAAACCGCCGAAGCACGTGTAGAAGGGTCCATGAAATTAGAGAATCATCAAGTTTGAGCGACAAATCAGAGCCGCGGCTGCTTGCAGCAAGAAAAATGCCGACGAAGAACGTCATGGTGAAGGTGGTCCTCGATGAGGCTATGCGGTGACGTTGTTTCCGGAGTGGCGAGCTATGGAGAGGAGATGCAATGAGGAGAGGAGAGAGGCGGCAAGATTTTTGGAGGAAAAATAGGTGGGGATTTTGGGATGGGTTACGGGATGAGTTGACCGGAAATTATGGGGTAGGGGTCCACAACATGCAGCATTAAATGAGTTGTATTTTTTTCCATGAGAAACTTTGTAAGGGACGTGCGATTGAACAGGAATCGGACGGCGTCAAATTAGTCCGACGTTTTGCTTAGCATCGGATCCCTATCTTTAGTATTTACCTAAAATCAATGTAGTGGTATGCAAACCTAGAGTAAGTGTAAGAATTGATAATCTTGGGCCTAATTCATATCGTCTACAAATGCATCTAAGTTAACCGTTTTGATCATTTTTAAGTAGATTTGAGAACCACCTCCTGTGAGTGGACACACTGATATGTGCTATACCTAATCCTGGTGCCCGTATCTGCTATTGCATATGTATACTCCAATTGAAGCTTTCTGAGATTTACAGATTCATCCTTTGTTTTCATAGAATTAGCGAATGAGACCCGATTGGCAAAAATATGTGTGTGTTCTGTGTTTCATGTGTCAAACAAAAATAAACCAAAAGAGAAATTCGGGTGCCATTGGTTGGATTATTGAAGAACATTTTTGCGACTATTTGTCATATGACAACTCTTTTTTGTCAACCCATGTTCGAAATTTGAAGTAATTTTTTTGTAACATTGTATGCGCACGTTATACTAATCCATTCTCAGTTTTCGAAATGTGAGGTTACCTCCGAGCAATGGTGAAGGTACATGTAAGTAAGGAGAATTGCGCCCATGAAACTTTTTCCTAACAATCCTTTGTAATTGTCCCATTTTCCCCTAGAGAGCCCTCCCAAGCTCCACTGCTGGTAACAATATTCAACTATTTGAGTGCATGCTTAGAACCTTAGGTCTTTCACATCACAAATATGGCGTCGATGCCCCTCCCCGCCTACATGAAACTTGTAGCCACACTCCTCTTGCAAATCGAGAAGATAACCGCATCCACCTCCTCTTGCCTAATATAAGGATATATGTTTGTTTTATGAATTATGCTCATACGGCAAAAAGGCTAAGTAGTTGAGCAATTCATTCCAAGGTAAACAAAGAGTTCCTTTTCTCGTTCAGTCCTTCTCTTCTTCCATCCTAGTAGGCCGATTCCCGGGGATACGCCACCCCTCAAGCAAAGGGTTCCTGAATAAAAAAGATGGCGAACTTCATTCTTAATTAAGTTAAGAAGAGCAGATAAAACTATTAGATTTGCTAGCGTTCCGAGAGAATAAGTAAGGCCATTTAGTAAGTTTATTGTTCTTTTACCGTCCAACTGACCTATGAGATGAGTGTGCTGTAATTTTCTCCGACAAAATGAGGATATCGGGAAAACACTACAACTTTGATGATATTTGTATCTTTGATTTGGTGCAGGTCGATAAGGAAGAACACTACACCATGCAAAAACGACACGACAAGGTGTTCATGTCGTTCTATAAGGCTGGTCACAATGGGGAGTAACATAAGGTAGTAACCTACACACTTTTCTAGACTATGTTCCTACCTCCACAATGGGGAGTAACATGTATATAGTGTCATGCAACAATGTATTTATTAGGCTATAGACTCATTGTTTCTTGGAGTGTGTGATGTTCCGGTAACTTAGCTAGTTACCACAAACACCTCTCTCTTCATTAAATACGTGCCACATAAACAAATTTGTATTGGAGTGTGTGATGTTACTCCTAAGTTTCTCCCCATTGTGACCAGCCTAAGACATGTCTCAAAAAAATGTTTAGGAGACGATTTCGGTACCTGAAATCAGGGTCCACCACTACTCCTGTCCCACATTATCCAGCAGCAGTATCTACAGGCCCACATCCATCCACGTAGCACCACTCAAGCCACCCCACGTGGCACACTTCCCCACTCTTCCCTCCACCTTCCTCCGGCCACCATCTTCCAAATCGCCCCCTCGAGTCTCAAAAACCTCAACTCCCGGTCCACGAAATGCTCCACCTCTCCTGCTCCTTCCCTCCCACCGCCCAATTCCTCCTCCTCCCCAGACCAGCCACCTCCAGCCTACGCCTCCTCCTCGCCATGACCGACACCGCCGCAAGCTCGGCCTCGTCCCGTCCCCTGCGCAGCGTGGCGGCGGCGGCAGTGCCTTCCCTGGGCGCTGACGAGACCGGCGCGGCGGCCGACGAGGCCTTCCGGCGTCACACCTCGCCGGGGATGCGCAGGGGCGGCGGCGCGAGAGGCGTGTCCGTCGTGTGGTTCAGGAGCGACCTCCGGGTGCTCGACAACGAGGCGCTGGTGCGCGCGTGGGCCGCCTCCGAGGCCGTCCTCCCCGTGTACTGCGTCGACCCCCGGGTCTTCGGCGGCGGCACCCACCGCTTCGGGTTCCCCAAGACCGGAGGTGAGAGATTGGTCCCTTCTGCATTTGGGGGTTTCCTGCTGCTAATTTACTGCCCCCGACAGGCTGATTTTAAGCTGGAATTTTCCTAAATTGGAACCATGTGTTGGGGGTCTGATCAGTGGCATTTGATCCTGACTGATTGACTGTTTCAGCATTGAGGGCACAGTTCCTGATTGAGTGTCTGGGAGACCTGAAGGAGAATCTGCGGAAGCGGGGCCTCGACCTGCTCGTCCGGCTCCGGCACGGCAAGCCTGAAGACATCCTGCCTTCAGTTGCCAAGGCTGTCAGTGCACACACAGTGAGTCCATCTGCACAATCCATATATCACCGAGTGATACTATGTGAATTCAGGTCTGGGAGTACTGGATTACGGTTGGTGACCACAGATTAAGACAAAAAGTTGGGTATCTTCAGGTCTATGCTCATAAGGAAACCTGCAGCGAGGAACTCCACGTCGAACGCCTCGTGCGCAGAGGCTTGGAGCAGACGGTTATCCCTCAAGTTGGAACATCTAACCAAAATAAACCTCTGAGCCCCAAGCTGCAGCTTATCTGGGGAGCGACAATGTACCATGTCGATGATCTGCCGTTCCCCGTCAGCAACTTGCCAGATGTGTACACGCAGTTCAGAAAGGTAGGAACTCCATTCATCTTGACTGCTCTGTAAATTGTAATCGTGGTGGCTATTGTTGATGCAATGGTTTTGCCAGGCCGTCGAGTCGAAGTCCTCAGTTCGGAGCTGCAGCAAGTTGCCTCCTTCGCTTGGGCCAGCCCCTAGTTCTGGTCTGGATGAGATTGGAGGGTGGGGGTCAGTACCTACACTGGAGTCACTAGGTCTAAGTGTGACACAGGCAGGTTCAGTTAACTGCACTATACTCATCTATGTACTCCACCATACCTCGGTAATTGTTCTTCTGAAAATTTTGTTACAGCTGTCACTGTTTGCTTCTCTATGTAGTCAGAGAAAGGGATGCATTTCATAGGAGGAGAGAGTGCAGCTCTGGGAAGGGTTCATGAATACTTCTGGAAGAATGATCAGGTGAAAGTCTACAAAGAGACTAGGAATGGCATGCTTGGTCCAGACTACTCCACCAAGTTCTCTCCTTGGCTTGCATCGGGCAGTCTTTCACCACGCTACGTTTGCGAAGAGGTAAAGATTAGTGCAGTTGTTGCCTGGTTTTCCATTTTGTTAGACCTCTCATGCTAAATGTTCGGTCATTATGCAGGTAAAGAGATACGAGAAACAGAGAGTGGCAAATGATTCCACATACTGGTTAGTGAGCCTTTCTGGCCTAATGTTGAAGATGTCGAAGTTGTTTGAAAAGAATGCTCAAATTTAAAGTCTGCTCTTCCTTTTCTGACATGCCGATGGGTTTCAGGGTTTTATTTGAGCTGATATGGAGAGACTACTTCAGATTTCTTTCAGCAAAATATGGGAACTCCATTTTCCACTTAGGTAAAGATACAGTTGTCTCTCATGTCCTTAGGTAGCACATTGTAAAAAAGGTCTCATTCTGAATTTTGCCTTTCTCACTTATTACAAAAAGAACGTACATCTATCTCATCTTGATAAGAAAAAATGTTGCATTTGGCCTGCGAAAGAGCATAATCCTTCTGTAAATGTCACAGGAGGTCCAAGGAAAGTGGTGTCCAAATGGAGTCAAGATCAGGCGTTGTTTGAATCTTGGAGAGATGGCCGGACCGGGTACGTCAATACTCCAAACTATTCCCATCTTTCGGCCACTCGTGATACCTTCTGAATTCTATAATGGCGAGTTCCAGGTACCCGCTTATTGATGCCAACATGAAGGAGCTTTTAGCTACTGGTTTCATGTCCAACCGTGGCCGTCAGGTAACCTTTGACTTGCTAACAATCAGTAGCATGACTGCGTCAGGGTTTAACACTTCATACCATCTTTTCCCATCTTCCAATCATTCATCTATTCCATTATCTATATGTAGATTGTCTGCTCATTTTTGGTCCGAGACATGGGCATCGACTGGCGAATGGGAGCTGAATGGTTTGAAACGTGCCTACTGGATTATGACCCTGCTTCAAATTATGGTAACTGGACATATGGAGCAGGTCAGTGTTTCTGTTAGAGTACTTGATGGGCCTGGGCCCGTTAGTCTTAGGGTTTTCTTAGGGGTCAAGTAAGCCGTGTTTGGGAGTCAAGTAAACCTCTCTATATATGGAGAGGAGATGTATCAATCTAATCAAGCAAGAATTAAGAAGGAAAACCCTTCCCTCTTGCCCGGCCATGGAAAAGGATCCCCACGGCCGGCTCTCCCGCGCCCTCGCAGCTCTCTCTCTCTCCCCCCCATCCCTAGCACCCATAACATTTGGTATCAGATTCCTCGGTTGCGATGTCTTCGGGACTGTACACCGCCTCCGCCGCGATCGCCTCGCCGGGCGCACCCACCACCATGGCGCCGCCGCCGGCGTCTGCGGCCCCGGCCGCGCCGGCTCGGGAGCCCGCCCCCATCCTCTCGATCCAGGAGCTCTCCACGCGCCTCCGCGACCTGACCGAGTCGGTCTCCGACATCAAGCACGCCATCGCCGTGCTCCTCCAGCAGACAGAGCCACTCGACGCTAGGCTGCTGTCGTCGCCGCCACTCGACGCCAAGCTGCTGCAGCCCCCGCTGCTGCTGTCTGTCTCCGGGCCGATCTATACGGCAGCTTGGGCGCCGCCGCACATCCAGTCACCACCGGCGCCACCCCAACGGTACGACGGGCCCTCCCGCTTCACCGGTACTTACGCCGCTCCCGACGGTGCGCCATTCCACGGGGGGTCCTCCATGGTCACAACACCGGCGCCGACCCCCGCAGGGGCCGCCGCCGCCGCCCTCGGCCGCGACCACGGGGCCGGTCATCACGTTCCAGCATGGGATGCGCTACGACGGGACCGCGACGACCTCGGTCCCAGCAGCGCCACCGCCGTCCCATGACAATCCGATCCAAGCGATCAAGTTCCAGCCGTCGCCGTCACCGCGCCCGGCTTGGATCGCTACAGACCACCTGTCAGCGGCGGTGAGGCTGCAGGTTGCTGCGCGCGGCCTCCTAGCGCGTCGGCATGTGCGGGAGATGCGTGATTTGCAGATGCAGCTCCTCCAAGTTGCGCTTCGCGGTGCAACGGACCTCGATCTTGTCCGCTGCGTGGCGGAGCTTGGGCATGTGGTTTCCCCCACGGGCGGCGCCCTCCAAGTCTACGACATCGACAGTCAGCCGGCAGGGAGAAGACATGGTGTCACCGACAAGAACACACCGCATAGCACCACCGCATTCCGCCGTTGGCCGCCGCGAGGGCTCCCTTGGTCCCGATGGTTTCCTTGGGATCCAGGGGGCTGCAAACGCACAAGTTCGGCGCGCGGAGGATTCTCTTATCGTTCGGAGTAAAAAATAAAGAGTCCGAGTCTCATTCGGGTTAGCTTATTTCAGGTCAATACAATAGGCCGAGATGTAAAAGGCTTGTTTTTTTTAGGCGTTAGGTTTGTGTGGGGTCGAATCATCGTTAGGTTGCAGCTCGAGGACGAGCTGCATGTCCAGGGGGGGTGTAGTGTTAGAGTACTTGATGGGCCTGGGCCCGTTAGTCTTAGGGTTTTCTTAGGGGTCAAGTAAGCCGTGCTTGGGAGTAAGTAAACCTCTCTATATATGGAGAGGAGATGTATCAATCTAATCAAGCAAGAATTAAGAAGGAAAATCCTTCCCTCTTGCCCGGCCGTGGGAAAGGATCCCCACGGCCGGCTCTCTCGCGCCCTCGCAGCTCTCTCTCTTCCGCTCAAACCCTAGCAGCCATAACAGTTTCCTTATGTCCTGTTACTAAATCTTTGACAGTTCATACTACATAGCGTATTAATAAGCACATAACGAGACATTGGGACTCATGTACAGATCTTTTGAAATATTAGAACTGACTGAACTGCTGCTGCACTCTTCACAGGAGTTGGCAACGATCCGCGAGAAGACCGATACTTCAGCATCCCCAAGCAAGTAAGCATCAAAACTAAATACCACCAACGCTTGAATACTTGTTTTTATCAGTCTAAATATCAGTTAATTGTACTACCATAAACCACCATAGCTACTTTTCTGGCAAGTGAGCATAGCGACGTAAGAACACTATGAAATTGCATATTTTGAGTATCAACGTATCACCTCATGACTCAATGTTAATGCCAGAGCACAGCTTCAGGCCTCAATAAAGATTAAAGAGGCTCTTTTTATTACATGCACATAGCTAACCTTAGAGAGATCCTTTACATGATGGAAAAAGAAAATGCTATCGTTTCCTACTGCTTGTAACTAACATGCAAACTGGCAATGGCAGCGCAGGATGCCAAACCACACAATAGGTTGCAGCAGAATGCACGCATGATGTGGAAAGCACGACATCTTACAAACAAAATTCAACCGGCATAGGTTGTATTGAATCCTATCTTGTTCTCAATGGTCTTTGGTCCAAAAACATATGCTGAGAACTGACAACCCGTACAGGCAAACTAAGAAAACCGCGATAACCATGAATTGTATATTAAACCAAAAGTAAATGAACTCAAGGAGCACAAATGAGAGTGAGACATTATAAATTATAAACATAGGTGTTTATTTGACATTATCTAGCAGAGAGAGTCAGAGCTAGTGTAAGTAAATTATAATAAGAAAATAATCTGAAGCTTAAATTTAAACTATCACCCATGGAAGCTTAGGATTTGTGATAGCAAGATAGAGTATGCTTAAATGGACATATGGATAAAATAAGTGGAGGTAAATTTCAGAGGGTGCAGTTCTAACTGTAATGTATGGAAACATTGTATTCGGTGAATGATCATACCATCCCAACATGCATTTTAAACATCAATATAAAAGTTGAAACTCAGGAGGCATCAAAGGCACAGTAGCCTAACTATCCATCAAAGTTTCTGTCAACGTTAAATACCTCAATGTTGTATCTGCACTAAAATTAAAACATGGCTATTGGGACAGTCACTCAAGATAGATAACTGTTGGTTCCATTGTTCTCTACAATAAAGGGGCAACCCTGTTATGAGAAAGAACAGATAACCAGTGCCCAGTGACCTAGGTATTCCCATAAATAAAACAGATTAATTTCAGTGGGTTTGCATTTTCTGCTGAGCATAGCCTAGTTTATATTCATGCATCATGAAGTGCATAGAAAAATCAACTAACAAGACCTGAAATTCCTACTGCATGAATTTTATTTATCATGTAAAATTACAGTTTTAATCCTATCGTCCATTTTTTTCGAGAATGATATTCTCCATTTATGACTCCCATCAAATGACTGTTTTCATCAGTGAAAGTGTGGTACAATTTTGTAAGTGTCGATCCAGGGGGCATTGAAACGCAATGTTGACATGTTAGGACCAAAACTGAGATAATAGCTATCAGTACATGCTTCCCAATGTAACCACCAACTATAGTGAAAATATCTAGTTAAAAGCAAAATCCAGATTGAATGGAACATGTCTTATCAATGAGGAGAAAAAGAATAGTAGCTCCATCTAATCACTAGAGCAAAAAAAAAAGTACTCCTAAAGATAGGAAAAATGTATATCCGCCAGGCTTCCCACTATGTCGAGGTACCTTAGAGCCTTTCAAAAAATCGTTGTTGTTCAGCTCTGGCACAACCTTGCCTCGGGAAGAAGTCGTGCTTGACAAGGCTTTCTTTGAACCAAGGTCCAATAAGGTCCATACTCCATAAACCCAACAACTTGCCAGTGTTGTCACAGTGGTACATATAACCATAGTAGTGATTGTAGACCAGCACATCTCCCTTGTGGGACAAAACCAATCGTTGTGTATCTTCAGGGTAACAACACAAGTTCCGCTCTGAGAGTTCCACATGGTACTTGAATGACCAAAGCTCTGTCTCATAGTCCTCCAACACCCAGATTTTGGCAAATGTCATCCTATCTCCAAAATAGCCAAAGCCGATTGAACCTGCCATGTCGCACAGGCCAGTGCGTAATGTGGTCGATGTGGTGGCATCAGCCGGGCCGCGCATGAGCCTGAATGTTTCAACCACCGTGTCGAAAACAAGTATGCCGGCTTTGCTGAGAAGGCAACGAGGGCCCCAATGAAGGCAGTTGTGGAGCACGATGGCGGCGGGTGAGGCCGAATCAGTAGTAGTCCCCTCGTTCCAGGCCAGCTTAGCTTTGTCGATGCCGGGGGTATCTGAAGGAACTCCAATGCTCCTCGAGTGCCCCCGCCGCACTGTAAGGATGCAGTAGGCAGCTTCCTCCTGGTGGGATCCCCACCTCCAATAGAGGACACGGTACTCGCCGGACGGGGGGTGCTGGTACAACGCCGCGGTGTTGATGTCGCGGCCTGCCGCAGTGAGGCCTGGGAGTGGAGCGCACTGGCGCGTGGCTGGGTTGCAGATGCTGAAGCTGTTGTCTGAGAGGGAGAGGATGAGAAGGCCGTCGCAAGAGGCGTGTATCTTGAAGCCACTGTAGTCGTCGAACCCGAGGATGGGATGACCGTGCTGGAAGACTGGATTTGTGGCGTATCGCGTGCGGAGGAGAAGCCACGGCTGGTGGCGGTGGTGGGCGAGGAGGAAATCTGGGGCGGAGGTGAGGCGGTGCCAGTAGCGGCAGCGGAGGATATGGTTGGCCGGAAGGCGGACGAAGATCTCCCATACCAGGATCTCCTCCGGGAGGGCGGTGGTGGCCGCGGCGAGGCGGCGACTGCGCGCCCGCGTCGTAACTCCTGCTGGCGCGGGTGCATCGGTGATCTCTGTAGGGTTTTGGACCAGGAGAGATAGGACGAGGACCCGACGACGGTATCTTCTAGCGTTGTCACGCATCCGGGCCATCGGGATGCCTGCCGGTCAATAGCACCCTAGACCAACGCCCTAGGTTATATATCGATGCCACAAGATGGATTTGTTGGATCGGTCTAGTCCTGTATAGTTTTGGTTTCGTCTCTCTCCTATGATTTCTACCTAGGTATTAGATCCATTAACATCGGACGCCCTCGTCTGTCTAGCTAGGGATGATCTGTGCACCATCCACTCGCCGGCTCCCTCACCTCCTGCCGCAGCAGACGGCAGCGGAGGTTGATCAATCAAGGCAGGCGGCAAGCTGCACTCACGCTCGGCGTTCAGCTTTTCATCCTTCTTCTTCTTGATCAATCAAGGCAGGCGGCAAGCTGCACTCACGCTCGGCATTCAGCTTTTTCATCCTTCTTCTTCTTGGCCACAATAGTACAAATACAATACGGAGCTACGGTGGATTTGTACTTTTTTTTTTTTGGAAATGGGTAGTCTCAGCCTCTGCATCAGAGCGATGCACACGGCTTTTATATTAACACTCTCTCTGAAAACGAGTCAGCCTCTGGATTTGTACTCGTGATAGATACCTTTAACACTCTCTCTGAAAACGAGTCAACATTTCCTTGCAGGCCAAGACGTATGATCCCGACGGAGAGTTCGTCGCCTACTGGTTACCGGAGCTCCGGTCGCTCGCCAAGGAAAGGAGACACTTCCCAGGGGCCTCCTACATCAGGCAGATCGTCCCGCTCAAGTTTGACACTGGGAATCAGAAAAGAGATCAGCAGTTCAACAGGCAGCCAAGGCCAAAGAATATTTACAGAAGACAAAAATAATACTACTGTGCATGTGTTTTGATCAAGAGGCACTAAAATCCCTCCGTCCCATAATATAACAGGCTCTTACGACAAATATATTAGTCGTAATAATTTTATACTGTCGTCGGACAGGGGGGGTATTAGAGTTGGTTGTACGTTAGTCGAATTCCTGTGCATTGCAACGGCCTTTTTTCACATGTGTAAAAATTAAATACCTGTCAATATTCACTTCCACGGTGATCGAAGATTCACAGGTTTATATTATGCGGAACATATGACAAGAGCTCGAGAGCAAAGCACTGTCCCAAACGCACTCAGCCTCCAAGCTCTGGGCTACTGTTGCTGTGTATATTATGCGGAACATATGACAAGAGCGCAACAGGCGTAAAATTTTCGAGATAACTGTCGGATATATACCAACTAGGAGTATAGAAGATGGTAGACAAAGTGCCGGATTACCAGGGTGGCCTAAGTGGTAGTGGGCTTAGGTCCATTGGGCGGCCCAGTAATCCGACGCGCGGAAGCCGGATTCTAGAAGAACCCGGATCACGGCCCACGTGATCTGGCTTGGAGGAGAAGACGGATTCCTTGCTTTCCAAGTTACAAGTTATCGTAGTCTTCTAGGTTTACTATTCTGTAAGCCCTAATCCGGCTATTATATAAAGCCGGACGGGAGATAGATTAAAATAGGTTTTGACCGCGCAACAGAGAAGCTCTACGCAACTCGCCGAGAAGCTCATCCTCGCCGAGTAGCTAGATCTACACCCTCACATTGTAACCCTGTTTTACAGGCTTTAGTCCTGATTAGTGAGAAGTGCAGGAGTAGGCACGTCGTACTGTCGCGACGTACCGAACCTGGGTAAATCCTGTGTTCACTGTTCACCACGCGATCCCGTTACCCCACGTCTCTACCGTAGTCTCATGGCACCCCCGTCTATGAAAACTACTACGATGTCTCGACAGTTGGCGTCCACCGTGGGGCAAACGACGTCAGGCGTGAAATTCTGATCTGGGATACTCGGCGGAATTGGAAGATCGATTACTGTCGGAAGCTTGGAGTTCGACGACGATGTCGGACGCTTCCTCGACAATGGATCCTATATACCGGCGCAAAATCACCTGGTAAGTGCCTGTGTGTTACCGATTGGATCTGCTAACATCTTTATCGGACTAACCGCAGAAGCAATGGGGTTTTGCGATGGAAGCAAGTTTATCCCACCCGCCCTATACCCAGTCGAAGACAACTATGATGCCGGATTCTGCTCAGATCGCCGACAAAACAGTGATACACACTTTATCGGCATGGTGCAATCCGAAATCGCTGAAAACACGGATGACGGAAATCCCGTGCAAGAGGCAGATAACAACGAACCCGTCATGGAGACGGAGGATCAAACACTCGTCACAGAGGCGGAAGATCCGACATCCGTCAACAAGACGATGAACTCGGAAGCAGAATCCGTGCTTGCCGCTATTGAGGCGAGGTTGGAGTCGGAAACCGGATCGGATAACTTCGACTCCGAAGACGAAGACGATGACGCCTTCGTAAGAAAGGTTAAGTCCTTTCAAGAGGGATTCCATGAAGTGCTAATGGCAAAACCAGCTGATACCACGGGCGCCGGCAGCCAGGAAAGCCCTAAAACCCCTCCGCCAGAGGAAGATAGAGAAGACGGAGAAACTTCTCCGGTATTTCCCAATGTCAAGGAGATGACAGAAGACGAACCTGTCAAAAAACCTCCCTCTTCCAAGAAAAAGAACCGTGCTGCTAAGAAACTCCAATACAAAATCCGGAAGAAAAAATCAGCCGATCTCGCTGATGAAAACCTGGAAGTAGGAAATGCTAGCGGAACGAAGCCTGCGGAGAAGAAGTCCAAAGAAATCCCTGCCCCGCCAATGACGGAACAGGAAGAGCAAGAACTATTGCAAACACCAGTGGGACCAGACGAACCCCCTGAGATGCTGGAAGCCAGGAGACAAGCTTTCCAACGGCAACAACAACATCTACTCCGATCTCGGCAACATCTCCAACAAACCCAACATGATATCAAAATCATGAAGGAGGAAATAGAGGAGTACGAGAGAAAGAATAGATCTGCATTAAAACCTACTAGGTTACCCGGAATCGTAAGACCGGAAGAACTTCCGCCAAAAGAAAGGTTTCACAACCCATCTTGGCAAAAGCAGGTAAACGGCAAAGATGCCAGGGGCAAACCAATATACAAAACCGCAGCAGAAAACGCGGAAGCAGCATTCGCCATCCTCAACAACGATCTGTACTCCAACGGGGAAAAACTCCAAGGGGTGTATGCTTTCTTAGGAAAAGCATTACAACAGCAACAACGAGGCCAAGAGCGATCAGGGAGGCTGCATGATAATTCCGCCCTCTGCAAAACAGCTACCTGCGCTGCTGGAGCACCTGGACCGGAAGAACCCGGAGATTCGGATAATTCAAAGGATAAAAAAGAGGATCCGAGAAAAGACAAGAAAAACCCCGACAACCGGGATGCAGCGTCTAGAACCGGGCCTCATCTCCCGAAGGATGGATATAAACCCTATGATCGGGAAGACAAACACCGGAATGACGGCAAAATAATGCCACCTCCGAGAAACCCAGCTGAGAAAGCTGGAAGATATGATATACCTCACAGACGTGAAAGATCTCGGACACCGCCTAATCCCAAAGGGCGTGACAACGGAAGAGATAGAAATAACCCCGGAAAAGCGCGTCCGCGCAACAATGGAAAAGAAAGGAGCAGATCCCCTTCTGTCCATTCAGCCGGAAGATATTCTGCACACATTGATAGAGCAGAAAAGGATGATCTATACTTCGGTCCTAAGTGTTTTACTGACAGGATTCGAAGGATAACCCTGCATTCTGGCTTCGCCAAAGTTGGTCCAACCTACCAAAAATATACCGGCAGCACAAACCCGGATACCTGGCTCTCAGACTACTATACAGCCGTCCAGATCAACAATGGGACAGACCTGGAAGCTGTCAAGTTTCTTCCCCTAATGTTGCTAGACGGAGCCAGAGATTGGATCAATGGATTACCATCAAGAACTGTCGACAGCTGGGATGATATGGCTAGAGTATTCACTCAGCATTTTCGGGGAACATACAAACGCTCAAACAACATCAACCAGCTGAACCGTTGCACCCAATCCGAGGATGAACCATACGTGGATTTCATCTCCAGATGGACAGCAATGAAGAATAGTTGTTCTGGAGTAACTGACGTACAAGCAATGCATGCTTTCGTCAATGGCCTAAAACCCAGACTTGTACCGTTCATGGTTGGTTCTAAACAGCACAAAGATCTCGGATCTATGCTTACAACCGCTAATGAGCATGCTGCAGTCGAATACGACATCAGAGCAAGAGGAGGCAATATTGAGTCACTGATACTCGCCAAGAAAACTCCTCGTTCTGACAAAAAAGGAACTCCGGAATCAACGACAAAACCCAAAGAGGTCAACATAGCCTTTGGAGGAGAAAAGGGGAATAAGTGGAAAGGACGCAGCCCAGATCCAATCAATTACACTCCCGAAGAATGGGAGAGAATTAAGTCGGAACCCTGTGTCCACCACTCGCAATTTGGGAAACCAACCCACACAAATGCGCAATGCCGGCTGAACAAGCATATGAAAGGAAATGCAGGATCCGGAAGTAAGGGGAAGGGTTCCAAGAGGAAACCTGCCAAACAAAAGCCAGAAGCTGATAAAGAAGACAGTAAATCGGACAGTGATGACAAAATCCAGGAACAACAGCGAAAAGGCGAACCCAAATTTCCGAGAGTTGATGGAGAAGCAATGCTAACTTTCTTAGCAACTCCGTCAGCAAAGGTGGCCAAAAGAACACTTCGGGAAATAAACGCGGTTATTCCTGCGACCCCGAAATTCTTGAAGTACTCCAACACACCAATAGTCTGGGATCAGTCTGATCATCCCGGAAATATCCCTGAACCCGGCACACAAGCTCTTGTTGTAAGCCCTATTGTTCAAAACACTAGGCTAAGAAGAGTGCTGATGGACGGAGGATCCAGCATTAATATAATGTACCTGGATACACTGAACCATTTGAAGATCTCCGAGTCCCAGCTTAACTACAGCAATATACGCTTCCATGGTATTGTTCCTGGCAGGCAAGCACGGTCCCTAGGAGAAATTTCCCTAGATGTCACCTTTGGAGATAAAGATCTTTTCCGGCAGGAAAAAGTATCCTTCGAAGTAGTGCCGTTCGAAAGTGTGTATCACGCAATACTCGGACGTCCGGCTTTCGCCAAATTCATGGCAAGATCCTGTTATATATATAACAAGCTGAAGATGCCAGGACCCAAAGGAGGAGTAATCACCATAGCTGGTGATTTCAAGCTGGCAAACGAGTTGGAGAAACAAAACGCCCTTTGCGCTCAAAGAGTTATAGCAAAGGAAGAACTGAAGGAATTAGCCAAGGAAGTATCGCCGAAAGAAATGCCGGCAGGAAAAGAAACTCGGAAGCCAACAGATAGCTTCAAGGCGTCCGAGAATACAAGACAGGTAATCCTAGATCCCAAAGATCCGACAAAATTTGTCATCGTAGGGACTGGGATGACCGACAAATAGGAAGGCGAGCTCATCAAGTTCCTCCGTGAGAACTGGGATATTTTTGCCTGGTGTCCAGCTGACATGCCAGGTGTACCCAGGGAACTTGCTGAGCACCAACTCAAGGTTATTCCTGGATCAAAACCCGTCAAACAAGGTCTCCGTCGATTTGACGGAAGAAGACGGAAGGCTATTGGCAAGGAGATTATCCGGCTTTTAGCAGCGGATTTCATCAAGGAAGTAATCCATACTGATTGGTCCGCAAATCCGGTATTAGTGCCGAAGAAAGACACAACCGCTCTTAGAATGTGTATAGACTACACAGGCTTGAACAAGTTGTGTCCGAAAGATAGATTCGCATTACCGCGAATCGATCAAATAATAGACGCCACTGCAGGCTCCGAGCTTTTATGCTTTTTGGATGCATACTCCGGGTACCACCAAATACGCATGAAAAAGGAAGATCAAATCAAGACTTCTTTTATAACCCCGTATGGGACGTACTATTACGTAACCATGCCTTTTGGCCTGAAGAACGCATGTGCAACCTACCAGCGTTGCATGCAACGCTGTTTGCATAGTCAGATCGGAAAAAACGTTCATGTTTACGTGGACGATATTGTCGTCGTAACCAAGGAAAAAGATACACTCCTTGAGGATTTGCGAGAAACTTTCGAGAATTTACGCACTTACAAGATGAAGTTGAATCCATCTAAGTGCGTATTCGGGGTTCCCTCAGGAAAACTTCTGGGTTTCATCGTTTCTCATAGAGGAATAGAAGTTAACCCGGAAAAGATCAAAGCAATCTTGAACATCTCAAAACCTACGTGTGTAAAAGATGTCCAAAGATTAACGGGTTCCGCCGCAGCCGTCAGCAGATTTATTAGTCGGCTGGGGGATAAAGCCTTACCACTCTACAAGCTGCTAAAGAAATCCGACAAGTTCGAATGGACAGAAGAGGCCGATGCAGCGTTGGCCCAGTTGAAGGAAACCTTGATGAAAGCTCCCATCTTGGCATCTCCAAAAGACGAAGAACCCATGTTATTATACCTTACGGCTACAAATCGGGTTATTAGTGCGGTAATCGTTGTGGAACGGACAAAGGAAGAGCAAAGCATACCAGATCAACATCCGGTATACTACATAAGCGAAGTTTTTTCCGAATCCAAACAAAGGTACCCGCACTACCAGAAACTGGCATATGGCGTATTTTTTGCATCTAGAAAGTTGCGCCATTACTTCCAAGGGCATTCCATAACAGTGGTATGTAAAGCACCACTAGGGGATATTATAAACAATGCGGAGGCAACCGACCGAGTAGCTAAATGGGGCATCGAGCTGGCAGCCTTCGACATTAAGTACCAGCCAAGGACGGCAATAAAATCCCAAGTTTTGGCAGATTTTGTCGCCGACTGGACAGAAGCAATGGAAAAAACACCAATGCCAGAATCCGAGTACTGGATCATGCACTTTGACGGATCCAAGATGAAGGAAGGAGCTGGGGCTGGCGTAGTCCTAAAATCTCCTAAGGGAGACACAATGGAGTACGTATTGCAAATACACTCCAACGCCAGTAATAACGTAGCAGAATACGAAGATCTGCTTCATGGCTTGCATATTGCAAAGGAAATAGGGGTAAAACGCATCTTGTGCTATGGAGACTCGGATTTGGTACAGCATCAGCTCAACCAAACCTGGGACGCGAAAAGCCCTATAATGGCCGAATATCGGAGGACGGTGGACGAGTTCGCCATCTATTTCTTCGGGTTCGAAGTCCTTCACATAAAAAGGGAGGAAAATTGGAACGCGGATGCGTTAGCCCGCATGGGATCAGAGAGAGTAAAAACTTTACCACCAGGGGTATTCGTCCAGCACTTGCATGAGCCGTCCATAAAAGGTGGAGACGTTGATTACCCTCTGGCATCTGAAACAATCGAGGTCATGCTCGTTAAACCGGATTGGACAATTCCATACTTAAACTTCTTAGTCAATCAGAAGTACCCGGAAGGAGCAGACGAAGTCTTGCAAAGGCAAATACAGCGTCGATGCAAAGGATACGTGGTCATCGACGACTGCTTATACAAACGCAGTACTTTCGGAATTTTTCAACGGTGTATTTCACCAGAAGAAGGAAGAGAAATACTGGAAGAAATCCATGCCGGCGATTGCGGACATCATGCTCAATCAAAAAGCATAGTCAAAAAAGCATTCCGGGCTGGGTTTTTCTGGCTAACAGCCAAGACAGACGCCGAGCGCATAGTGAATACGTGTGAAGGATGTCAATATTACGCCAAGCAGACCAATTTGCCGGCCCAAGCACTTAAAACTATCCCCATCACATGGCCGTTTGCGGTCTGGAGGCTAAATATGATGGGACCGTTCAAAACTGCAAGAGGTGGACTTACGCATCTACTCGTAGCGGTAGATAAGTATACCAAATGGGTGGAGGCTAAACCCATCAAAAAGCTGGACGGCGCAACTGCCAGAAATTTCATCATTGATTTAGTAATGAGGTATGGCGTCCCACACAACATAATAACTGATAACGGGACAAATTTCTCCATTGGAGAGTTGGCAAAATATTGCCAACAAACGGGAATCCGCTTAGATCTTGCATCTGTGGCACACCCGCAATCTAATGGGCAGGTTGAAAGAATGAACAGCTCAATCTTGCAAGGAATACGCCCAAGACTCGAATCTCCTCTCCATAGAGCAGCTGGAGCGTGGGTAGAAGAGTTACCTTCCGTGTTGTGGAGTATTCGAACGACGCCAAATAGGTCAACAGGGCAAACCCCGTTTTTCCTAGTTTATGGTGCGGAAGCTATTCTTCCAACGGACATGATCCATGATAGCCCAAGAGTGCAGGATTTCGACGACTCGGATGCCGAAGAAGCACGACAGGATGCTGTCGATCTCTTGGAAGAGGAACGAGAACTTGTGCTTCAAAGATCCGCCATCTACCAGCAAGGTTTACGACGTTATCACAGTCGGAAAATCATGCATCGTTCTTTTAAAGAAAGTGACTTAGTGCTGAGATTGGTGCAGCAAAGGAAGCACAAATTGGCCCCAGTATGGGAAGGACCATTCGTCATTAGTAAAGCCATGAAGAATGGATCATACTATCTTGTCGACATTCGAGATACGGAAGACGATCCCGAGAAGCCGAATCGCAAAAGAAAGAGAAAAATAGATGATGAACTAGGAGAGACAAAGAGGCCTTGGAGTATCCAGCAATTACGTCCCTTCTATACTTAGTTCAATTTCTATGTAAACATCTTTGAGATCATGAAATAAAGTTGTCGGAATGTTGTCATTCATATTCATTATAAGTGCAAAATGTTTCCGCCTCATCTATTTCCCAATGATCTTACAAATACTCAATGTTAACCCGAATTGTGCCTGCGTGCTCGGTGTTTAAAAGCTGAATGATTCGGCCTGTCAAAAGGTTAAAGGAAACTCGGATTGTGCCTGCGTGCCCAAGTTTCAAAACAGTTCCTTGTTTTCTCTAAGTTTTATCTGATTGTGTATGTGTTGGGTTACTGAAACTAGTTAGTAAAAAATGCCTTTAGCATGATCCATGTTTCCGAGTTTCTAAACTGCTTGGTTCGTCCCCAGTTACTCGGCATGACGATTCATATTGCTATTTGAGCCATTTCAAACACTAGGGAAGTTAAAACACATTTGCCAGATTACTTAGAAGATAAAGGAATAGTCAAAACCGAAAAAAAACTTTGCAAGAAATTTGAAATTGCAAAAGGCGGAGTTCTTGTTTCGGCAAACGATATAGAAGCATTACAATATGAATTACATTGTAAAATAAAATGCTCCTATACACATCCATCATCCAGGTCAAGTGTATTCCCTCAAGCATCCGAGTCTTCATCACTGCTATCATTCTCGGGGGCTGCGGGCACTTCTTCTTCCGGATAAGTAATGGAAATGTTAACCATAGAGGCAATCTTGGAAGCGTGCCCTTTAACTTCATCAAAAATCGCATTTCGTTGCGCTTCTGTATGTTCTTGAGGGATACCGGATGCTACGCGCCAAGATTTAGCATTAGGGTAATGTAGACGCATAAGGCCAAGTGCCATGCGCGCACCACCTCGCGCGGCAGAGCGAAGGATGGATTCTTTTGACTCTGCTACCTCTGTGATGGCACCCAGAAGTCGGTAGACTTCCGAAAATCGTACAGTACTTGTGGGAAGGAATTTATTAATCAGCTGCATTCTTGCATTCCTGATTGAATTCAACACTTCCCCAAAGGCCCGGACCTTTTCAGTCCGAGAAATTCCTGGAAAATTTCCTGCTTTTTTGACAAAAGCAAAGGTTACATGAAAAGATACAAGAAATAAGACATGAAGACATTGGTAAAAAGGAGTTAACTTACCAAGAACCTTGTCAATTTCGTCGCCTTCTTTCATGCGCGGGAATAGCATACTTTCCAAATCATTGAAAACAGATTTATCTTCCGCTGCCTGTAAAGAAGCCTTGGATTGAGCAATCCCAAGGGCCAGATTACTGGCTTCTAGGTCTTCTTGAACTTTCAAAAGTTCCTTTCGAAGGTTTGAGTTTTACTCACGAAGTCGAGAGACATGGACAGCGTTTTCTGCTAATTTGTTGGCTTTGTTTAAAGCAGCTGGAGGGCAAGAAATTTTTTTTCGAGTTTACAAAAAAATTCAGCAAGCATTTTCCAGAGAAAACAAGTTGCACAAAATAAAATACCGGTGGCTTTTGATAGTTGTCGCTGAGAAGACGCTAGTTCGTTGCTTTTCGACTCAATAACAGATTGAAGGGTTTTTACTTCTCTGCTCTTGAGACTAAGCTTCTTAAAAACTTCCAAGTTTATGGCGTCTGCTGAATGCTAAATCATGGAAATGAAAGCCAGATGCTTAAGTTTGAACAGGCATACGAAGAAACATTAAGAAGAATTCAGATTTTCAACTTAATGCTTGGGGGCTAGAAGTAATACCTGGCTCATTTCTCGCAAGTCGGTCAAGGTCTCGTTGAATTCTTTGGCATACTCCGCGAAGAGAATCCCAATGTGATGAAGGCCATCGTGTATGACCTGACGAGGTGAAAATGCGATATCATTGCGAACAACTAATCCATTTTGTGGCCAAGGGCGAATCAGAGGCGCAGGAGCAAAGAATTTCTTAGCCTCTGGACGAATATATCCGAGGTCGTCGAATGGTTCTTCCTTTATCCGGATATCGTCCAGGTTGGGAATAGATTCCTCTTTGATAGCTGATTGCCTTTTGCGCTTCCGATTGTTGTGAAACTCGGCATGTAATCTGTTGAGTTCAGCGTCGGAAGCAAGATCATTTCCTCCAAGTTCGTCGAACTAGGAAAGAGTTAAAAATATGTTAAAAAGCAGAGAGAGAAGATAATCTGAGGAAAACTCGGAAACAAGGAAAGATAAATACCTTAGGAACCAGATTTTCCACGTGATAAATTGCCAGATTTTCCTCAATCTGACTACTGACGGCGACCAGTTGGTGAAGTCGTTCTATAAAATCCTTTTTGGTATAGGCCTTATCTGTTCCTCTCATGCTATCTTCTGGCCCTTGGTATTCACAAAGAAGTCGGGAACGAAAAGAGAGAGGTTGGATACGGTGTCCGAACCAGCACAAAACGGTATCCTTCCCAACCAAAGAAGATTGAGAGGAAGAAAGTTTGGCGATGCGCCGCTTTATCTTCATTAGATTTTCTGGCAAATTTTCTACTACTGTAGCTGTCCAACTCTCGCGAGGAATAGCGGCAGAATTAACAAAGGGAGGAACCCCGGTTTCTTTGCCTGGGAATGGAATGTCCTGATGATAAAAGAAAGAACCTAGCCAAGATTGGTCAGGTTCCGGCATTTTTATGTTTGGATACCATTCCTCTCTAAATTTTCTGAGGATGAAAGATATGGTCCCGCAAATAGGTGAAATACCATTTGTGATGTTATGTTTTACCTCAAAACAATATTGCCAGAAATCTAGGTCAGGAGTTATTCCGAGATATCCTTCGAAAAGGGCTTGGAAACTGGCTAAGTAGAGGATGGAATTCGGAGAAATATTGTGTGGTTGAACGCCATAGAAGTTAAGGACGTCTAGAAAAAAGGCGGAAGGGGGAAAACCCATACCTCTCGCTATGTGAGAGGTAAGGAGAACGCGTTCTCCGCTTTTTGGCTTGGGCTCGGGTTCATCTTTCGAGATCCGCCATTTGCCTTTAACTATGGATCCTTCCCTTGGCATCCGACGAAGAAGAACGAGGGAAGTATTACTCGGACTCCAGTTGCCGACAAATTCCGTTTCTTTGTTGGCTCCGGTAGCAAAATGCTCATCGCCGCGGGAATGGATCTTTACCCTCGCCGTTTCAGGAGCAAACGGCGGGGATGCTGCGGAGCTCGATCCCGCAACGTCCGCGGCGGCGGAGGTGTTTTCTCCGCCCGCCGCGGAGGCCGCGGTCTTCTCCGGCTCGCCGCCGGTGCGCTTAGGCGATCCTAGCTGCGGATCTAGGTCGCCGATGAGCTCGTCGATGGCGGCGCGAGTGGGCGAGGACGGCGAGGAGGCCATCTTGTTGGTGGCGCGTGGCGTTCCGGCGTGCTTGGAGGCTGAGTGCGTTTGGGACAGTGCTTTGCTCTCGAGCTCGCTCGCGTCAATGGCGTGGGCAGTGAGGAAGTGAGGAAAGGTTTCGTTGAGGACGAAGACGGCTATTTATAGCCGGAAAACCGTTTAGATGCGTGCCAACGGCTCTTTTGACCGTTGGATGTTCGACGCGTGTCACTCGCCGGAAAATCCGGGAAATGAAACGACAGGGAAATTATGACTATCTCCTCGTTTCTCGTGAGAATCTGTCAAAGATACGCTGCAGGGTTTCCCGCGTGAAACCAAGCGTCGCCTACGTCAGCATGGTTAAAGCGCTGACGTCAGAAGTTCCTTTTCCGCGAAGGATCGTGAGAGAAAAGCCGGATTTTCAGGATTCCGAGTTTCATGTTACCATCTCTTTCAAAAAGAAAAATAAGAAGAATCAAGACTGCTGAATCGATATTTCTCGGACAAAGTGTATTTGGCGAAAGACGGAGAATCAGAGTTTTAATCCTTCTTGGGGGCTACTATCGGATATATACCAACTAGGGGTATAGAAGATGGTAGACAAAGTGCCGGATTACCAGGGTGGCCTAAGTGGTAGTGGGCTTAGGTCCATTGGGCGGCCCAGTAATCCGACGCGCGGAAGCCGGATTCTAGAAGAACCCGGATCACGGCCCACGTGATCTGGCTTGGAGGAGAAGACGGATTCCTTGCTTTCCAAGTTACAAGTTATCGTAGTCTTCTATGTTTACTATTCTGTAAGCCCTAATCCGGCTATTATATAAAGCCGGACGGGAGATAGATTAAAATAGGTTTTGACCGCGCAACAGAGAAGCTCTACGCAACTCGCCGAGAAGCTCATCCTCGCCGAGTAGCTAGATCTACACCCTCACATTGTAACCCTGTTTTACAGGCTTTAGTCCTGATTAGTGAGAAGTGCAGGAGTAGGCACGTCGTACTGTCGCGACGTACCGAACCTGGGTAAATCCTGTGTTCACTGTTCACCACGCGATCCCGTTACCCCACGTCTCTACCGTAGTCTCATGGCACCCCCGTCTATGAAAACTACTACGATGTCTCGACAATAACTGTCAGCCACACCATCTGTAGTTGCGGGTCTTGCGAGAGATGAGTTTAAGTTGCTTTTTCACCGCGAGCAAGGACTAGTTCACACTGTGGTTTTTTGAGTCCCTATCTGTAAGGATGTTACTTGTGTCTTCCCTCTTCTAAAATGAATCAGGAGAGCTCCATCCTTTTACCATAAAGAAACCGACAGCTTCCAAAGGTTGGGGACTCTATCTACAACCTGTACTTGTTGGGAGAACCAGACATAGGTGTCCCAGCGGGTGTACTCCTTATCAACATAGGTCAACCTACAACAGCGGGTGTACTCCTTATCAACCTGTATCTGTACCTGTACTTGTCGGGAGAACCAGACATAAGGGCATGTGCATTGGTTTAGACCACCCCTGTCTGCAATCTGCTTCCACGTCGGGTAGAAAAAAAATTACAGACTTAGTATACAACAAGCTGTCTATTTGACCCGTCCGTTAGCACCATCAGATCCAGATATTCAGTTACGGTGGAGCAAACTTGACCGCACCTGGATTGGCCTTTGCCGTAAAAAAAGGAATCATAAGCCCACGATCTATACAAATCTCTCGTACAACAGGAATAAGTGTCGTCCGTAGGTTGCGAATATCACGGAAATAGACTGTCTTTAACTTTACCGACGGACTTGTCCGTTTTATGGTTAGAATTTTTACACATCATCTAATTTCATATGTGGCACACGTTATAGACAGCTGAGTCATCACCACCGTACATGCCCTTACACATAATCTAATTTCATATGTGGCACACGTTACAGACAGCTGAGTTATCACCACCGTACATGCCCTTACACATCATCTAATTTCATATGTGGCACACGTTACAGACAGCTGAGTCATCACCACCGTACATGCCCTAAGTGTCCCAGCGGGTATATCTACATCCGACAGCTCCCTGGTTACAACTACAACTTCCCAGCGGGTGTACTCCTTATCAACATAGGTGTTTATTTGACATCATCTAAGAAAAGCATAGAGAAAGAGAGAGGTAGTTTCAGTATTATACAAAATGATCTGAAACTTAAATTAAACATAGCACCACCAATGGAGGTTTAGGATTTGTGATAGGAACATAGGGTAAAGCTTAAATGGAAATGCTATATTCGGTGAATGATCATACCAATCGAACGTGTATTTTAAACACCAATATGATAGTTGAAACTCAGGGGCCATCAAAGGCGTAGTAGCCTAATTAATCCATCAAAGTTTCTGCCAAAATTAAATATCCCGACGCTGTAGCTGCACTAAGCTGTAACATGGCTATTGGAACCGTCACTCAAGATAGCGAACAGATGGTTCCCTTGTTCTCTACATTATAGGGGCAACCGTGTTCTGAGAAAGAACAGATAAAGTGACACGGTGACCTTTCCTTTTTTTGATAAATGACATTTAGGGCCTCTTTGGATCACAGTGTTGAAAAACACAGTAATATGAAAAACATAGGAATCTCACAGGTTTGTATGCGTAAAACAGAGGAACCGAAAACAGAGAAAAACTGCAGGATTAGTCGTTTGGATGAAATGCAGGAAAAACGCAGGAAAAGTGCCTCGAACCTACGCAATTTTCTCTCTCTGATGTTTTCCGGCCCGAGGCGGCGGCGGAATAATTCTTCGATGATAGTCCGGGGCTTAGGATTCCCTGGGGGTCAAGTACGCGAAAGAGGTCGACCAGAGGTGGGCTAGGGTGGCCACACCACCTGGCGGCGCAGCCGGGGGGGCACCTGGTGGTGTGGGCCCCTAGTGGCCCCTCCGACTCTCCTCGTGGCTGGCTCCCTCACCTGGACTTCTAAGACATCTCCGGTGTCCCTCCTCTTCTTCTGATCTTCTGAAATAGGGTATCCTGACGGTGCTTTTTCCATCAGATTTCTCGTCCCGGTGTTTATTCTCCAAAAATTATGAAATATGGAAAATAAGATAAAATAACATAAGTGATGCATCATAACATGAAATATATCGATGAATAACAGAAAATAACAATATAAAACGGTGATGCAAAATGGACGTATCAGCCCCCTGGCCGCGCCATGGGGTGGCGTGGGCCCCCCCGCCTCCATCGCCTTTGCCCTTTCGCCTATTTATACCCCCGAGACGTAAACCCTAAATATATACCACTTCGTCCCGAAAAACACCCGAGGCCGCCGTCATCGTCATCCCGAGATCAGGAGGGTTCTCGAGCTCTCCCCGGCACCCTGTCGGGAGGGGAATTCATCACCGCAGGGGTCTACACCACAATGCCTTCCTCTGAAGTGATGCGTGAGTAGTTCATCCCTATACTACGGTTCCATAGCAGTAGCTAGATGGTTGTTCTCTCCACTTTGTACCTCATGTTTAGATCTCGTGAGCTGCTTCACATGATCGAGATCATCTTTATGTAATGTTACATGTTGTGTTTTCTAGGATCTGATGAGTATTGAATGTTATGTCTTCTGATTATCAATCTATCATGTTATCTTCATGCATATGTTATTTATGATCTTGCATGCTCTCCGTTATTAGTAGATGCTCTGGCCATGTAGATGCTAGTAACTCCAAGAGGGAGTATTTATGCTCGATAGTGGGTTCATGCCTCCTTTGGATATGTGCTCAAGTGACAGAAACATGACAGATGGAGGATGTGTTGTTGGCATCAGGGAGAAAACAACGGTGTTTTCCTAGTTTACATTGTTTACATTACACACTTTACTTATTGCGATAATCTGTTGCTAGCAACTTAATACACAACATTTGTTTTTATGATATTCGGAGGATGGATTATTATACATAGATGCAGTTGGATGACGGTCTATGTATTTTGTTGTAATGCCCACATGAATCACATAGTAATCTTTATGTCTTGCATATGCACTACGGTGCATCCTTCATTTCTGGCAATTGCCCAGCTGTAATTTGTTCACCACACATGTTATTTATCTTTCACGGAGAGACACCACTAGTGAACTGTGGACCCCGGTCCATCTTCCTCCTACTGGTTGATTAAACCTTGCTTTCTTTCGGAGGGAAAACTGTTGCTGTGCTCATCATACCTTCCTCTTGGGGTTTCCCAACGAGTGCAAGACCTGCACAATCACACCCCAATGGAAACAAGGGTGAAACTGTCGAAGCGAGACGATGCTCAGAAAGTGGACATCACAGAGTATCGAAGTGTGGTCGGATGCTTGCGCTACCTAGTTAACACTCGACCTGACATTTCTCTCTCGGTGGGAATCACGAGCAGGTTCATGGAGGCACCAAGCAAGAAGCATTGGGCCACAGTAAAGCAGATCCTGAGGTACATTCGTGGAACGATGGGCTATGGATGGTGCTATAAGAAAGGTGTAGGCACTCCGGAGTTGATCGGCTATACTGACAACGATCTGGCTAGGGACATAGATGATCGCAAAAGCACCTCCGATGTGGTCTTCTTACTCGGTGACAGTGTCATAACCTTGTCTTCGCAGAAACAACGAGTTGTGGCCATGTCTTCTTGCGAGGCAGAATACGTGGCAGCTGCAGCCGGGACAAGCCAAGGCGAGTGGCTGAGTGGACTCCTAGCAGATCTGATGGGGCGAGTACCTGAAAAGTTCAGGCTGTATGTCGATAACAAATCGGCTATTGCCCTCGGTAAGAACCAGTCCACCATGATCGTAGTAAGCACATTGATATTAAGTTTCATCATATTCGTCAGTGTATGGAGGAAGGCAAGGTGGACGTCGATCACGTCAGGACAGATGAACAACTTGCTGACATCTTGACCAAGGCACCAGGGAAGACTCACTTCATCGAGATGAGGGTGAAGCTTGGCGTGAAGAAGGTGCAGGTTTAAGGGGGTGAAGTGTTGAAATAAACTCTGCACCTACAATTCTTCAGTTTCGACAATTACTGTAGCGATTCTTGCCGTTGTCGGCATGGTCGTTTTCTCGCTCAGAATAAACACACGCTTGATCGTTTGTGATCCCGTGTGAGTAGATAGGTTAAGACTAGTTCTTTTCCTTGTTTTTAGGATCTCTAGCATGTCAAGCGGCGTGTGGGATGGCGCACTCGGTCTGGCATGTCATAGCTAGATTAGCGGCCAAGTAGTTGGCCTGTTCTATGTACTTTTCATAAAACCATAGAGAAAACCAGAAAATCTGCAGTGGCAGTACGCAACACAAAAAAACCATGCGTTTCTCTCTCACTCTTTGTTCATTGCACTACATACACTTGCGTGAGTTCAACGAGAGCGACAACAACAGTGCAAGCTACTGGTTTGAGAAGTAAAAGGATCCCGGACCTTAAACTCATGTGGCACGCTTGTTTGGGGGATGTTGTGGAAGGTACAGGTACCGAGCGCATGTTCAGGCTAGTCACAGTGCGAGTAACTTGACTAGTAACATAGATGCCACGTAGGCAAAAAAAAAAATGACATGGCAGGTATTTAATGAGGTGAGAGAGGGGTGTGGTAACATAGCTAGTTACCGTAACATCACACATTCCTATGCAACATGAGTCTACAAGGCAATAATTGCAGCTTTGCATGACACCACAGTGGGCATAGTCTAGAAAAATATGTATATTACTCCCCATTGTGACTAGCCTCAACAACAAGCATGCTTCCCCAAAAGTGGTAAAAAACTAAAAATCATGGATTCGGTCGGTAGCAGGGCCCACTCTACGACGCCTTCCTCACATACCCAGGGAATTTATTGAAGCATTAGCTTTTACACTTGGTAGCCGTAGCTGAAACGGGCTACGCTAGTTTTTGTTGGGCGTGATCTCTCTCTGCGTACTTCTTTCTTCCTTGTTTTCGGTTTTCTTTCCTTGGTCTGAGCTTTGTAATACCCTTACCGGAATGGCGTTGGGTACACCTGCCAAAATTTTGACGGTCCAATAAATAATTTGATCACAAGGCGAAGAATAACCAGTTACACTAACCCAAATGATGCAGTCAAAACAGCCAAAAAAAACATGCGTGTGACCCAAGCTAATTCACGAGGTTTTTTTAAATCCACCTACGACTCTACGAGATATATACTGAATACATACATGCAAGGATCATCATCTCCTTCTTTTTTTTTTCTTTTTTGAATTTATCTCCTTCTTTCTTATCGATGAAAGCAACGATGGTTGTCTTTACTCGAAGAAAGGATGTTGCCTGGGAAGTCACCCCGCGCGCGCGGTGTCGGACGCGCGTGAAAAATCAAGGGCTAGGCAGTTTAGGTTGATTAACTAAAACTAGTAATACGATGACACCACAGCCCATGCCGAGTCCAAAGCGCACTTACTCGGAAGTTGGGTGAAGATAATGTGGTCTCCCTCCCCCAGCCCTCGCTTCTTACTCTCGGGCAGTATATATGCAGCTCTCTGTTGCAAGACAAGGAGGAGTTGCATGCACGCTAGCTGTACAAATCTTGCTAAGCTAGTGCAGAGAGGGAACACCATGCATAATCAGCAGCAGCAGTAGTAGTAGTAGAAGAAGAAGAAGGCCGAGCACCTAAGTAAGGGAGCGAGAGGATGAATCGAGAGATGCACCGGGTGCCGAGCTTGCGTCGCGACAGCTCGCTATGGCGCCACGACTCGAACGTGTTCTCCCGGTCGTCGTCACGGTTCCAGGACGAGGAGGACGACGAGGAGGCACTGCGGTGGGCGGCCCTGGAGCGGCTGCCCACGTACGACCGGGTGCGGCGCGGAATCCTGACTGTGGAGGAGGGTGGGGAGAAGGTGGAGGTCGACGTGGGGAGGCTGGGCGCGCACCAGAGCCGCGCGCTCATCGACCGCCTAGTCCGCGCCGCCGACGATGACCACGAGCTCTTCCTCCTCAAGCTCAAGAAGCGCATGGACAATGTCGGCATCGAATATCCCACCATCGAGGTAAGGTTCGAGAAGCTGGAGGTCGAGGCCGAGGTGCGCGTGGGCAACCGCGGCCTGCCCACGCTCATCAACTCCGTCACCAACACCCTCGAGGTACGCCATGCCCACAACTCTCAACCGGCTCCTAGCGTCCTCGGATGATTCAGATGGACATGTTACGTTTCGCCCACGGATCGATCACGAACACGGCCACATGAAAAAACTTTCGCCAAGAGTATGCATAATGCCCGATTTTTTCTTTATTTTCTCTCAATGCTCACAGTACAGGGCAAGGCTAGCTTGCGGGTGACCGGTAGGAAGGTTAACATTCCGACATTTAATTTCCATTTATGGTAATCAACAGTTTAGATAATTTTCCATTTCCATAATCCCAGTTAGAATTTTCACGGGTCAAAGAAGTACAAGAACGGAAAGAATCGCCAAAGAAGGAAAGAGAATGCTGCATGCAAGTGGGCCCCCGCCCGATATCTTGCCTGCATGTACAATCGGTAGACTAAATGTAAGGAGTTGTCTCTGGGGTGGAATTTTAACCTGTCCACAGGTCACCCGTGAAGAATCTATCTGATACAAAGCACACCGTATATAAGGAAAACCAAGAATAGCTGTAGACACAAACGGAATTTAACTCAGCTAGCAAATCTACTCGTACTCGATCAAACTTCAGCGCAGCCTCGATGACATCCCATTCTAATTGGACTTAAGCTTGCTATATCAACCTCAACTAGGACACAAACTGGATTTTATGCATGACACGTACGCTGCATGCATGGACACTTCGGCCCGTATGCATCCATTATTTTGATGCATAGGCTATGGCAACCCCATTTGAAAAAAAAAACATATGCATGCACACTTCGGCCCGTATGCTTTCCAGAATTTTTGGTGAGAGAATTCCGAATTCGAGATTATAAAATGAGCAGACACATCAAGTCATGATCCTTTTTCTCTGGGGATTGAGAAAAATCGTTGAAACCTCAAAAAAGAAGAAGAGAACATCCGATCTAGCTTGAGTCCAAGCTTGGGCTTCGCCGGGCCTGGCCCGCAGCCAAACTTTTCTTCTTTTGCCAGTGGCCCGCAACAACGGAACTTCTTCGGCATGACCTATCAGACCGGCCGGCGGCCGTCTTTCCACCAACCTCCACCCACGGCTACCGGCACGCCGCCGCCGCAGCCGTCACCTACCTACCTCTCGTCTAGCCACAGCTACCGCCACCGCCACGGAATTCCTACCCACGGGCCACAGCACGCCATGACGCGCAGTCGTCGCATCTCGGCCCAGCGGCTCTGCGGCATTTCGTCGAGCGTGTGGCGTGCGCACCTATGCAGTATGTGGCCTCCTTGTTTCGCCGGCGCCACCGCATGCTACTTCAGCGGAAGAAATGCGCATTTTTTCCCCTATATCTAAGCGTGTTTCTTTTTTTTTTGCGCTCCAGGCCATCGGGAACGCGCTCCACGTCCTCCCCAACAAGAAGCAGGCCATGACCGTCCTCCACGACGTAAGCGGGATCATCAAGCCCCGGAGGATGACGCTGCTGCTGGGTCCTCCTGGCTCCGGAAAGACGACGCTGCTGCTGGCGATGGCCGGGAAGCTCGATAAGGAGCTCAGGGTCTCCGGGAAGGTCACATACAACGGGCACGGGATGGACGAGTTCGTACCCCAGAGGACCGTCGCCTACATCAGCCAGCATGACCTCCACATTGGGGAGATGACCGTCAGGGAGACACTGGCATTCTCGGCGCGGTGCCAAGGTGTTGGAACCAGATATGGTATGCTACTTGAATGCGGCCTGATTATTTTGGACAATGCAGTGGCCAGTGGGTGATATGTCGATAACTTGTGAGCTTTGTTATTTTTCTTGTTGTAGAGATGCTTACTGAGTTGGCAAGAAGGGAGAAGGCGGCGAACATCAAGCCAGATCATGATATCGATGTCTACATGAAGGTGAGGATGTTATAACACTGTGTTGTGTGTTTTTTAGACCTGTTTTATGTGGCTAGCTAGCACAGGATGGAAGAGTATCATTTCAACCACACCTCTCACAGTATATTGTACTTTGTATATCAGTAACGTAGTTAACACCTGCTTCTTTACTTTACTCCCTGTACGTAGGCCTCAGCTATGGGAGCACAAGAATCCAGTATTGTGACAGAATACATACTAAAGGTGTACTCTGTGACCAGCTGAAGCGCTGAAAGGATGCTTTGATCTTATGGAGATTTGTTCATTTGTAGAATGATGACTTGTCAATTCCTTGTGTCTGATACTCTGTTATGTAACTGCAGATATTAGGATTGGATATATGTGCTGATACGTACGTAGGCAATGAGATGGTAAGGGGCATATCTGGTGGACAACGGAAGCGTGTCACAACAGGTATATTTTCACCAAGGATGTGGTTCATTTAATACTTGTACAGTAATGGTTTATATATCAGAGACTTGCAATTTTTTTCATCACAATGGAATACTCTTTAAGAAGTTCATGATCGACCTATGTATCTTCATTCTACAGGTGAAATGCTTGTTGGTCCAGCAAAAGCTTTGTTCATGGACGAGATATCCACTGGACTGGATAGCTCAACCACCTTCCAGATAGTGAATTCTCTTAGGCAGACTATCCACATCCTTGGCGGAACTGCAGTCATCTCCTTGCTCCAGCCAGCTCCTGAAACATACAACTTGTTTGACGACATTATTCTCCTCTCCGACGGGCAGGTTGTGTACCAGGGCCCCCGTGAAAATGTGCTTGAGTTCTTTCAGTTCATGGGATTCAAATGCCCAAGCAGAAAGGGTGTTGCTGACTTTTTACAGGAGGTATGTGTCTTATCTATTAATTCTTGTGATGGTTATCTATTCTCATATTTTCAAGAGAATGGTACTGAAATTTTTGAATAATTGAAAATGTGACATCAAGGAAAGACCAGGAGCAGTACTGGTACAGGGGTGACAGGCAATACCGTTTTGTACCAGTGAAGCAATTTTCGGATGCATTCCGTTCCTTCCATGTGGGCAAGTCAATAGAGAATGAGCTGAAAGAGCCATTTGATAGGACCAGGAGCCACCCTGCTGCCTTGTCTACTTCAAAATTTGGTGTCGGCAGGATGGAGTTGCTCAAAGCCACTATCGATAGAGAGCTTCTACTCATGAAGAGGAACTCATTTATGTACATATTTAAAGCTGTCAATGTAAGTTCATATATTTGATGCGTTTTCTATGATTATTAGGATGGAGATGATTAGATGGCACTGAACTTTTTTCATCATTGCAGCTAACTGTAACGGCGTTCATCGTGATGACCACATTTTTCCGTACCAACCTGCGCCATGATGAAACTTATGGACAAATATATTTGGGGGCACTGTTCTTTGCTCTCGACACGATAATGTTTAATGGATTTGCGGAGCTTGGCATGACCGTCATGAAACTTCCTGTCTTCTTCAAGCAGAGGGATCTTCTTTTCTTTCCTGCATGGGCCTACACCATACCATCGTGGATTCTTCAGATCCCTATCACTTTTGTTGAAGTCGGAGTTTATGTTTTCACCACATATTATGTCATTGGATTTGATCCCAGTGTAAGCAGGTAAGGCACTGATGCTGACATCATTTACGTACCAATTATATTGCTTCTTAGGTGGTGATTATATCTTTGTGAGCTATTGAAATCTCTCAAGAAATGAACTAGCTCTTCGAAGTCTGAATGATTTCCTATATTTCTCAGGTTCTTTAAGCAGTATCTGCTGCTTCTTGCAGTCAATCAGATGTCATCTTCAATATTCCCTCACATTTGGACCCTTAGCATTGTTGGCTTTTGCAGCATTGGGTGGCTACATCCTTTCAAGACGTAAGTTCCTCGCGTGGCCATGATAAAATGAATGTTTCCATCTTTAAATGATAATAAGGAACTAAATGTTAATTGTACCTTACATGATTCCATCTTATTATTTCTTCCAGCTGATATAAAGAAGTGGTGGATTTGGGGTTACTGGATATCTCCGATATCATATGCACAAAATGCACTTTCGACAAATGAATTTCTAGGGCCCAGTTGGAACCAAGTAAGTACCCTCTCTTGATAAGAAATCAAACTTACCACTACTTACACATATAAGATTCATTTATTTGCATCATGCAGATTGCTCCCGGAAAAAACGAAACCATTGGAGTTAGTGTGCTTAAAGCCCGCGGTATCTTTACGGAAGCTAAGTGGTATTGGATTGGGCTTGGTGCCATGGTTGGATACACTCTCGTTTTCAACCTGCTCTACACCGTGGCCCTTTCAGCTTTTAGTCGTAAGTCTATTTAGAGTCTACTTCTCATTTATCAAGGATCAGATAATCAACAATTTTCAGTTTATAACTTGGAGGACAATAACTGTAGCTACTTGCTTTTCTACGCAGCACTGACTGACTCTAGCCCATCAATGTCTGAAGAGGATTTGAAAGAAAAGCATGCAAATTTAACTGGTCAAGCTCTGGAGGGTCATAAAGAAAAGAAATCTAGAAAGCATGAGTTGGAATTGTCTCACATTATTGACCGAAACTCAGTGATTAGCAGCATGGATTCTAGTGGTAGCAGGAACGGATTGGTACTCCCATTTGCACCACTGTCACTTACCTTTATCAACACCAAATACTCAGTGGACATGCCAGAGGTAAATTTCTTATCAATGTATAATGAGGGCACAATAATAATAGTATACCCATTACCCAAGTTTTCTTACCCGGTTACATTGCTTTATACTCACAGGCAATGAAAGCACAAGGAGTAACGGAAGAACGCTTGTTGCTTTTAAAGGGTGTGAGTGGTTCTTTTAGGCCAGGAGTACTTACTGCATTAATGGGTGTGAGTGGGGCTGGAAAGACAACCCTGATGGATGTTTTAGCGGGTAGGAAAACCGGAGGATACATAGAGGGGGATATCACCATCTCAGGCTATCCAAAGAAGCAAGATACCTTTGCGCGTATATCAGGATATTGTGAGCAAAATGATATTCATTCTCCACATGTTACAATATATGAATCACTCGTATTTTCTGCATGGCTGCGGCTTCCCCCGGAGGTTGATTCAGAAAAAAGAAAGGTTAGTCAGCTTGATCATAGGAAAATTATCACTTCTTGATTTCTGTGTTCTCATATGATTGGAGACCTGACTAGCTGAGCTGTAATAACAGATGTTCATTGAGGAGGTCATGAATCTCGTAGAGCTCACACCATTGAGGGATGCACTTGTTGGGCTTCCTGGAGTGAATGGTCTATCAACGGAGCAACGCAAGAGGCTGACAATCGCTGTGGAGCTTGTTGCTAACCCGTCGATTATTTTTATGGATGAGCCAACATCTGGTCTTGATGCTCGGGCTGCTGCAGTTGTGATGAGGACTGTTAGAAACACTGTTAACACTGGCAGGACTGTTGTTTGCACCATTCACCAGCCAAGTATTGACATATTTGAAGCATTTGATGAGGTTGTTAATTCATTATTCTCTGTTTGGGTTATTATCATTAGCTTTATTAGATAAGATCGTATGTTGATTATGTTCTTATTGCAGCTTTTCCTGATGAAGAGAGGAGGAGAAGAAATTTATGTTGGTCCAGTGGGCCAGAATTCTTCAAATTTGATCAAGTACTTTGAGGTAAGAACATCAAAATCAACAGTTGTACTGGACATTGTAACTCTTTTTGCCAGCTAGATCACATCGAACATTCCTTGTGTACGTTTGGTCAGGAAATTGAAGGAATTAGTAAGATAATTGATGGATATAACCCAGCAACATGGATGTTAGAAGTGTCCTCTAGTGCCCAGGAGGAAATTCTTGGAATTGATTTTGCTGAAGCCTACAGACAATCAGAACTATATCAGTAAGCCTCCCAACTAGCCATCCGGATGCAGTGAAGTTGGAATGTGTATTTTAGTGACACTTGTAATTACTTTAGATTTTCGCAATTTCAGAAGGAACAAGGAGCTCATAAAGGAGCTAAGCACACCACCTCCTGGTTCTAGAGATCTCAACTTCCCTACACAGTACTCTAGATCATTCACAACACAATGCCTAGCTTGCTTTTGGAAGCAAAACTGGTCATACTGGAGAAACCCAGCCTACACAGCAATGAGATTGCTCTTCACCCTTGTCATTGCGCTATTGTTCGGGACGATGTTCTGGGGCCTCGGAAGCAAAACGTATATGTTCTAACTGTTATTATAACTGCTTATTATATATATATATATATACTTATTTTATAGTAGCTATTTCAAGTAAGCCATATTTTGACGACCAACTCATGCCATGAGCCCATGGTGCAGCGAAAAAGCCCAGGATCTAAATAATGCCATGGGATCGATGTATGCTGCAGTTCTATACCTTGGAGTGCAAAACGCTGGTACTGTTCAACCAGTTGTGGTGGTGGAGCGAACAGTATTTTATCGAGAAAGAGCAGCCGGCATGTATTCAGCTTTCCCATATGCATTTGGGCAGGTAAATTCTCAGCCTCTTGTTTTACCTATTCTGGGGCATATGTATGTATGACCTTTGAGACTAAAAATTCCTTGCAGTCTAAGTCATATCTGCGATCAAATGGAACAGACAGCTTATCACGATTGTTCATCAACATTATTGATTCTTTCAGTCCCGAAACCTAACAGTGGCACATTATCCTTTTCTAGGTTGCGATTGAAGTTCCATATGTCATGGTTCAGGCTCTGATTTATAGTGTGCTAGTATATTCTATGATTGGATTTGAATGGACCGTCGCCAAGTTCTTTTGGTACCTGTTCTTCATGTACTTCACCCTGCTATATTGCACCTTCTGTGGAATGATGGCTGTAGGCTTGACTCCGAATGAAAGCATAGCAGCTATCATCTCATCAGCATTCTTTAACGTATGGAACCTCTTCTCAGGGTATCTTTTCCCCAGACCTGTGAGTAACCTCTCGATACAATTTGTTTTTATTTTAACTAGCAAACATGCCCGTGCGTTGCAACGGGAATAAAAATATATTCAAATTTTCTAAAATCGTGAAAGACACAAATTTTGCCCAAATCGATCAACCCGAGTAGAATGATTTTTTTCTCTCTATCTAGTCGGCAATCTGGGCGACCGAAAAGTAGTGGGTTATGATTTGTGAAAAAATTAAAATCCCAACCAAGAGCTGCACTTGAATTATGCAATTAATTTTGGAACTGTACTACATGTTATTTTCTTGATAATTTTGACTTCATTATAAATTAGTTTGCTTCTAGTTTTCAGCTCAAAGCCTAGGTCGGTATCTCAATGTGGTTTAAATGTATGATAAGAGTGTGCTTGATTCGTAGGGAATAACAAATATTCTGTGATATAGCTAAAAAATAGATGTATTGAGGGATTAACCAAATCACCACAAGCGGTTTTGTAATGGACTCAAGTTACAAAGCATTCTCCTTGGCTGAAAACTACATAAATGCGCATAACTAATCAAACTAATATTAAAACATCAATTTTTTTTTGTAACAATGTGTATTTGATTGAGCTGTAGACTGCAGTTTTGGCTGGCTACATCGTTTTGAATGCAGCTAGTTCAGTGGGACAGAGCTTTCTTCACGGACAGAGCTGCCCGAAATTTGAGTATTCAGTCTGACCCTTCTTCAGGGAAGCAGAATCAGGAAAGGAGCCTAGCCTCAAGCTGCAACGGTCTTCAATCCACAGCCCGCAGGGGCGCAGAAACAAGCCGACTCCCAGCAAAATCACGCAATAGCTTCGCGTGGAGGAAGCTCCTGATGTTGCTATGCATGGTGACGACAACTTTTCAATCGAATGCTGGGACAGAGCTGCCCGAGGCCCTTTTGTACATGCCGACGCCAAAGCCAGGCACCAGCTGGCAGCCTAGCACTTGGAGATGCCGACGGCCATGTTCACCTCGGACTCGACAGGGAGAGGGTGACGGACCTGGCCGGAACAACGCCGTGGCTCATATCAGGCATCGCCTACGCAGCGACGACGGGCGTGACAAGGCCGGTCTCCTGGGCATCTCACTGCCGGTGCTTTACACCGAGCGCAACGGAACCGTACCCAACTCCACAGACCGAGATAGCTACGCATTGAGGACGTACATCCCGAGGTCGTTCACCGCAGCGAGGATGGGCGCCGCAAGGGCGGTTCCTTCGGCATCTCACCGCCGACTCTCCACGTGGAGCGCAACGGAACCAGACCCAGCTCCACAGATCGAGGTAAGCCGCAGAGTCGTTCACCTGGGGCATCTCACCGCTGGCGTTTCCGACGTTGCTGCCGTGCGGCCGATCTTCTGGGGCATCTCGCCGCCGGCGTGGTGGCTGCTTGGCTCGTCCTCTCTTCTGTAAGGACTCGAGCAGATGAGGTAGCGCGGCCGTGCGAATTTTATTGAAGCAATCTAGGGGCGGCCGGGAGCCCAGACGGCAACCAGGAGCCGAGGATGTACCTAGCACGGATCGTCTGCTGACTCGGCCCAAACGAAACCGTTTCTTTCGTGGATCAATTGATCGCTACCTACACGACGTGACCGTACGCATACAGTACCATCATTAGGAAAAACTACAGAGATAGAGATAGACATAGTTTGAGAAGGAATCAGACCGGCGGCAGGTCAGCACGAGTTGCAAACGTGCGGGGAAAAAATGGAACCAAAGCTCGGATACCATGTTGAGAACAGCAACTTGAGATTACACAGAGGCCTAAGCCAGCATAAATACATGTACGGTGGGATGCCAAAAGTCTAGTATACAAAAGGCCAAAGGCCATCATCAATATAGCTCTAACATCATGTATCCTTAGATACAAATGGGGCTACCGAGAAACTACAGACTTAGCACTAACATGGACCAAGCCATTGCAATTGTAGAGAAGCTTTCTTAAGACAGGTGAATGTACGGTTGCCAAAATAACAAATAAAAAGATGGTGATACCTTCTCATGTGTGGCATCGATAATCAAGAGAATCACCCAGGCAGTAATAACCAAAAGAATCAGGAACATCAACTCAGCGCACCTTCTTTTAGAACACATAAACATGGGCTTTTGTAGTTTCTACCCTGTCCAATAGGTAGCACAAATAATGTGATTGTTTTCAAGGGCTATGATGTAGGTGGTAGACTCTCCAGCTCCAAGCGATTCTTATGACGAAGGTCTAAAATATAGAGTAGTCTCACTTTTATCTCGTTCAGATAAGAAAGCTTTCTGAAAACTCAGTCCATCTGATGTTAAAAAGAAGCTGCCATAGACTGAAGGATCCATGCGACAGAGTAGAGCTGAAACGGAGGAGCAAGATGACAGATGAACAGCGCCAAGTTGGAGGCGGATATTGCACGGCTAGGGAGAGGAGAGATGAATAGGAACTGGTGGGAGGGCGAGGCAGTGCCCGCAACCGAGGGCGTCGGGGCAAGAACGTGGGCTACCTCCGGCTGGATGGGGCCGGCGGCAAATAACTCCAGGCGTGCGGGCGAACAGCGGTGGAGAACTCTGGGCGTGTGCGGCCAGCGGCATCGGAGGAAGCAGAGGCCGAACCCTCAGCGGCGCCGCTCAAACGCGAGAGAGGATGGGGAAGGCCATGGCAGATTGGGGCGGTCAGGGCCAGCCGCTGGAAGCTCGGAGACGCCGCATTTGCTGAGTTGCGGTGGTACCGTCCTCCGGAGCTCTGTTTCGGATCAAGCAGTTGACTCCAGAACGAAGAACTATGGACCACGGGTTGCTTTGAACATTGTTTAGGGGGTTTTGTGCAAAGATAGAGATAGTTTCTCAAAAAAAAGATGGAGATAGAGATTCCGATGGCAAGGTGGGTAATTTATGTCAACTTTGATGGCAATTTCAATGACCTACCAAACCAAACCAAGGAAGCCTTGACGCCTTTATTATTAGGTATAGATTTAGTACTTACCGGTGCTCATCAATTTTACTTTTACTTCAGAAACTTCCTGTTTGGTGGAGGTGGTACCCATGGATTTGCCCGGTGGCATGGACGCTGTACGGACTGATTGCCTCCCAATTTGGTGATCTTCATCATGAACTCCAGGAGGGAGGCTTACACAAAGGCCAAACCGTGGCACAATATATCACGGAGTACCTCGGCTTCCATCATGACTTATTGTGGCTTGTGGCAGTGATGCACATTGTTTTCACTGTGCTGTTCGCCTTCCTGTTCAGTTTCGCCATCATGAAGTTCAAGTCAATGTTAATGGATTAAATAAACAAAGTGTAGTTCTGTAAATTGTTATTTTGCATTTCAAACCTGTAGAAATTCAAGCATTTATACTCTGAACGACAGACATAAAGGAAAAATAAGCAAAGTAGCCTTGAAGAGCTTCCAGCTTCGTCACTGGCTCTAGCTGATTGAGTAGCTAATACTTCTCCTAAAATGTAAACCGTGTCGAGTAATGTTGTCATTTCTCAACGAGTTAATGGAGGCAGAAATTTTGAAATCCCTTGTGAAACACATGGAACCGCTGCCCACATTATTGGAAAGTAATTTGTTGCATCTCTACATCTAATTGATTAATGCCAGTGTACATGTTCACTTGGTGATTTCTGGGCACCCGGGACAACTGAATCGGGACTAGAGGCCCGGTTCAGTTATGACCCGCGACAAAAGAGTTTCTCACGTGGCCTCCGCCGGAGCACGTGGTCGAGAACCTTTAGTCCCGACTCGTAATACAAACCGGAACTAAAGATTTTGTGATTATTTATTTATTTATTTTGGGATTTAGGGTGTTCATTTTGAGATTTATTTTTCCCATTTTGGGATTTGGGTTTAGGTTTTCCTTTAGTCCCAATCATTTTTAACTCTAAGAATTCTGGATTTCAATTTAAATTTCTCACTTTAAGTGACACTTTCCGGTCGGTCACCCATCCCCATACTGCTCCAGCTCCAACATGCTTAACTTATTAGTTCCTTCTATGTGAGCATCTAAGAAACAAAGACTGTTTTGCTGGCAATAGTACGCTGTCAATCATATTAACCCTTACCATGATGTCACGTCTTTATTTTGTGAATCTAAACAATTATTTAAGTAAACAAAAGATAAATAATTAATAATAATCTTGAATTCAAATAATCTTAAATTTAAATAATAGTTAACTTTTTTACCTTTTTCCATTTAATATAGGGTCACCACAGACAAATTAGGTATCAAAACTAGGGTTTCTGGGAGAAGCATGCCAAACTTGGGCACCAAAGGATCAGACCATGTTAAATTACCCGAAGGGTCTTATGTTTGATCTCTGATTAGAAAATGTTCACAAATGGATTTTGGACAAAGGGAATTTACTACATTTAATAATTAAGGTAGTTACTTAATTCTTAACTAGTGATTCTAATTCAATTTCACATGTTTATGAACTAAAAGCACATAAACAAGTTGGGTTGTTGTCTCTATGGTCAAAGGTTGCCACTTCGAGCAATTTTACTAAAGGAAACATATTAAAATTATTTATAGAATTTACTATATGTTAAATTACTCCAATGGGTATTATAATTCTAAATAGATTTTAAATGAGCTCAAAAATTAATTTGGGACAGTAGGTATGAGAGTACACCTATTTTACTGGTCAAATTTAAAATTATACAGTGCTACACTATATATTCTACTGGTCAAGTGCTTCTCAACAAGTTCTAGTTTGCTAAATTTTGGACTTAGGAAGCAAAAGTTATTATACATCCAAAACAAGGGCATTTTTTAAATGAAGATATTAGCAAGGACACACAAGTTCTTTTATCAAAGACAAGTGATTACATCTAGTAATAAAAATATACATGAAACAAAGGCTAAATACATCCAAACATCACATAACATTTTATTCATCCAAACGTCACATGACAATATTCAACCACCACGCTAGACATGCATTGAGACGATCACACACACCACCACCACTCTAGACAACACACTTCCTAGCAATCTCGTAGGCTGGGCGAGCATATAGAGGGGCATACTTGATTCGATAATAGCTCAATGGAACGTGGCTCCAACCAACTGTTAGGTCTTCTTCTTCTTCGCCGTTGGCGGTTCCCTTTTTCTTCTTGTCCCTCTTCTTGTCATCCTTCTTCTTCTTCTTCGATCAGCGCGGCAAACATGGAACACCAAGGCGTCGGTCGGCACGGAGAGTTGCAGGACGGTGGCGCGTTGCCTCTGCTAGGGTGGAAGTTGTTTCCGACCTGGGACGGTGTCGGTGAACTCGCAGTCGAGACCCACACACTTGATCGGTGCGGCGTCGAGGTAGCGCCTCTTGACATCGCAGATCCAACTCTCCACGGTTGATGCGCGGAGAGTGACCACGACCTTGAATTTCATGTCGACAGCTTCGTCCTTGTAGTTATACTCCCGGGATGGAGGTATGCGCGCGAGGGGCTCCATTCGGCACACAGATCACCGGTTCTTGGCAAGGTTTGGAGAGAGGATTGGAGATAGGATTAGTGAGAGGAGGTGGTGCATTTGGCAAATGGTACTGTAGCTCTCTTATATAGATCTAGCAGGGGACATTAGGAGGCCGGCCAGGGTGATTAATCACACGTTAATTTACGTGTTTCAACTTCCAAAATTCATTCAGATGATCTTTCCCGGTGTTGATCAACTTCCAAAGTTCATTAAGATGGATCATTGTTGGTGTGATCAACGCCCAACGCTGAAACTGAAGGGTTCACGTTTGAACATGATCAGGTTTATCTTTAGTCCTGGTTGGTATCCCAAACCGAGACTAAAGGCCATCTCTAGTCCCGGTTGTGTCCCAGTTCGAGACACAACCGGGACTAAAGGGGCTACGCCAGATTGCAGCCTGGCCCATCCCCTTTAGTCCCGGTTGGCGGATCAACCGGGACCAATGGTCTCTTTCGAACCGGGACTAGTTCAGTGAAGCCTTTTACCCGTTGAACCGGGACTGGTCCCACTCTAGACCCGGTCCAAAACCCATCCGGGACTAGACCCAATGGGGCTCTAAACCAAACCCCTTGTTTCTACTAGTGCGATTGAGTCTGTCCGTTGTCGCCAAATCTGATTTTCACTCTGCTACGCCGTTTCATGATTTCTTAGACGGTAGATGGAAGGCACCACATGCCCGAATTATAAAGCCTCAAGCAACCACGAGTACATAGGAGGTCACTGCCGGTGAGAGTAGCTTAAGAGTTTTACATAACAGGGAGCTAGGCTCACAGATAATAAACGACCAACTAGCAAAGGCGCAAAAAGACAACACAAAGGACAACAGATTAATTAGGCACAGTTGTCGCTGTAGTCAAAGGAGGCGATGGCGGGGGTTAACATCTTGGCGTAGAGATCTTCACCACGGTCCCCCCAGGACCAGAATCAGCTCAGGCTTTGCAACGTGGCTCCATTGTTTTAGAGAAATAATGGATTTGTAAATACATTAGCAGCTGGGCATGGAAAGTCATCTCTATTGAATATTTACTAGAAGAATACCCCGCGCGTTGCGGCGGGGATCCCTTATAGTAAATGACACTGTGTTTTTTATGCAGAGGCCAGGGGTCTTAACCTCCTTTACAGAAAAGAAAAAAAACAACATGATACATTATATAGTCTAAAGAAATATGAAAAAAATTGGTTTATACTAAATTTATAAACATGTGATGCATATTATAAACCATTAGTTTGAAAAATGGATGGTTTAAAGAATATACGATATGTAGCTTGCATAAATCATTAAATTGAAAAAAAATGAATGGTTAAAAAAATGTATGATATAGTTTGCATGTAATAATTAATAAATATTAGAGGAGATGACATGGACAATTGATTGGCTAAGAGGATGGATGATGTGGATAGCTTGCATGTTGAGATAGAAAAATAATTAATGCATGTTAGTGGGGTTTTGCTTTATAAGAAGTATAGATTACGCATAAGCCAAAGCGCCCAGCTTTGCAACGCAATAAAATAAAAAACAAAGGTTCTGGTTTTCCAGCAAAAGCCTAACAGGATTTGCCCGTCGGAGGACAATTGTCGCTATTTTACCCGCCGGAGGAACGTTGTGGGCTTAATGTAGTTTAGCGCATATCAAAAAATCTCCGCAGCAATGAGGGTGTTTTACTATGGCATTTCGGCTGACTACGCCGATACGTATCCTCTAATTGGCAAGGATACTACAATCGAGTCAGGACGCATGTTGGCCAAAGTGACAATCCGTCTCGTTGGTACTGTTTATCTTAGAGCACCAAATGAAGAGGACAATGTGAGGTTGATGGCATCGAATCAGGCTCGAGATTGACCGGGCTTACTACGAAGTATGGACTGCATGCATTGGACTTGGAAAAATTGCCCCAAGGCATGGCACATGCACTATTGTGGCAAGGGTGGTGATGCAATAATTGTTCTTGAGTCCCTTGCATCTGAGGATTTATTGATTTTGGCATTGCTTATTTCGTTTTTCGGGCACACTCAATGACATCAATGTATTGCATCAGTCTCACCTATTTGTGAGGCTAGCTGTGGTGATGCTCCGGCTTGCAACTACACGGTCAATGGGCATCCCTATATAATAGGGTACTATCTTGCCAACGATATTTATCAAATTTTGTCTATATTTGTGAAAACCCTCCCAAATCTCAGAAATACGAAGGAATCTAAATTTGCTAAGGTACGAGAAGCATGCTGAAACGGCAATGAGAGATCCTTTGGTGTTTTTTAATATAGGTTTGACATTGTTTGAGCTCGTTTTTGGGCAAGAAAACCCTAGAGAACATAATGACATAGTGTGGGATTATTCACAATATGATCATCGAGGATGAGAGGAACTTGGTCTAAGAAAATGTTAGCAGCTTTGTGAAGTCACCTAGAAACCTAATCACATTCAGTCATTTCTTCAGACTTACAGGGAGATTGAGGATGCCAACACCCACTGCCAGCTTTAGAAGGATCTCATTGTTCACATCTGACAGTTGCATGATTAGTATTGCCACTTTTATTCATTTAATTTCATTCATGTGTGATTTGAACCATTATTTTCATTTTACACAATTATCGTATTGGATTATTGTTTAATTCATTTGAACCATCATTTTAATTTGGATTAAGTTTCTATTGTATAATTAACAATATTTATATTTTAGTTCACATTGGTTTCATATTTTTTTTATGCCAAATGACACATTTGTATTGAAATGCTGAAAACAACTATATGTTTTTAGGGTTGGATTCATCTGCGGCCGGACAGAAACCGTAAAGACAAGGAGAAAAATGTACAGATTGCCTTTACGGTTTCTATCCGGCCGCAACCGAATCCAACATTTAAAACACGTTTTCCATGAACTATATCTCGCGTTTACAGTTCCCTGGGATACGGGTTCTGCTAGAGATGTTGTAAGAGAGAGAGTGCAGTAGCTAGGCTTTTTACGACACGACATGTGTTGGTGTGCTGGTTGTTCACATGAATGACTCGGGCGGAAGGTGGGCCTAACGATAGAGACATGCTATGTCCGATAGCAATAGGTTACGAGACAAACTATGGTACAACCGGTCGTAAAATAGTGTTTCCATTTGCAATAGTTCTCTTGGCGAAATATCCAAAATAGGTCAAAGATTGTTTGATGTCCAAATCTGAAAATTATTTACGACAACAACGAGATTTATTAGTGAGGTTCGGCGAACTTGCTTACCCCTCGCGGGCATGAGTACGAGTGCTCTTCCTCTTGATACCGCAACATCTGCCGTCTCAAGCGTCGAAGCATATCCGCGTCTCACCTATATATGTGCCTGACACTATCTAGTCGCTATGGCCGGTAACGTGTGGTATCGGTAGATTTTTTGAGCTATTTATAATTCTTGATTTAATCACAAAGTGTGCTACTTCTCATATCGAGATTGCTAAAAGAAATTCTTGGAAAAATAACCCAATGTACCTGAAATACACTTACTCATTAAAATAGATACATGTAGCGTTCCCACATTCACAAAATGTAAGAACATCTGTGTTACTATGCTAGTCGCTGGATCAATTGGTAGCACCATAGTACAAGATGAAATATCATGCAAATGCGTCAAAATCTATTACATCGCATGATCTAGTCTTTACAATAGTCTCGAGATCCTAAACGAGATGAAACATGTACAACGTTTATCCTCATCTTCTTCGTGTGCCACAGGACAAACATGTTGGTTGTAGACTCGACATCCTAAACAAAATCCTTGCTTGTCATCAGATCCATCTGTAACATGGAATATGCGGCCATAAGGGGTCAGTACAATTTATTATACCGGCAAGTAACACTAGAGTGCATATAAATAGCAAGACTATAACTACATAAATATTTGGCTGAGTGGAGTTTTGGCTAAGTTTGCATAAAGCAAGTTTTCTCCTATCTCTTTTATAAAACATGTTTTTCTTTTCAAAGGGTGATACCATTGGATGAAATCCATGAGCACCACAACTATTGTTTATTTAACCAAGATTTTACTTCTTGAAAAATGGTGTTGAGATTCCTCTGTCCATCCTTGTCCAGCTGCTCATAATTGTTCATAACCGGGGACACGGCTAACATCTTAGTTTTGTTAACTCTGCAAACAGTGTGCACTTTCACCTTTACACTTAATCAGACCAAACATCCTATACACCCTGAGTGCATTAAGGAAAGGAGAAGGTTAGCACGAGATCTTTCATAAGAAGAGTTCAACCCCATGGCGCGACCCGTTCCACCTATATGTTGCTACATCTGCTTGTCAAGCTGACAAGTTGAACTCTCACAACTTAGTTGATCCAAACAGAGCCCATATGATTAAAGACTAGACTAGAAGGTATCTAAACTTGGAATGCATCACAATCCCTTTGTTCCTGGGTGGCATTCCACAAGTCAACACCTTAGGTTGAACCATAAAAATGGCCCTAAGGAGACACTCCACTCTCAAAAGCCCATCAACAAAATCCACCCATGTGATTTATTAAGTATATTAATTTTATTTTCAACATCCAATAAAACAATCTGATGGTATTGCCGAGCACATACTAAGCTCAAAGGTGTCTTCATTAACTTGGATAAAAGATAGCTACACACTACTAGGATAATAGCATAGCATATAAATTAGTAAAACTTCCTATCATGCATACTACTCAAAAACATCTAATGCATAGTAAAAATAGATCGGTGGTTTATGTGTGTCACTTGCCGTGTTGAAGTAGGTGTAGAAGTACACTCTCTTCAAAAATAGAACGTCTCTCTTGTAAAATCTAAACAAATCAAACAATAAAAATAAACAAACTTTCAAAATCAATGAAAGAACCAAGCATATCATTCAATAAGCATAGCCAAAAAAGTTTTAATCTTGTTGGGTTAAGGCAAGGTTTTAGTACATCACAAACTATGGCAATGGGGTTTAGGGTATAACCAATGGTTATAAGAAAAGGATTGGGTCTGAAGGATTCAAACTCAAATGATCATATTTGTCAAGAAAGTTCCAAGAGTTCACTAGGGATTAACAAGTATTATCACACCACTCAATTTGCAAAAGAAGTGGGTAATAACAAGGCTTGGGGTTGACCACTCAATTCCATTTACAAATAGAACTCAAAGTGTTTGGGTTAGGCACCCAATTTGGTTAAGGTTGGTCTAGGCTCACCACACAATTCTAAGGAATTATTGTGACAAGGTTTTGTGTTTGCCATTTGTCTCAAGGGTTGGTGCACTTCAACATGAACCACTAAAACTTGAATAGATGAAAGGGTTGATCCAAGGATTCTAATGTTTGGTCTCTAGTCACTAATAACACATAGGGTTTTGGTCTAAGGTTTTTAGAAGCAATTTTTATTACCATGATTCATTTAGTGCTTTTCCTAATAGGTGTTCAAACAAACTCACACTATGACGTGTAAATTTGTAACTGGTCTGTGGTTAAGGTCTTCCATTTTCTTCACACCTTCCAAGGTTATGATAGTAGCGATTCTTCAGCTCTTGATGGTATTGATGCCCTTCTCCATGAGATCACTAATCAGCTTGATCTTGATGTCATCTTGATCTTGGTGTCTTCTATCTTGGCTCAGTTTTCATCTCTACTTGCTACTGAATTATTTGTCTAACATATTTTGGGTGTTAGTCTTTGTCGGCACCCCGCCTGATAGGGGTGCCACGAATGTGCGACATATGGGCCCACGCGGTGCCTTACGAGAGAAGTATCCGCCCCTCGCCTGGGCAATGGGCTCCCGAGAGTGGCCTTCGGGGGCCCATAACGCAAAGAAAAGCTCCTACCCACGGGCGGACGGGCAGAGGACTCTCGCATGTCCCTCACAGCAGGAAAGGGACACGCGGTGGACTCACGGGCCAGCTGTCGCCCCCAGTATACCCCGTCCCGCCACCTTGAAGGGCAGGTGGCATGGACTCTGCCAAGTGTCAAGCGCACTGCGGGACCTGCCGGCGCGCGGAGGATAAAAAGGGGAAAGAGACCCCATCTCAGAAGAGAGAAAAAAAGAGGGAGGGCACAGAGGAAGAAAAGAGGGAAACTGCAAGAGGCAAAGGCACGACCACGAGACTTGTACACACACCACCAGACATATAATTTTAGATCAGCCATGCAGGATGTAGGGTTCCATCTCTCGATCGTCTGAACCTGGGCAACTTGTGTCACTGAGTTTGGGGGACGAGCCGTCCTTTCCTTCTTACCATATGAAGCGTGTCCGGGTAGACAAGAGACCTTTCGCTCACTCGCCGAACAAATCAGGGAGTTGGATGTCAGTCACTCGCGGTGTTCGAGTTTCGACACACGACATCTGGCGTGCCATGTAGGGGGAGCGTACGCCACTGTGTGACTACTAGAGACTCCAGACGGAAGTAATGCCGCCAGCCGGTAACACCACGGGGACACAAAGTCCCCGCATTTGCCGACCCCCCAGCAGCGCATACCCGTTCGCAGATGCGGGCTGTTGGGGATGGAACCAGTCGCCGTCCGTGAGAGCCGGTGCGTTTCCCCGCGTGCGGCGCATTGTCTCGGAACAAGGCCGAGCTGCTGACCAGGCGCAGGTCCTCCCGGCCAATCCTCCTTAGCGTGAGTATGAGCCTCTCGCCGGGCGAGGGCCGTGGTGGAGACAGCCGCCACACAAGCCTCCCGAGCGAGGCACCAGGCGGATCGGAAGCAGAAGACGCTCCATCCACGCATCCAACACCGCTACGGGCAGGATCTTATAACGCCGAGCGAAGACCTTTATCGGCAGGAGGGAGGTGGCGCTCTGGCTCCGCTTCTCACCAGTCGAAACCCCATATGTCGAGGGTGCGTACTCCCGCGGAGGCATTGGCCGCGGCTAATGACCTACTGGAGTACACACCCCCCGCCTGAGACTTCACCATAGTACAACACCTGCAGGGCTCGGGTCATCAGCCACCTAGCCTTCGCACGACAGGGAAATGACTCCACTCACGAACGGTCTCTGTGGCAGGCGAGGCTAGTGCCTCCCTGCGAATGGGGATCCCGCTCCCTGGACTCGCTCCCTCTCAGCTGAACAGGGCTGACCCCCCTCCGGGACAACAAAACATGTCCGTCGGGTCTTCAACACCCAACCGATCTCGAAGAAATCTACTTCCCTCGAAGCCACGCAGGGAAGGCACCCTCCCTCAAGAGCCACGACGTGGTCAACCCTCCAGGGATGACAACGACGTTGCTGACCCAAGAGAGGCTGGGCAGGCTGCCCTCCAGTACAAAGGGGGATGCCTGGCCTTTACTCTAGAGCTCCAGCGGGTAGTGTGGCCAGACAAGTTTCGTTTCCATATACCAGCCACGTATGATGGAACCATGGATCCAAGGGAGTTTTTGCAGATCTACTCAACTGCAATCGTGGCAACACGGGTGGATGACAAACTCATAGCCAATTGGTTCCCACTGGCTATGTCTGATGCCACTCGCCCATGACTGATGCACCTGTCGTGAAATTCGGTGGCTCCATGGGCGGACATGTGCGACAAATTTGTGGGGGCTTTCTAGGGGGGCTATCGGCGCTCGGGTACCCTCACGGATCTGCAGCATGTCCACCAGAAGCCCGGAGAGACACTCCGATCCTTCATCGCACGTTTCCGCAAAGCTTCTCATCGCATCCTGAATGTGCTGGAGCCCGCGGTGATCATGGCGTTCCGGCACAACTTGCGCGATGTCAGGCTGCAGGAGGAGCTGGCCTATGCGAGCCAACTACAACAAGGGTGTCGTTCAAGCTAGCGGCAAAGTGCAAAAGGATGGAAGAAGGACGTCGTGCTCCGGAGCTGGTACTCAAGGAATAAAAAAAAGGCTGATGTCCCGAAGAAGAAGAAACGTAAGCGTGAGGACCGACAGATCCTCTCCGTGGGGAAGGATGAGATCTCAAATCCCCCATCCCTGCATAAGGGACGAGTCGCTGCGGTTAAATCCGTGGGGCCGCGGTGCCTGATTCACGAGTCTAACAACCACGACGCATGGGATTGTCGGTCCCTTCAGGCAATCGTGGACGCGCAAAAGCGGTGTTTCGGTGACCGGGTGATACTTGCATTTTATATCATCATTTATACAACTCATATTATCATATTATAATGTTATTGGCATTGTTATATCATTGTTTTTGCATTTTTTAGATGATTTATGGGACTTTCATACAAAGTCCCTATTTTTGGTATTTATTCTCTAGGAGGCAAAAAACCTCCTTTTTCTTGTTGTTAATGCTTCAGGAGCTAGTGGGACCCAAATGGAAAAATGAAAATTGCACATTCATCGGGAAAATAACAGAGAAAAGAAGATAGAAGGAAGAAGAGTCACGAGGCCCAAAAGAGGGGGGCCCCACGCGGCCAAGGAATCTGGCCGCGTGGGACCCACTAACTTGAGCCTCAGGCACTTCCTCTCCGGGGGCTTTTTAACACACCTTCGTCTCTCCCGAAAACCTATGCCCTAATTTTCCCAAGTCTATCCGAGGCCGTGGCGGCGGCAAAACTCCCGATTCCCTCCGAGGGGGGTTAGATCCCGCTGCTCTGAAGATCCGTAGAAGGGGAAATCATCGACATCGTCATCACCTCTCCTCCTTGGCGTGGGAGGAGGCCTCTCCATCATCACCATCACCAAGGCCAGCACCATCTCCATCATCATATCCGTGATCCACTCCGCCCCCCTCGTAGTTTGAGAGTTGCTATACCCTAGATACTTGCTTTGTGCTCCTATTCATGATTGTGATTGAGTACTTGTCATTATTTGGAGGTGAAGTTATATTTTCAGATTGTGTTGTACCACTTATGCCACTGAATATTATCATGTTTAGAAATTGTGAGTAGTTCCCGTATGTTCCTGAGGGCATAAGCTGAATTGGCAATGATTTATATATAACATATGTTGGTATTTTGTCTAGTGTTTATCTTTTTATGTAATTCTATGATGGTGTTGTGCGAACGTCGACTGCACACCACTTCACCTATATGGGCTCATAGGAGAAACTGTAGTGTAGTGGAGTGAGGGAGACTTGGGAGGACATGTAAACCTGAGACCGAGTCATGAAGTTACTTTATGGGGTATTAGTATCGGGGACCTTAGAGTGTAATGCTATGGTGGGACTTTATGTCTTAATAGTTCTTGTGCAGTCATTTACTTGGCCACAAGATTCATCATAAGGGGTTTAGTTTATTTATTTAGCTATACCTAATAATGGCTCCGTCCAAAGAAGATTAAAATTTGACAAGATATTCAACGTGTTATTTTAGAAATCTCTATGCCATGTAAAATCCATGCCACCCTCGGGAACGTTTTCCACATATAAGACACAAATTACTTGAACTTGTCCTCTTGCCATATAGAGGATTGGGCTTTTCTCTCTTTGAGAGCTTTCAACTATCACTATTTATTTTCAGCATTTTTATTCTCTTTGCAAATATACAACCAAAAATCCAAAAAAACACTTGCATATTTCATTGTTTATTTATCATTCTTGCTAACCAATACCTTCAGCTCCTCGTGGGTTCGACAACATTTTCTAATTGAAAGGTACTACAATTGATCTCCTGCACTTGGTTGTCATCAAGATACTTTTCTAGCGCCTTTGTCGGGGAGCATAGCGCTATTGGTAAGGAAACTTCGAAGCTGAATTTTATTCGCTGTTATCTTATTGTTACTATGGCTTTTATGAATTGCAAATTGCTTTATATGAAAGTTCTTATGCTATCAGTCCAAGAGTGGTAGAAACTACTGTGCCTTAGATACCTAAAGTGGGATTTAAAATTCTCATTGGTCATGTTAAAAGAGTTATGAAGAATCCATTTTCAGGGGATGGAACTAAGTCTGAACGTGAACACATTGAGACAACTGAAGGCATATGTGGTTTATTTAGGCTTACTGGTATTTCTGATGATCAGGTAAAAAGGAAGCTGTTATATTTGTCTTTATCTGGTGATGCTCGTATTTGGTTCAGGTCTTTGGATGAGGACGTCACTATTGAATGGAGTGTGTTGAGGAAGGTTTTTTTTCTTAAGTATTTTACTCCTAAAGAAGCTTATGAGAATTGTTGCTATATATTTAATTTCTAGCCACATCTGAGAGAGAGAGTATTACTCAAGATTGGGGAGATTAAAGGAGCTCCTTCGCAAGAATACTTGTCATGATCTTACAAGGAAAATTATACAAATAAAATTTTATGTGAGGTTACTGACGAAACACAAGGAATTTCTAGATAATTCATCTGGTGAAAGTTTTACAAATAATACTGAAGAAGAAGCATGGAATTTACTGGAGACTATTGCTTATAATACTTGTCATTGGGATCTTGATAAACGCAATTAGCCCTATTTGGAATATGAATATTCATGTGTAGAGAACTTCTCTACTTCTATTTTGTTTAAGAAATTGAGTGATAATTTTTGTCTTGATCCTTATGTTTTAATTGAGATAGCTAAATCTTTTTCTAGTCATACTGGTGTTCCTAAAAGTGGGTTTGAAGTTTATGTTGAACCTGTTAAACAATCTATTGTTGTTCCTAAAGTTATTAAACAAGTAGAAACAGTGTCATCTGTGAAAACTGAGGAGTATGTTGAAGCACCTCCATATCCAAATATAATCAAGGAGAATTTACTTGCTGCTATTACTAAGAAGAGTAGTAGAAGACGTTCTCAACCATATGAACAAATGAAAGTTACTAGTCAAATTTCTATTATTAAACAACTGAATGAGGAACATCATGTTGATGTTTATTTATGTGAAGATGCTACTAAAGTTATTAAAGGAAATTCGGCCAAGGTGGGTAAGCCTATTATATCATGTTTTATTGGAACTTCAAGCTATCATGGTTTATGTGATATTGGAGCAAGTATTAGTGTCATTTCATATTCTCTTTATCTTGAAATCAAGCCTGATATTGATCTTGTTATAATGGAAGAGACAGGTATGACAATTCAACTTGCTAATAAATATTATATTAGTCCCCTTGGAATTTTTAGAGATGTTGAAGTGTTGATTAGAAATATAAAATATCCTGCCGATTTTATTGTGCTTGGTTGCTCTCAAAATTCATTTTGCCCTGTTATTATTGGTAGACCTTTCTTACATACTGTTGGTGCTGAAATTAATTTTCCTAAAGAGAAAGTGTTTATTAAGTGTGCGGGAGAGAAACTTAAGTTTAACTTTTCTAAATTTACCGATAAACATTCAAAGAAAGAGCCATTTTCTAAAGATATAATTGAAACTCTTGCCTATGTGGTTGTACCTTCATCAGATGTGGTGGAACGATATATGCTTAATCAAGATGAACCATTTAATGAGGAAGAAAAAGATGCTTTAGAACAAATATTTAATGACCCATTCATACCGGTTGTTGCTAGCAACCGGGACGGATGCTCCCCCCTTTATTTACAGCGCACAGATGGTTCCTCTCTCTGAGTCTAAGTACTTATAGGCTAAAAGTCCCAAAACCGACGAACGGGAGGGAATCTTGTGTATAGGTGGTTCATGTCATTGTTTTGGGACTTCCTAGGGTCCACCAAAATACAACCAATCAAAGAGTTGCACATTGCTACACACTCCAGGCTCCGGTGAAAGTTGTAGACCGATAAGGTGGACTTTTCTCCAGCGGGGCTAGGGGTTCGCCGCAGAGGGGCTCCGGAGAGTCGGATGGAACCAAAATCTAGGAGTTGCCATAACATGTGTTCCTAGGGTTGTGCATGCCATGTATTCACTCACTCTTTGTGTTGGGTCTTCACCGGCATCGACTCCTCTCTCCAAGTCTAAGTACTTATAGGCTGAAAGTCCTGGAACCGACGAATGGGAGGGAATCTTGTGTAGAGGTGGTTTATGCCATTGTTTTGGGAATTCCTAGTGTCCACCATAACACAACCAAGCAAAGAGTTGCACATTTATAACCACTCCGGGCTCCGCTGAAAGCTGTAGACCGATAAGGTGGACTTTTCTCCAGCCGGGCTAGGGTTTCGCCACAGAGGGGCTCCGGAGCGTCGGGATGGAACCAAAAGCGAGGAGTTGGTATAACATGTGTTTACATGTGTTCCTAGGGTTTTACATGCCATGTATTCACTCACTCTTTCTGTTGGGTCTTCACCAGCATCGATTCCTCTCTCCGAGTCTAAGTACTTATAGGCTGAAAGTCCCGGAACCAATGAACGGGAGGGAATCTTGTGTAGAGGTGGTTCATGCCATTGTTTTGGGACTTCCTAGGATCCACCATAACACAACCAAGAAAAGAGTTGCACATTTCTACCCACTCTGGGCTCCGCTGAAAGCTGTAGATCGATAAGGTGAACTTTTCTCCACCTGGGCTAGGGTTTCGTCGCAAAGGGGCTCCGGAGCGCCGGGATGGCACAAAAATCTAGGAGTTGGCATACCATGTGTTTAAATTTGTTCCTAGGATTGTACATGCCATTTATTCACTCACTATTTGTGTTGGGTCTTCACCGGCATCGATTCCTCTCTCCGAGTCTAAGTACTTATAGGCTAAAAGTCCCAGAACCAATGAACGGGAGGGAATCTTGTGTAGAGGTGGTGCATGACATTGTTTTGGGACTTCCTAGGGTCCACCATAACACAACCAAGCAAAGGGTTCCACATTTCTACCCACTCCGGGCTCCGGTGAAAGCTGTAGACCGATAAGGTGGACTTTTCTCCAGCGGGGCTAGGGTTTCGCCGCAGAGGGGCTCCGGAGCGTCGGGATGGCACCAAAAGCTAGGAGTTGGCATACCATGTGTTTACATGTGTTCCTAGGGTTGTGCATACTATGTATTCACTCACTCTTTGTGTTGAGTCTTCACCGACATCGATTGCTCTCTCCGAGTCTAAGTACTTATAGGCTGAAAGTCCCAGAACTGACGAACGGGAGGGAATCTTGTGTAGAGGTGGTTCATGCCATTGTTTTGGGACTTCCTAGGGTCCACCATAACACAACCAAGAAAAGAGTTGCAAATTTCTACCCACTCCGGGCTCGGGTGAAAGCTGTAGATTGACAAGGTGGACTTTTCTCCAGCTGGGCTAGGGTTTCGCCGCAGAGGGGCTCCGGAGAATCGGGATGGAACCAAAAGCTAGGAGTTGGCATACCATGTGTTTACATGTGTTCCTAGGGTTGTACATTCCATTATTCACTCACTCTTTGTGTTCGGTCTTCACCGTCATCGATTCCTCTTCCGAGTCTAAGTACTTATAAGCTGAAAGTCCCTGAACCGACGAACGGGAGGGAATATTGTGTAGAGGTGGTTCATGCCATTGTTTTGGAACTTCCTAGGGTCCACCATAACACAACCAAGTAAAGATTTTCACATTGCTACCCCACTCCGGGCTCCGGTGTAAGCTGTAGACCGATAAGGTGGATTTCTCTCCAACGAGGCTAGGGTTTCACCGCGGAGGAGCTCCGGAGAGTCGGGATGGAACCAAAAGCAAGGAGTTGCCATAACATGTGTTCCTAGGGTTGTGCATGTTATGTATTCACTCACTCTTTATGTTGGGTCTTCACCGGCATCGATTCCTCTTTTCGAGTCTAAGTACTTATAGGATGAAAGTCCCGGAATCGACGAACGGGAGGGAATATTGTGTAGAGGTGGTTCATGCAATAGTTTTGGGACTTACTAGGGTCCACAATAATACAACGAAGCAAATATTTGCACATTGCTACCCACTCTAGGCTCTGGTGAAAGCTGTAGACCGATAAGGTGGACTTTTCTTCAGCTGAGCTAGGGTTTCGCTGCAGAGGGGCTCCGTAACGTCGGGATGGCACCAAAATCTAGGAATTGGCATACCATGTGTTTACATGTGTTCCTAGGGTTTTACATGCCATGTATTGCAATCACTCTTTGTGTTGGGTCTTCACCGGCATCGATTCCTTTCTCCGAGTCTAAGTACTTATAAGTTGAAAGTCCCGGAACCAATGAACGGGAGGGAATCTTGTGTAGATGTGGTTCATGCCAATTTTTTGGGACTTCATAGGGTCCACCATAACACAACCAAGCAAAGAGTTTCACATTGATACCCACTCCGGGCTCCGGTGAAAGTTGTAGACCGATAAGGTGGACTTTTCTCCAGCGGGGCTAGGGTTTCACCGCAGAGGTGCTCTGAAGCGTCGGGATGGCACCAAAAGCTAAGAGTTGTCATACCATGTGTTTACATGTGTGCCTAGGGTTGTGCATAACATGTATTCACTCACTCTTTGTGTTGGGTCTTCACCGGCATCGATTCCTCTCTCCGAGTCTAAGTACTTATTGGCTGAAAGTCCCGGAACCGACGAATGTGAGGGAATATTGTGTAGAGGTGGTTCATGCCATTTTTTGGGGACTTCCTAGGGTCCAATATAACACAACAAAGAAAATAGTTGCAAATTTCTACCCACTCCGGGCTCTGGTGAAAGTTGTACACCGATAAGGTGGACTTTTCTCCAGTTGGGCTAGGGTTTCGCCGCAGAGGGGCTCCGGAGCGTCGGGATGGAACCAAAAGCTAGGAGTTGGCATACCATATGTTTACATGTGTTACTAGGGTTGTACATGCCATGTATTCACTCACTATTTGTGTTGGGTCTTCACTGGCATCGATTCCTCTCTCCGAGTCTAAGTACTAATAGGCTAAAAGTCCCCAAACCGACGAACGGGAGGGAATCTTGTGTAGAGCTGGTTCATTCCATTGTTTTGGGACTTCCTAGGGTCCACCATAACACAATCACACAAAGAGTTGCACACTGCTACCCACTCCGGGCTCCGGTGAAAGCTGTAGACCGATAAGGTGGACTTTTCTCCACCGGGGCTAGGGTTTCACTGCAGAGGGGATCCGGAGCGTCGAAATGGCACCAAAAGCCAGGAAACACACCGTACCCCTGATCCAACAACTCACAACCGTTTGAAACAAACACACGATCCGTGTTATTATTTCTGATTGGTCCAGACAAAACCCTAACCATTTAGTCCCGGTTGGTAAAACAGGCCGGGACTAAAGGGCCTGTTTCTTTTCACTATATCTATGTATGCATTGCCACCATTGGCATAACACATCTAAACTCATATCTGCAACCTCGTCACTTTCTCCCATGGTTTCTACCATACCCACTCTAACCTACCCGCAGGCGGAGGCGCTTTCCGCCTCGAACTACCCCTGCCCGCTCGGCTACAACGTCCCTGCCAGTTGGATGCTGAGCGCTGGAGGAGTGCCGGTCCCTCCTATTCCTCAAGGTGTGGCGCGTTGCTACGCCTTGATGGTTCCTTGACGGGGAGACTTCTTGATGATGATGAATTTTAAGTCCCCGACAACGGTGCCAGAAATTCTTGATACTTGTGATGGCGTGTTGGGAACCCCAAGAGGAGGGTGTGATGAGTACATCGGTAAGAATTTCCCTCAGTTAAGAACCAAGGTTATCAATCCAGTAGGAGAAATAGGATCTTCAGAAGGTTCATTCCACTGACGGTGGTGATGGCGCCTCACCGGTGTCAGCAACAACGCGGAACCTGCACACAACAGAACCAAAATACTTTGTCCCAAAGATACAGTGAGGTTGTAAATCTCACCGGTCTTGTTGAAAACAAAGATTAGACGTATAGTGTGGAAAATGGTGTATGCTTGTAGTAAGTAAATAAAGCAGGGAATTGTAGTGGTTTGTTTAACAGTGTAGGAAAATGGATCGGGTTCATAGGTTCACTAGTGGTGTCTCTCCATAAAAGATAGCATGCTGGGTGAACAAATTACAGCTAGGAAATTGACAAATAGAGGTTGCAACATAGTGCACATTCATGACATGATGATTACTATGATATTTAGTGCGGGCATTACAACAATATACATAGACCGTAATCCATCTGCATCTATGACTAATAATCCACCCTCAGGTTATCATCCAAACCCCCTTAGGTATTAAGTTGCAAGCAAGAGATAATCGCATTAAGCAATGTGTGTAATGTAAGCAATGATTGTGCACATGGGCACTCACACTACTGTTTTCTCCTTAGTGGCAACAACACATCCTCCCCCTTCACGTTTTCGTCACTCGAGCACAGGCGAAAAGGAGGCATGAACCCAACTAACGAGCATAAATACTCCCTCTTGGAGTCACTAGCAACTACTTGGCCAGAGCAACCACTAGCAACGGAAAGCATGCAAGATCATAAATAACATATGCAATAAAGACTATAATCAACTTGGCATAAGTTCAATATTCATCGGATCCCAGCAAACACATCACATATAATTACATACGAACAATCTCGATCATGTTAGGCAGCTCACGAGATCAAAACATTGAGGCATAGGAGGAGAAGACAACCATCTAGCTACTGCTATGGACCCGTAGTCCAATGGTAAACTACTCACACATCATTCCGGAGGCAGGCATGGTGATGAATAGGCCTCCGGTGATGATCTCCTCTCCGGCAGGGTGCCTGGAGACAGCTTCAGAACCCCCCTGATCTAGGGTTGACGACGACGGTGGCTGCAGAAATTTTTGGGGATATTTGATCAGGTACCTAGGGTTTTCCTTCAGAGGGGAATAAATAGGCGAAAGGGTGACGTCAGTGGGCCACCAGGGTGGCCTCACCACCCCCAGACGCGGCTAAGGGGGGCGCCTAGCTATGGTGAGGGCCCCCTCATCATAGGAACTTCGGGATTCGTGGGGTCCAATTCCGAGAATATTTCCAGAACAACTTTTCTGAAATAAAAAACAGCAGAAAACAGGGAACTGGCACTTGGCATCTTGCTAATAGGTTAGTCCCAGAAAATGTGTAAAAATGCTATAAATAAGGGAGAAAATATGTGGCAATTGGCATAATATCAACATGGAACATCAAAAATTAAAGATACGTTGGAGACGTATCAAGCATTCACAAGCTTAGTTTCTACTCGTCCTCGAGTAGGTAAACGATAAAACAAAATAATTTCTAAGGTGACATGCTACCACACAATCTTGATCATAATATGTAAAACAGAGCATGTAAACTAGGATCAAATGAACTAAAGTTGTGATCTATATTTGATATCAACAAGTAATGCATAAACAAGTAAGAAGAAAGAAGCAAAACTTTTAATGAATCAATACTAAAAGACTATCAACCGTGCAAAGTTTATTAGAGATGATTTAAGCTTTCAAGAACAACAATACCATGCACGTCAAACGACCTTCACAACCCTTGTTAGGATCAAGTCAAGCTTTCCACACGATGCAATGCTTGAATCTTAAACTATTTGCGCACTAAAAACAGGCAAGTGTTCTGCGTTGGTCCTTGGCACTAGGATGTTATGGCAAAGAGAATATTATGGGGGGTTTGGAAGTTCAATGGAAGAAAGGCTCACAAAGCTAAAAGTGGTCATTAGATAAGAGAAAGTCTTACAACTGAAGCTATGCAAGGAGTAGGGATTGCCACACAACGGATGCACATAGAGCTATAAGTGTATGAAAGCTCTCTAATGGAACTAGTGGGTTGGATCCAACTTGCCTGCTCACGAAGACCTAAAGCTCATTTGAGGAGGCTCATCAATTGAATATAGAAGCCAAGTTCTATAATGTAAAGTTCCTCACATAGTTATGAATGAATGATAATATGAAAACTTTCTCCAAACTGAAGCATTGGTGCTAAACATGAAGCACAAGTGTCGTATAAAGGATAGTGATGCACCCCCTCTCTCTTTATTCTCTCTTTGGCCCTTTTTTTGGGCTTTTTTCAAATTTTTTTATATATCCTCACCGGTAGGGGAAGGGGAAACATCCTATATTACAATGAATCATAACACTTTTAGTACTCATAACTCATAATGGAATATCTCTGATGTATCCAACTGCATGCTCCTGCCAGTGTAGCCGTATGCATAAATAACCACGAAGCTCATCATCAAGTAACATAATGGAGGTGGATGTCGTGCAGCAATATATCTCAGAATGGCTATGGAAATTCCATGATAGGTAGGTATGGTGGCTTTTTTGAGGAAGAATATATGGGCTTATGTGTAGGAGAACAAAGTCCTCCCACGGAATTTGGATGCACTAACCAAGTTTGCACCAACTCTCAATGTGAGAAAGGGCAATGCACAGTACAGAAGAGGCTAGCAAATATGGATGGTGGAACCTCCAGGAACCGCAACATAGACTCATGAGTTAAAAGGTTGCAGCAAGCAAATCATCTTTACAAGGAACAAAGAAAACCACTTCAAGAAGGTCTATGGAGTGAAAAGTCACTGTTAGCTACCCCGACCATAGCGCGTAACAAAAGGCCGATCAGAAATATATCACTCGTATAAATCATATACCATTGTTTCTACCAGCTGGTAATTTTAAGTGTGGCACAATTTCAAGTTTCTTAGACCAACCATTAAAAGTTTCTACTTACTAGTCCTTCCTGTTTATCCATTAAGCAAATTAATATCTCAAAACAACAACAGTGATTCAAGTGAAGCAGTTTAGTGATCTACAAGACCATGTGAATTTTTCCACTATACCAACTACCACATAAGCATTTCTATTCCCAACCAAGCACATATATGAGAAAACAAAAAATCTCTCTAAGCATATAGAAATGTAAACTAGAGAGTACTAACAGCTCTAAATAAGAGATGAATGCAACACATGAGCTAAATAAATGTAGCAACCAGACAAAGATTAAGAATACAAAGTATTCCCCTGAAAAAGCGGAGCATGTCACTCTCCAATAAAATAATGCTGGGTCCAACCAAGTTTATTGAAAAAATAAAAACAAACTGAAAGCAAAAATAAAAGACGCTCCAAGTAAAGCACATAAGATGTGACCGAATAAAAATATAGTTTCACTAGAAGTGACCTGATAATTTGTCGATGAAGAAGGGGATGCCTTGGGCATCCCCAAGATTAGACGCTTGAGTCTTCTTGGAATTTGCTGGGATGTACCACCGGGGAATCCCCAAGCTTAGGCACTTCACTCTTCTTGATCATGTCATATCATCCTCTTCTCTTGACCCTTGAAAACTTCCTTCACACCAAACTTCTCACAATCTTTATTAGCAACGTTAGTGCAATCGAAATAATAAATCCACATAGTTCATTTTGAACACAAGCCTAACACTCATAAACACATTAGCTACTGTCACAACTTATTTTAAAACTCTTTTTCTCAAAAGAACACCAAAAGAAAGAGATTAAGATGCAAATGCAATTATTGGCAGAAATCTGTCAAAACAGGACAACAGGTAAAAATGATTTATTTTCGAAAATCTTCTGTTGCTCAAATAAAAAAGTGTTCAACTAAGAAAATTTGTGTATATAGCCTAGGATTAAGCACAAAAAAGTTCAGGTAATTTTGAATTTTCTGTGATTTTATACGAATTTAACAGTGGACAGCAGAAATCTGTTTTCTGCGCAGAAATCCGAAATATAGTCTCAACTTCCCACTAGAGGCTTTACTTGGCTCAACAAAGACACAAAATAAAAGATACAGAGGGGTTTCTAAGGAAATAGAAAACACCCAGGTGTAAAGCACACAGAAAGAAACGACGAAAAACGGGTTGAAAACGGAGAAATAAAACGGGTTGTCTCCCGGTAGCGCTTTTCTTTAACGCCTTTCAGCTAGGCATAGAAAGCAACTCAAGTATTTTAAAGTGAAGAAGCATCAAAATTAAGCTTAGAAATATCCTCAACAATGAATTATATTTCATCTATAGAAGTTTTAGATGTCCCTTTATCAGCACTTTTAGGCACACTACTTTCATCAAATGGGTTTGCAGGAACAATCCAATCAAAATTCTTTTCTAGAGCTTCATGCATTCCTACCAATTTAAAGGGTATTGGTATTTTAATTTCCTTATCATTGGCTTTACCCAGTGTTCTATTACCATCTACACATGAGCCTGCCATCTCAAATCGGTTAAAAACTTTTCTAGCCTCAATGGCAACATCACCAAATTCTTTAAACAAAGTTTCTAGAATAAACTATCTTTTTTCGCTATCCTTAATGTTATCAAGGTTGAGGAACATTTGTTGTATTATAGGATTAAGGTTAACAAACCCAACTTCCAGCATACGCACTAGAGATGCTGCAGCGGTTTCATAATCTGGAGCAAGTTCAGCTAAGGATCTATCCTCAAATTCTTTGTGCTTACTAACATAATTAAAGAACTTTCCAATATTATATTTCCCAATTATATCACCGCTACCTATTGGTACTTCTTTCAAGGTAAACTTGGGTAGAATCATGATTAGAGATTAAACTAAGAGCATAAAAGCAAAAATAACAGCTATGAAGTAAACTAATTTTTGTGTGTTTTTGATATAAAGAAGCAAAACAAGACAAAAATAAAAACAAGACAAGAAACAAAATAAAGAGGTTGAGAGTGAGAGACTCCCCTTGCCAGAAGACTTCTTTCTCCCTGGCAACAACGCCAGAAATTCTTTGCTATGCCTTGATGGTGCCTTGACGGGGAAATTCTTGATGATGATGATTTTTAAGTCCCCGACAACGGCGCCAGAAATTCTTGATACTTGTGATGGCGTGTTGGGAACCCCAAGAGGAGGGTGTGATGAGTACATCGGTAAGAATTTCCCCCAGTTAAGAACCAAGGTTATCAATCCAGTAGGAGAAATAGGATCTTTGGAAGGTTGATGCCACTGACGGTGGTGATGGCGCCTCACCGGTGTCAGCAACAACGCGGAACCTGCACACAACACAACCAAAATACTTTGTCCCAACGATACAGTGAGGTTGTCAATCTCATCGGTCTTGCTGAAAACAAAGATTAGACGTCTAGTGTGGAAAATGGTGTATGCTTGTAGTAAGTAAATAAAGCAGGGAATTGTAGTGGTTTGTTTAAAAGTGTAGGAAAATGGATCGGGTTCATAGGTTCACTAGTGGTGTCTCTCCATAAAAGATAGCATGCTGGGTGAACAAATTACAGCTAGGAAATTGACAAATAGAGCTTGCACCATAGTGCACATTCATGACATGATGATTACTATGATATTTAGTGCGGGCATTACAACAATATACATAGACCGTAATCCAACTGCATCTATGACTAATAATCCACCCTCAGGTTATCATCCAAACCCCCTTAGGTATTAAGTTGCAAGCAAGATATAATCGCATTAAGAAATGTGTGTAATGTAAGCAATGATTGTGCACGTGGGCACTCACTGTCGTGGTGGTGTCACGGCAGATGCCATGGGATGGCTAAAGATGTGGGGACGAAGGACGCTGGAGGTGTCCGGGGAGGGATCACGCGACGAGTAGCCGCGTGAGGTAAGATCCACACAACACAAACAACACGATGTACCCAGGTTCAGGGCCCTCGTGAGGAGGTAAAACCCCTACTCCTGCCTTTCTCTCTGTATTACGGTGTCTCTCCGATTAGGTACAGTACAAATAGTAACGCTACCGAGTAGCCCCTTGCCCCTCTCCGAGTAGAGCTAGGTCAAGGACTTAGGGTTTCTAGGGTTTCCAGTGAGAGCGTTCGTGAGCATATGAGCCTTCTCAGCCTGCCTCGCGCAGGAGGCGGCGGGGCACCTTATATACATGGTGCCCAGCCGGATACGTCCAAATCCTAGACAAGTGTCGACATAGTGTCCACACTGTCCTTTCTCCGAGTACCCGCTGACAGCTTTGGTCGTTGGTCTTGGCTGCTTCTGTAAAGTCGTTGGGCAAAACTAGGGGACAGACTGGTATCACTGTACCTAGTCACAGAGTAGGTCCCCCTTATCCTGCCACCGACTGCTTCCATGCTGTCACTGTCAGACAGACCGTCCCCACGTGAACAGTAGTTCGAATGCTGCCAAGTACGGACCCAGGATACGCGGGATCCTGTGTCAGAACGGCTCCTTTGACTTCCTGCCCGAGTAGTTTCCCGCCAAATGTTCCCGCCAATTGTACTCGGGCCAAACCTTCTACTCGACATGGTAGAAACTGATTGATATCTCCTTCTGGCCATCTTTGAGGTGAGACCGGGTAGCAGTCGACCGGGTAGCGAGTACCCGGTAGTCGGCTACTCGGCCAAACCTCTCTTCCGTACGCGGCCTTCACCACCTGTCTTTACCCTACTCGGGGGTAACCCCCCGACAGCAGTCCCCGAAGCTGGTTGAGTCTTGCGAACTTGTTCACTAGGCTCTGCCAGCTTAAAACCAGCCTTTGCATCTCAGCCATCGAACCTCAAGATGCCGAGTAGGTCCTCCGAGTAGCTATCCGGAAAGTATCTTGAGTCTTCTCTTTCCGAGTATCACTTGCTTTCTCTGTATCCGAGTAAAAAGACTTAGCGAAATTTTGCAAACTGAGCCTCTGCAGCGCAGAGCAACATCCAGCCCTTCACGCAGGCACTGCCTACGTGTCAAGCATCCACGACCTTGTCGTTTGGTTGCCCAGGACACGACGCCACGTGTCCAGTTTTCACGCCGTGGGCCCACCGGCCGTCATGTCCCATCACGCGCAATTACTGGCCACGATCTGAAGGTGGGATCAAATGCGGCCGTTACGCGCGCAGCCCGCGCTTGTGTGCGTTTCTATCCGGCCACAGGACCCACCACACGCCACAGCCGATCCCACTACCGTGGTGGTAACGGTAATCTCGCCGAGGAGGTATAAATACCCCCGCGGTAACTTCCTTTTCCCCTTCCCTGCTCATTTCCTTCTTCCTCCCGTTCTTCTCCTCCACCGAGCGCTCCGCCGCCGCGCTAGCCTCTGCGCCGCCGCGGACTCGCTCCGCCACCAACCCCGTTTGATTTCCGATTCTTCCACCCGCAACCATGGCCAAGTCCTGCTGGGCCGGTTCCTCCATCACCCAAGCCAACCTCGCCTGGCTCGTGAACGAGAGAAGGGTTCCCCCCGGCGTGGAGTGCCGGGCACCCGACGACGAGGTCGTGCCCAAGCCCAGGGACGGAGAGCGCGTGGTGTTCATGTCCCACTTCGAGCGCGGGTTCGGGCTGCCAGCATCGGACTTCATGCGTAAGTTCCTGAATCACTTCGGGCTGCAGATGCACCATCTGCCGCCCAATGCAGTCGTTTTCCTCGCATACCACGCCGTGGTGTGCGAGGCTTTTCTCGGCATCAGGCCCACCGTGGAGACGTGGCTCCACTACTTCCATCTTCGCCAACAATCCGTCGGGAAGAAGGACGGCGCGGGCGTTCCTCGCGCCACCGACGTCGGCTGCGCCATGATGGTGCAGCGGAACGGGACGAACCACCCCCGCATCCAGGGGCTGGATTCCCGAATGTGGCAGCAAACGTTCTTCTACGTGAGGAACGTTGCCGCCGCTGATGGAGCCCCCGTCGACGATCGGATCAACCTGCCCCCTTGGAGCAAGCGTGCTCCACTCGGGTCGAATTGGAAGGAGAAGCCCGTCAACGACGAGAACGCCACCGAGATAGAGACGCAACTCGCCTGGCTGAAGACGCATGGCCTCAGGAATGACGATCCAGTGGCGTGCTGGATCAAACGCCGGGTGCTCCCTCTGCAGGAGCGATGCCACCTCATGTGTTACATGGGAGGGCCTCGCGATTGCACCAGGACCACCACCGTCGAGATCGACGACGCTGACGTTCCCGGCTTGCCAGGAACATCCTGAAGACCAGCCTCAACGAGAAGTGGCGGTACGGGTTCCTCCCGTTCAGCCGTAGGACTCCAATCTTACGGGTACGTCTCCCTTACTCTGTTTTCGTCTCTGCCTTCCGAGTAGATAGCTTCTCTTTTCGCCTCGACTAGCAATCGCCTCGTGCACCGAGTAGTACACTTAGCTAAATCGCCTTAGGCTTAGTGTGCTTTGTGCCTGCACGCCTCGTCGAGTAGGAAATTTAGAAAAAGCCTAGGCTTAGTGTGCTTCGTGGGTGCACGCCTACCCGAGTAGAGTTCTTTTCTGGTACTCGGCTAACTTGTGATCCTTCTCTGCCTTTCAGACTCTTACTCGCCAGCTCACTGAAAGCAGCGAGGTCTTCGAGGACAACTGGTCCAAGGATCGCGAGGAGGATGATGTACCCCCTCTGATGACGCGGAGCAGAGCAGCCCCGTTCCGAGAAGCGCGACGTCCTTAACACTTGGGCGGACGACGGCTCTGACGGTAATAGCATCCTCATCTTGCTTGTTTCCGGGAAGCATCAACTCCTTGTATCGCTATTTCTGATTCACTTCTTCTTTCCTTTGAATTTCTCAGATGAGGCCGCTGCGGAGAAGGACGACGAGGATGAGGACGAGAACGGGGCGATGCGCCCCTTGTCGTCAAGCCTCTGTCGGTTGCCCCTCCCGAAACTCGCAAACGGACAGGCGGCGAAGCAGCACGCGCCCTGCCAAGAAGAAGAAGAAGCCCGCCGAGGAGGGAGAGACCCCCGAGAAGAAGAAACCCACCAAGCTCACCACGAAGAGAAAGAGGAAACAGCTCTCTTCCACTACCGCGTAAGCTTCCTTCCCGGTCGTCTTTCTTCTCGCGCAGTACCACTTTCCCCATTTTCTTCCAATTCCTGATTCCCTTCTCCTCTTTCCGCAGAGCTCCCCTGGACGTGAACGCCGCTTGCGCATCCGGCCAAGCCAAGGAAACTCCAATTCCTCTGATCAACGTCGATGACGACGAGGAGGACAACACTGCCCACGCTGCTGCCGCCAAAGCACCGATTACTTCCGCTCAGGGAGCAGGATCAGAAGCGGCAGCTCAGGACGCTGCCGTCCACCCCGAAAGACCACCTTCTCCTCCGGCTAGCAATGCCGAGGAGGTCCGAGACCAGGATATGCAAGACACTGCCGCCCCCGAGCGGCCTGAAGTAGAACAAGAGCAAACCAGCACAGAGGCTGGTGCACGAGACAATCTTGCTGCCGAGAGCAGCAAGTAGGAGACAACACCGCTGCGGACGCCACCGTCACGGATGTTTATCCGTTGCCAGGCGGCGCTCCGAGTAGCGCCCAGCTAGAGACTGCTCTGGGCGACGGGTCTGCAGCGCCACCAACTGCGCCGACGTCTTCCTCGTTGCCACAGAGTAAGGACACATCCAGCCCTCCTGGGCGAGTAACCAGGCAACGGGCCCTTGATGCTCTGAGGGATTACTGCTCCGAGAAGGGCCCTTCTGAGAAAAAGACTGCCGATAAGGTGGCTGCCGAGGAGGCCAAGGCCAAGGAGGAAGCCGCCGAGAAGGCCAAAGCCGAGAAAGAAACTGCTGAGAGAGCCAAGGCCGAGCAGAAGAAGGCCAGGGCTGAACAGAAGAAAGCCGAGAAGCGAGCTGCCGAGGAAGCAGTCGCCGAGAAGGCAAAGGCCAAGACAGAGGGGAAGAAACCCGAGGATCCCGAGAAGCAGAAGATCGAGAAAGAGCAGACGAAGAAAAGGGCCAGGGAGCAAGGCGCATCCGCAGGCGGAGCACTCATGATCCGCGACTCCGGCCCGATTCCTGCTGCACTCTCTGCGGGCGCTCGTGCTGCTGGCCAGCCTTGCTACCCGGAATATATGATTGAGGTTAGCCACCAACATAGCATCGGCTTCCCTCCCCAAGATAAAGCTGTAGCTATTCAGAAGGGGAGGAAAGCAGTAGCCAGGAATACTCCTCCCTTCGATCCAGCCCAGAATAAACCCGTCAATATTGCTTCTCGGGGACCCCAAGACAAGCCAATAACCTCCAAGGGTCTTGAGCAGGTACTGGATACTGTCGGCTATATCAGCGCCAAGTGGGACAGCGGGGTTCTCGGAGAGGATAAGTGGCACGGCTTGACCCTTGGCTCCGTCGACCACTACCGCGTGGAGTGGAACAAGATCGACCTGGGACACCAGCCCATGTCCGTCTCCACCGAAACCGCAACCCTCGCAGCCAAGATGTTCTTGCACCGCAAGAACGCCGAGGATATCGAACAGAGCTACGCAGTAAGTCTTTTTTGCCTTTTCCGAGTTGAATTTTCTTCTCTTCTACTCGCCTTCCTTCTTTCTCACCATCACTCCCAGTCCCCGAGATTTGGGTCGAGTAGGTGGACACTCTCCGAGTAGCCTCCTACTCGGGCCGAATCTTCTCTGCTTTGCCTAACTCATTTTCTTCTCGGTTTTTGATCTTGCCACTTGCTATTTCAGAAATTTGGCCTCGTCTTGAGTCTACCTCTGCGCCCACGATAGCCAAGGCCCGAGCAGTTCGCCTCTCGCTGGGTGAGCCGATTGACACCAGGGCTGATATCGAGGACAGCTTGGTGGTGCTCAAAGGTTACTTCGAACAGCTGGCCGGCTGCGGGACTGATTTGATGCATGCGGGCATTGAGCTCCACCGGCTGTTCTGGCCCCATGATCCTGAGCCAAAAAGCATGCGGGCGCTCGCCCTCAAGCTGGAAGGCGTGAAGGCCGAGTTGAAGAAGTGGCGAGCCTCCGGAGCCCGTGCTGGTGCGGATGTGATGCTTCTCTGCATTGCGTCCTGGTATGAGAACCTGGACATGCAGCTCATCCGCGGGAAGCGCAATAACTCCAAGTGGGAGACTGATGCCGACAGCGTGGCCTTGCGCAAGCAGATTGCATATGATGTCGCAGAGTGCGCCGAGACGGAGGTCTACATCGATGGCGTCCCCGAACCCGACACCGAGTACGAGGACGACGAAGATGACGATGAGGAGGAACTTGGGGAGTACTTCGAATCTCCCAAGGGCAAAGCCGGGAAGGGCAAGGCCACCGTCGCGAGTAGCGATGAAGACGAAGGGGCGCACATCGACAGCGAGCCACTCGACTTTGGCACCTCCTCAGGTGCTGCTCTCGACGACACGGTGCCTCCTCCTGGCCACGCTTCAGGCTCCTCCTCGGCTCCAGGACCCGTCTCGGTAGCCACGGCCACTTCCGAGCAGACGGCCACCCAGGAGGATGCCGAGATGGAGGAATCCACCGTCGTGCAGACGGGAGCGGATGCCACTCAAGCCGGCACCGAAGAAACAGCTACCGCCACTGCTACTGAAGAAACTGCTGCCAAGGCCGCCGCCGAGGAAACAGCCGCCAAGCCAGCGCCGAGAACATCTCCTCTGCAACTTGAAGCAACCTGCAATCTTTTCTTTCACTGAACATTTTATCAGATCCCCGGGATGCCGGGAGCAGATGTAACAGACTACCTTTATCTTGCTTGCTACTCAGTTTTTATGCCCACTCGGTTTACGTTGACATTAATCAATTTGCACGACAATGGCTTAATGCCGAGTTGTGTTTCCATGCGAGTCCCCGAGTAGCTTTTCTTATTCACCCTGTCTTTTCATCTCTGCTCTACCTGCGACTTGTCGCTTGTTTGGTATTCGAGTCACAAGAATCAAAGAACAAGACTGCAAATACTTAGCCGCTAGAAAACAATCATGATAACGCAGCCCACCACCTAGCCGAGAAGACAAGGAATAAAAAGCAATCGACAATCTACTCGGTTCCTGCACTTTTTTCTTCCTTAGCGATTTTCGTGTGCTCATTGACCTTTTGCTTGTTCTCTTGCTTGCCATGAAGCCGGGTTTCGGACAGCAGCAAAGTCGAAGAGTTGGCATATAGGTTTAAACACAGTACTCAATGCACCTTTGAGTTCTGAAGTGAAGCAACCGAATAGACAAAGGAACAAGCCGAGTAAAAACACTTAGAGCAATTTCGGACGAGGGCAGTCCCCGGGAACAATTTTAGATTGCAGAGTAGAATTTCAACTCGGATGAAAGGGTACATACACATCTTTGCTTACGAATGAAAACGACGAAGTAGAGCTATATTCCAGGGACGCTTGGTTTCCTCTCCAGCTTTATCTGCCCTGTTCGCCTGCGATGGGCGCACATCTACAAGATAGTACGCGTCATTGTGCAGCGCTTTGCTGACAATGAAAGGCCCTTCCCATGGAGGAGACAACTTGTGCATCCCGGCTGTGCGCTGCACAAGCCTAAGGACCATGTCTCCTTCTCGGAAAACCCTTGGGTTCACCTTCGGCTATGATAACGCCGCAGGTTTTGCTGGTAGATAGCCGAACGTGACAGAGTCAGCTCTCTTGCTTCTTCAAGCAGGTCAACGTCGTCTTCTCGAGCTTCTCTCGCCTCCACCTCAGTGTAGAGGGCTACTCGGGGGGAGTCATGCTCTAAGTCTATTGGCACGGCCTCAGCCCCGTATACCAAGAAGAATGGCGTGTAGCCGGTTGACCGGTTAGGGGTAGTCCTTAGACTCCACAACACCGCTGGCAACTCTTCTAGCCAACACCCAGGTGTTTTCAGCAACGGCTCAATCAGCCTCGGCTTGATGCCTGCCAGTACCATTCCATTTGCCCTCTCAACTTGCCCATTGGAGGCAGGGTGCGCGACTGACGCAACGTCTAGTCGGATATGCTTATCTCTGCAGAATCGCACCATTGCCCCCTCTGCAAAGTTGGTGCCATTGTCGGTGATGATACTGTGCGGGTAGCCATATCTCATGATCACATCTTTCACAAACTTCACAGCTGTGACTCCATCGCACTTCCGAATAGGCTTCACCTCGATCCCTTGGTGAACTTGTCCACCATGACCAAGATATGTGTCATATTGCCCTTAGCCGGCTTGAAAGGACCAACCATATCCAAGCACCAAACAGCAAACGGCCATGTGATAGGAATTGTTTTCAACTCGGATGCTGGCATATGAACCTTACTTGCGAACATCTGGCAGCCGGCGCACTTCCTCACAATGTCCTCAGCTTGCTGCAATGCAGTGAGCCAGTAGAAGCCATGCCGAAAAGCTTTCTTGACTAAAGCCCGAGAAGAGGCGTGATGCCCACATTCCCCTTGATGTATCTCCACCAGGATTTCTTCTCCTTCCTCTGGGCTCACACAGCGTTGCAGCACACCAGTGGCACTTCTCTTGTGCAGCACGTCTCGGACTAAGGCGTAGCCCTTGGATCTTCTCTGAATCTGCCTCGCAGTCACCTCATCTTCGGGTAACGTACCGTCCCTTAGAAAGGATAATATGGGCATTGCCAAATTCGGTGTCTCCCGCACGGGAAACACTGGTTCGTCCATTTCCATTGGGACAGGCTCTGGTGGTTGCACAGGAGGAGTAGGAGCGCTTCTCTGCAGCCCAGATCGATTGGCGAGAACTTCTTCAATGAATGCAAACAGCTTCTGGGTTGAGGGCGGCAGTCCCGAGTAAGGAGCGGCAGTCCCCGGGTAAGGAATGGCAGTCCCCGGGTAGGGAGTGGCAGTCCCGGGTACGGAGTGGCAGTCCCCGAGTAGGGAACGGCAGTCCCCGGGTAGGGAACGGCAGTCCCCGGGTAGGGAACGGCAGTCCCCGAGTATAGGACGGCAGTCCCCGGGTTCCCTGCAGCACTCTCCCAGTCAATCTCCATTGGGTCTGATTCTTCACTTGGTAGAGAGGGAACAAAGATAGATTCCGAGTTGGGGGAGGGCTTGATGGATGGCTTCCTCAAATGCTCCAAGGCAATCCCTGCCGGGATGGACTGCCGAGAAGATCCCAACTTGGCAGCTCATCTGCTGCTTCGTTTTCTGCTCGGTGAATGTGCTGGAACTCACAGCCTTCGAAAAACCCAGTCATTGACTGCACCAGGAAGCGATACGACGCCATGTTGGCATCCAAAGCATCCCAGGTACCTGAGACTTGCTGCACCACTAGATCTGAGTCACCATAGCATATAATGCGCTGCACACCAACTTCCTTTGCTACTCGCAAACCATGCACAACTGCCTCGTACTCGGCGACATTGTTGGATGCCTTGAAATGAATCTGCAACACATACTTGAGCTGATCCCGCTTGGGCGATGTGAGCACAACGCCAGCACCAAGGCCTTCTTTCACCTTTGAGCCATCAAAGTGCATCTTCCAGTAGTTTGAGACTGGAGCAGGAGGTTCATATTGCATCTCGGCCCAGTCGACAAGAAATTCTGCCAGCACCTGAGACTTGATTGCTTCTCTTCTCGTATACGCGGGAGCGTACGCGGCTAGCTCAATCGCCCACTTGGCTACTCTGCCACTCGCCTCCTTGTTACCCATGATGTCCGAGATGGGAGCTGAGCTCACAACAGTGATGGGATGCTCCTGGAAGTAATGTTTCAGCTTCCTGGCGCCCAGGTACACACCATATGTCATCTTCTGGTAATGCGGATAGTTTTGCTTGGAACTGGACAGCACTTCACTGAGATAGTAGACTGGGCGCTGCACTCTTGCCTTCTTCTTCTCGCTCCACCACTATCACCATGCTGACTACTCGGTTAGTCGCGGCAATGTATAGCAGCATAGGCTCCTTGGGTAGCGGACTAGCCAAGACGGGAGCGCTAGCCAACATTGCTTTCAGCTCATTGAATGCCACATCCGCTTGCGGAGTCCAGACAAACTTGTCGCTTTTTCATCAGCTGGTACAGAGGCAGAGCCTTCTCGCCCATTCGGCCCAGGAAACGGCTCAGAGATGCCAAACAACCCGTGAACTTCTGCACATCTTTCAATGATCTCGGCAAAGACATGCTTTCAATAGCTTTTATCTTAGACGGATTGGCTTCAATGCCCCGACTAGAAACCAGAAAACCGAGTAGCTTTCCAGCTGGTACACCAAAGGTACACTTACTCGGATTCAGTTTCATTTTGTACCTGCGTAGGTTAGCAAAGGTTTCCTCCAAGTCGGCAAGCAGAGTATGTGTTTTATTCGTTTTGATGACAATGTCATCTACGTACACCTGCACATTCTTGCCGAGTTGGTCATGCAAGCATTTCTGCATGCATCTCTGATAGGTTGCACCCGCATTCCTCAGGCCAAAACACATGACACGATAGCAATAAGCCCCGTACGGGGTAATGAAAGCAGTCTTTATTTGATCAGCAGGGTTGAGTGCAATCTGGTGGAAACCAGAGTAGGCATCTATGAAAGACAACAGCTCACAGCCGGCAGTGGAATCGATCACCTGATCGATGCGAGGTAGCGGGAAAGGATCCTTTGGGCATGCCTTGTTCAAGTCGGTGTAGTCGACGCACATGCGCCATGCAGTGGCAGCCTTGGGATCTTCCTTTTTCTTCTCGACCATGACCGGGTTGGCCAACCAGTCCGGGTGCAGCACCTCCATGATGAAGTTACTGATCAGCAGCTTGGTGATTTGATCACCGATGGCCTTCCTTCTCTCATCCCCGAAACGGCGTAAAGCCTGCTTCACGGGCTTGGCGTCAGGACGCACATGCAAAGAGTGCTCAACCAACTCCCTCGGGACTCCTGGTAGATCTTCATTGGTCCAGGCGAACACGTCCCGATTCTCACGGAGGAAGTGGATGAGCGCGCTTTCCTATTTCTCCGCCAACCCGGCACCAATGATGGCCACGCGCTCCGGGAACTCGGGGTCAACCTGGACTGTCTTGTCTCCTTGGCAGCTTGGAAAGCAGTACCGTGCTGAGTACTCGGCACACCTTGTGCGCCAGCTTGTGCGGACTGAGCCATGGCCACCACCTCGTACATCTTCTTCTTCTCGGCAGCAATCACCATCGATTCCGCCAGCTGAGAGCTAGCAGAGGCACACTCCATGGACTTCTTGTAATCTCCCGAGATGGTGATGATGCCATTGGGCCCGGGGATCTTCATCTTCAGGTAAGCCACATGAGTGGAGGCCATGAACTTGCTCAGAGCAGGCCTGCCGAGTAGAGCATGGTAGGGGCTCTGATGATCCACCACTTCAAACTGCAGGCGCTCAGTGCGGCAGTTCTCCCGAGTACCGAATAGCACATCAATCCACACTCGGCCAATCGGGTTGCAGGAGATCCCGGGCACGATGCCATGGAAAGTGGTCTTGCTAGGCAGCATCATGTTCTCGGCCAGGCCAAGCTTCTCGAGTGTGTCCTTGTACACAATGTTGATGCTGCTGCCGTTGTCGATCAGCACTTTGCTGAACCTCACATTCTTCTCGGGGCCCAGGAAGGTGGGATCTAGCACCAAGGCATAGGTACCCGGATTGGGCATCACCTTGGGGTGATCTGCCCGAGTCCACCTGATCTCCTGGTCACACCAGTACATGTAGTGAGGGACAGCCGGAATTACTGCATTGACCTCCATGGCCCGCCTGTGCTGTGACTGCTTGTCGACTGCCTCGGAAGTGAAGATCATATAGCTCTCATGGTGCTCTTGGTACTGGTTAGGGCCATTGCCCCCATTGTTGCCATTGTTATTGCCCTGATAGTTGTTGTTGCCTCTGTTGTTGTTGTTGCGGTTGTAATTGTTGTTGTTGTTGTTGCGGTACCTCTCGTTGTTGAAGTTCTGGTTGGCTCCTAAAGCCACCTGGTTGACATTTTCTCTTCTCGGGTACACTGGCGGCCGAGCTGCGGGAGCGCGAGTAGGCTGAACAGTGGCATTCGCGGCTGGCAGAGGAGGTGGAGGAGGCAAGCCATCACTCTTGATCACATCCCACCATTCGCATTGCCGAGTAGTGTGGTTCGCAGGCCTCGAGGGGTGATGAGTGTGAAAGCTGCATGGGCCATCCTTCATGTCATCGAAGACAAACTTCTTCGGCTGCTCGGAGTTCCCGCTACTCGGCTGCGCAGTGCGGAACGGTTTCTTGTTGCCTTGGCCCTGGTTCTGGTTCTGCCCGTAGGCTCCAGCAGGTTTTTGCCTTTGGCCACCACCGCCTCCGACATTCACTGCATTCACCTCTTCGGGATCGTACCGAGTATCTACTCGGCGCTTGTTGCGGAACTCGTTGCGCTTGCTGCTGTTTGAAGTTTCTTCTCGGCTCAGAGGAATCCATCAGTGGCTGAGTAGGATCGCCGAGTGCGTACTGATCCGCTATCTTGATGGTCTCGGCCAGGGTGTTGGGCATCTCCCTCTGCAATCTCTGCCACAGCATGCTGCCATGTCGGCAACCCTGCGCAAACCAAGTGATGGCCTGTGCTTCATTCACACCCTCACAGGTGTTCCTCAAGGTGCTCCACCGAGTAAGGTACTCGCGGTCCGTCTCGTCTTCTCGCTGCCGGCAAGCCGACAACTGCTGTGGCCTATTCGGCCTCTTGTATGTGCTGGTGAAGTTGCTGATGAAGGCATCCGAGAAGTCCAGCCAGCAGTTAATGCTGTTCTTGGGCAAATTGTTGAGCCAAGTGCGAGCTGGACCCTCTAGCATCTGCGGCACATAGCGTACCGCCCATCTCCTATTGCCGTTCGCGATATGGACCGCGGTGACGTAGTCGTTGAGCCAATCTTCAGGCTTGGTGCTACCATTGTAGCTCTTGGTGCCTCTCGCGAGCTGAAAGCCCTTCACGGAAGGCTCATTCATGATGCGCGGGCCAAAGCACTCGGGGCCAGGAGGACCCGTGCTCTCAAGCCGCGCCGACAAGCTGATACGGTCTAGCTGGTGCCTTGCATCCCCAGGCGCTAACACGCGCTCACCCACGCGGTCATGGATGTCGTAACCAGCCATCTCCATAGCCGAGTAGCCATCATCATACCTATCCACCTGCATAGCAGCAGGCTGCTCCACCGGGTTGACGACTGGTGCCGCTGGGCGTGGCTGCTGCCTCTGCCGAGTAGGCGGAGCTGCGGGTTGCCGAGAAGTACCCGGACGTGCGGCTTCTCGGACACGGCTTTGAGCTTGGTGGGCTTGAGAGCCTGCTCTTGCAGCGTTGTGTTCCTGCCCGGGCTGCTGCGGCACAGCGACCTGTTTCGCGGCAGCAGCCGGGTCATACACCTGCATTTGCCTGTCTCTACCCGTACGCCCGCTGCGGCTCTTCTCGCGGCTAGGATGCGGAGATGAGGCTTGATCGTTAGATCTAGCCGCGTGCGAATGAACCACTTGCGAAGCTCCAGCTCCCGGGTTGGCCTTCCGGAACTCCTCGTTCTGCCTGGCAGCTTCCAGCACCAGCTCGCCTAGCCTCTCCTGCTGCCTGCGACGCGCCTCTCCCTCTAGGCGCGGCAACTCGGCAGCCACAGCTTCCGCAGCTCGCAGCGTTTTGGCGGGTGTGCTGTACCTTGGCTTTGTGAAGGTGTTTGCGGTAGCCGACTGCGCGGGCTCCTCCGCCACAGTCGCCATCTCGGCGCCTAGGTTGCGCCGCGTAGCGCCTACCCTGCTGGGCCTCCTGGCCACCGGCGTGAAGCCGTGAGCCTTGTTGTACTCGAGCTGGTCCAGGCTCAGCTCCAACCTGATCTTCTCCAACTCCGCCTGCTCGGCGAGCAGCTCCTGGCGTTGCCGCTCGAGCTGCTCCCTCTCGGCTAGGAGCTCGAGGTCGGTGGGAGTGGGCATCCCGGTTCGCGCAGCTGACGCGGGGATGACCGTAGACGTGGAAGGCGGCAGGTTGCACTCCTTCTCGTAGGGCCGGCGTGTCCTGCCACCCGCGGGCGGGTCGTCGACCTCCTCGACGATGGCCGCAGCGCCAGTAGCAGCTGCGCCAGCGTTTACCGCCAAGCCAGTCACCATCACCTCAGCGCAGCATGCAGAGCTGCGCACGGGCCTTCCACGAGCAGCAACAACCGCGGGAGGATCCTCCGCGTCGTGCACCAGCTCGGGGTAGGTGTCGTTGGCGACGGTGGCGACGTAGACGAGGTGAGAACCGAAGGAGATCACCGAGCCACCCTCCGGCATGGCCTTGCCGCCGAAACAGCCGGCGTTGTCGGTGACGAAGTCGAAGGAGCCGAATCTGTGGACAAGGCCACAAACTACGCGCTCCACTGATGAAGATCCCGTCCGAACAGAAACTCCAACCAGCGCCGCTGGTAGCCCCACGGTGGGCGCCAACTGTCGTGGTGGTGTCACGGCAGATGCCATGGGATGGCTAAAGATGTGGGGACGAAGGACGCTGGAGGTGTCCGGGGAGGGATCACGCGACGAGTAGCCGCGTGAGGTAAGAATCCACACAACACAAACAACACGATGTACCCAGGTTCAGGGCCCTCGTGAGGAGGTAAAACCCCTACTCCTGCCTTTCTCTCTGTATTACGGTGTCTCTCCGATTAGGTACAGTACAAATAGTAACGCTACCGAGTAGCCCCTTGCCCCTCTCCGAGTAGAGCTAGGTCAAGGACTTAGGGTTTCTAGGGTTTCCAGTGAGAGCGTTCGTGAGCATATGAGCCTTCTCAGCCTGCCTCGCGCAGGAGGCGGCGGGGCACCTTATATACATGGTGCCCAGCCGGATACGTCCAAATCCTAGACAAGTGTCGACATAGTGTCCACACTGTCCTTTCTCCGAGTACCCGCTGACAGCTTTGGTCGTTGGTCTTGGCTGCTTCTGTAAAGTCGTTGGGCAAAACTAGGGGACAGACTGGTATCACTGTACCTAGTCACAGAGTAGGTCCCCCTTATCCTGCCACCGACTGCTTCCATGCTGTCACTGTCAGACAGACCGTCCCCACGTGAACAGTAGTTCGAATGCTGCCAAGTACGGACCCAGGATACGCGGGATCCTGTGTCAGAACGGCTCCTTTGACTTCCTGCCCGAGTAGTTTCCCGCCAAATGTTCCCGCCAATTGTACTCGGGCCAAACCTTCTACTCGACATGGTAGAAACTGATTGATATCTCCTTCTGGCCATCTTTGAGGTGAGACCGGGTAGCAGTCGACCGGGTAGCGAGTACCCGGTAGTCGGCTACTCGGCCAAACCTCTCTTCCGTACGCGGCCTTCACCACCTGTCTTTACCCTACTCGGGGGTAACCCCCCGACACTCACACTGTTGTTTTCTCCTTAGTGGCAACAACACATCCTCCCCCTTCACGTTTCTGTCACTCGAGCACAGGCGAAAAGGAGGCATGAACCCAACTATCGAGCATAAATACTCCCTCTTGGAGTCACTAGCAACTACTTGGCCAGAGCAACCACTAGCAACGGAAAGCATGCAAGATCACAAATAACATATGCAATAAAGACTATAATCAACTTGGCATACGTTCAATATTCATCGGATCCCAGCAAACACAGCACATACAATTACATACAAACAATCTCGATCATGTTAGGCAGCTCACGAGATCAAAACATTGAGGCATAGGAGGAGAAGACAACCATCTAGCTACTGCTATGGACCCGTAGTCCAAGGATGAACTAATCACGCATCATTCCGGAGGCATGCATGGTGATGAAGAGGCCTCCGGTGATGATCTCCTCTCCGGCAGGGTGCCTGGAGACAGCTTCAGAACCCCCCTGATCTAGGGTTGACGACGATGGTGGCTGTAGAACTTTTTGGGGATATTTGATCAGGTACCTAGGGTTTTCCTTCGGAGGGGAATAAATAGGCGAAAGGGCGACGTCGGTGGGCCACCAGGGTGGCCTCACCACCCCCAGACGCGGCTAAGGGGGGGCCGCGCCTAGCTATGGTGAGGGCCCCCTCATCATAGGAACTTCGGGATTCGTGGGGTCCAATTCCGAGAATATTTCCAGAACAACTTTTCTGAAATAAAAACAGCAGAAAACAGGGAACTGGCACTTGGCATCTTGTTAATAGGTTAGTCCCAGAAAATGTGTAAAAATGCTATAAATAAAGGAGAAAATATGTAGCAATTGGCATAATATCAACATGGAACATCAAAAATTAAAGATACGTTGGAGACGTATCAAGCATTCCCAAGCTTAGTTTCTACTCGTCCTCGAGTAGGTAAATGATAAAACAAAATAATTTCTAAGGTGACATGCTGCCAGACAATCTTGATCATAATATGTAAAACAGAGCATGTAAACTAGGATCAAATGAACTAAAGCTGTGATCTATATTTGATATCAACAAGTAATGCATAAACAAGTAAGAAGAAAGAAGCAAAACTTTTAATGAATCAATACTAAAAGACTATCAACCGTGCAAAGTTTATTACAGATGATTTAAGCTTTCAAGAACAACAATATCATGCACGTCAAACGATCTTCACAACCCTTGTTAGGATCAAGTCAAGATTTCCACACGATGCAATGCTTGAATTTTAAACTATTTGTGCACTAAAAACAAGCAAGTGTTCTGCGTTGGTCCCTGGCACTGGGATGTAATGATAAAGAGAATATTATGGGGGGTTTGGAAGTTCAATGGAAGAAAGGCTCACAAAGCTGAAAGTGGTCATTAGACAAGAGAAAGTCTTAAAATTGAAGCTATGCAAGGAGTAGGGATTGCCACACAATGGATGCACATAGAGCTATAAGTGTATGAAATCTCTCTAATGGAACTAGTGGGTTGGATCCAACTTTCTTGCTCACGAAGACCTAAAGCTCATTTGAGGAGGCTCATCATTGGAATATAGAAGCCAAGAGTTCCCCACATAGTTATGAATGAATGATAATATGAAAACTTTCTCCAAACTGAAGCATTGGTGCTAAACATGAAGCACAAGTGTGGTATAAAGGATAGTGATGCGCCCCCTCTCTCTTTATTCTCTCTTTGGCCTTTTTTCCCTTCTTTTTGGGCTTTTTCATTTATTTTTATTTTTTTATTTTATATATCCTCACCGGTAGGGGAAACATCCTATATTACAATGAATCATAACACTTTTAGTACTCATAACTCATAATGGAATATCTCTGATGTATCCAACTGCATGCTCCCGCCAGTGTAGCAGTATGCATAAATAACCACGAAGCTCACCATCAAGTAACATAATGGAGGTGGATGTCGTGCAGCAATATATCTCGGAATGGCTATGGAAATTCCATGATAGGTAGGTATGGTGCCTTTTTTGAGGAAGAATATATGGGCTTATGTGTAGGAGAACAAAGTCCTCCCACGGAATTTGGATGCACTGGCGAAGTTTGCACCAACTCTCAATGTGAGAAAGGGCAATGCACAGTACCGAAGAGGCTAGCAAATACGAATGGTGGAACTGCCAGGAACCGCAACATAGACTCATGAGTTAAAAGGTTGCAGCAAGCAAATCATCTTTACAAGGCACAAAGCAAATCACTTCAAGAAGGTCTGTGGCAGTGACAAGTCACTGTTAGCTACCCCGACCGTAGCGCGTAACAAAAGGCCGATCAGAAATGTATCACTCGTACAAATCATATACCATTGTTTCTACCAGCTGGTAATTTTAAGTGTGGCACAATGTCAAGTTTCTTAGACCAACCATTAAAAGTTTCTACTTACTAGTCCTTCCTGTTTATCCATTAAGCAAGTTAATATCTCAAAACAACAACATTGATTCAAGTGAAGCAGTTTAGTGATCTACAAGACCATGTGAATTTTTCCACTATACCAACTACCACATAAGCATTTCTATTCCCAACCAAGCACATATATGAGAAAACAAAAAATCTCTCTAAGCATATAGAAATGTAAACTAGAGAGTACTAACAGCTCTAAATAAGAGATGAATGCAAAACATGAGCTAAATAAATGCAACAACCAGACAAAGATTAAGAATATAAAGTATTCCCATGAAAAAGCGGAGCGTGTCACTCTCCAATAAAAAAATTCTGGGTCCAACCAAGTTTATTGAAAAAATAAAAACAAACTGAAAGCAAAAAATAAAAGACGCTCCAAGTAAAGCACATAAGATGTGACCGAATAAAAATATAGTTTCACTAGAAGTGACCTGATAATTTGTCGATGAAGAAGGGGATGCCTTGGGCATCCCCAAGCTTAGACGCTTGAGTCTTCTTGTAATTTTCTGGGATGTATCACCGGGGAATCCCCAAGCTGAGGCACTTTACTCTTCTTGATCACGTCATATCATCCTATTCTCTTGACCCTTGAAAACTTCGTTCACACCAAACTTCTCACAATCTTTATTAGCAACGTTACTGCAATCGAAATAATAAATGTACATGGTTCAGTTTGAACACAATCCTAACGCTCATAAACACATTAGCTACTGTCGCAACTTATTTTAAAACTCTTTTTCTCAAAAGAACACCAAAAGAAAGAGATTAAGATGCAAATGCAATTATTGGCAGAAATATGTCAAAACTAGACAACAGGTAAAAATGATTTTTTTCGAAAATCTTCTGTTGCTCAAATAAAAAAGTGTTCAACTAAGAAAAGTTTTGTATATAGCCTAGGATTAAGCACAAAAAAATTCAGGTAATTTGAATTTTCTGTGATTTTATACAAATTTAACAGTGGACAGCAGAAATCTGTTTTCTGCGCAGAAATCTGAAATATAGTCTCAACTTCCCACTAGAGGCTTTACTTGGCTCAACAAAGACACAAAAGAAAAGATACATAGGGGTTTCTAAGAAAATAGACAACACCCAGGTGTAAAGCACACAGAAAGAAACGACGAAAAACGGGTTGAAAATGGAGAAATAAAACGGGTTGTCTCCCGGTAGCGCTTTTCTTTAACGCCTTTCAGTTAGGCATAGAAAGAAACTCAAGTATTTTCAAGTGAAGAAGCATCAAAACTAAGGTTAGAAATCTCCTCAACAATGAATTGTATTTCATATATAGAAGTTTTAGATGTCCCTTTATCAGCACTTTTAGGCACACTACTTTCATCAAATGGGTTTGTAGGAACAATCCAATCAAAATTCTTTTCTAGAGCTTCATGCATTCGTACCAATTTAAAGGGTATTGGTATTTTAATTTCCTTATCATTGGCTTTACCCAGTGATCTATTAACATCTACACATGAGCCTGACATCTCAAATCGGTTAAAAACTTTTCTAGCCTCAATGGCAACATCACCAAATTCTTTAAACAGAGTTTCTAGAATAAACTATCTTTTTTCGCTATCCTTAATGTTATCAAGGTTGAGGAACATTTGTTGTATTATAGGATTAAGGTTAACAAACCCAACTTCCAGCATACGAACTAGAGATGCTGCAGCAGTTTCATAATCTGGAGCAAGTTCAGCTAAGGATCTATCCTCAAATTCTTTGTGCTTACTAACATAATTAAAGATCTTTCCAATATTATCTTTCCCAATTATATCACCGCTACCTATTGGTACGTCTTTCAAGGTAAACTTGGGTAGAATCATGATTAGAGATTAAACTAAGAGCAGAAAAGCAAAAATAACAGCTATGAAGTAAACTATTTTTTTTTGTGTTTTTGATATAAAGAAGCAAAACAAGACAAAAATAAAAACAAGACAATAAAAAAAATAAAGAGGTTGAGAGTGAGAGACTCCCCTTGCCAGAAGACTTCTTTCTCCCTGGCAATGACGCCAGAAATTCTTTGCTACGCCTTGATGGTGCCTTGACGGGGATACTTCTTGATGATGATGAATATTAAGTCCCCGACAACGGCGCCGGAAATTCTTGATACTTGTGATGGCGTGTTGGGAACCCCAAGAGGAGGGTGTGATGAGTACATCGGTAAGAATTTCCCTCAGTTAAGAACCAAGATTATCAATCCAGTAGGAGAAATAGGATCTTCGGAAGGTTGATGCCACTGACGGTGTCAGCAACAACGCGGAACCTGCACACAACACAACCAAAATACTTTGTCCCAACGATACAGTGAGGTTGTCAATCTCACCGGTCTTGCTGAAAACAAAGATTAGACGTATAGTGTGGAAAATGGTGTATGCTTGTAGCAAGTAAATAAAGCAGGGAATTGTAGTGGTTTGTTTGACAGTGTAGTAAAATGGACCGGGATTCATAGATTCACTAGTGGTGTCTCTCCATAAAAGATAGCATGCTGGGTGAACAAATTACAGCTGGGCAATTGAAAAATAGAGGTTGCACCGTAGTGCACATTCATGACATGATGACTACTATGATATTTAGTGCGGGCACTACAACAATATACATAGACCGTAATCCAACTGCATCTATGACTAATAATACACCCTCAGGTTATCATCCAAACCCCCTTAGGTATTAAGTTGCAAGCAAGAGATAATCGCATTAAGCAATGTGTGTAATGTAAGCAATGATTGTGCACGCGGGCACTCACACCGCTGTTTTCTCCCTAGTGGCAACATCACATCCTCCCTCGTCACGTTTCTGTCACTCGAGCACAGGCGAAAAGAAGGCATGAACCCAACTATCGAGCATAAATACTCCCTCTTGGAGTCACTAGCAACTACTTGGCCATAGCAACCACTAGCAACGGAAAGAGCATGCAAGATCACAAATAACATATGCAATAAAGACTATAATCAACTTGGCATAAGTTCAATATTCATCGGATCCCAGCAAACATAGCACATAGAATTGCATAAGAACAATCTAGATCATGTTAGGCAGCTCACGAGATTTAAACATTGCGGCATAGGAGGAGAAGACAACCATCTAGATACTGTTATGGACCCGTAGTCCAAGGATGAACTACTCATGCATCACTCCGGAGGCAGGCATGGTGATGAAGAGGCCTCCGGTGATGATCTCCTCTCCGGCAGGGTGCCTGGAGACAGCTTCAGAACCCCCCTGATCTAGGGTTGACGACGACGGCGGCCGCGGAACTTTTCGGGATTTTTAATCAGCTACCTAGGGTTTTCCTTCGGAGGGGAATAAATAGGCGAAAGGGTGAAGTCGGCGGGCCACCAGGGTGGCCTCACCGCCCCAGGCGCGGTCAAGGGGGCCCCGCGCATGGCTATGGTGAGGGCCCCCTGGTGTTCGTCTTCGACTCCTCTTCGGACTTCTAGATGCTTCCGGGGGAAATAGGAACTTCGGGATTTGTGGGGTCCGATTCCGAGAATATTTCTAGAACAACTTTTCTGAAATCAAAACAGCAGAAAACTGGGAACTGGCACTTCGCATCTTGTTAATACGTTAGTCCGAGAAAACGTGTAAAAATGCTATAAAGAAGGGAGAAAACATGTAGCAATTGGCATAATATCAACATGGAACATCAGAAATTAAAGATACGTTGGAGACGTATCACGCTTCGGTCGGCCATCACGAACAACTACTACCACGAGCTCACGCCGGAGCAACGGAGGGATCCTCGTTGGAATCCCGATTACCACCCTACTTGGGACGCCTGGCTTATTAATCAGCATGAGAGGGCACTCGCCAGGTACGAGGAGAACGGCCCGCCTCCTTCGAACTTCAACGAGGCCGGTCGTCAGCTGTGGTGGGGCAGAGGACGGACTCTTCAGAGCGTCATGAACTACATCAGGACCGACAATAACCCCCGCCTGCGCTACCGTCACGCCCAGTACAGGCGTCCTGATCCTCCGAGGGTCACTCCCCGAGCACCGTCCGACGATAGTGACAACGACGGCGGCGAATACGACGACTACGAGTCGAAGTACTATAGGCCTAGGCAGGAGTATGACTAGCAGATTAGATCCACTCTTGCAATTATGTACTGCCTTGTTTATCTAGATCTATGTTCTCCGTTTAGGTTTAGATCAACTCTTGTCATTATGTAATGCCTTGTTTATCTATCTAGATATACCGGCCTCCTCCCTAATGTTAGCTCTATATTCTGGTTTCGGTGCAAATGACGGGTGTTATGGCCAAAAACCTTTTATGTCGGAGATAGAACAAAGAACACCAAAATGACCCGAAGAAGTTGTATCAAACCTTTTACGTCGGAGATAGAAAAAACAATCGGTATCGCCGTCATACAGCCCAACCGCGGCTCGTGAGTCCATATATGTATATCAAATGCACAGTTGGATGTATGGCGCGAATCCGAATGATTTGTATTCGGTCGAAGAACTGAAAGATGTATGCAGGGAATCCGAGAGGTGGACTATATATAGGGGCGCGTGGCTCACAAAGTGACTGTGCTAGTGAGTCGTTGGAAGCCACGGTGTGTTTCTTTCTAGCTCTTGTGAGTCGTTGGATCAGGGGTGTGTTTCTTTTTAGCTCTTGTGAGCCATTGGATCAGTGGTTCTCGAGCGTCTGAATCCCACCAATCAGGAAGAATCACACGGATCGTGTGTTTTTTCTAGCTCTTGTGATTCGTTGGATCAGGGGTGTGTTTCTTTCTTGCTCTTGTGAGTCGTTCGATCAGTGGTTCTTGAGCGTCCGAATCCCACCAATTACGAAGAATCACACGGACCGTGTGTTTCTTTCTAGCTCTTGTGAGTCGTTGGATCGGGGGTGTGTTTCTTTCTAGCTCTTGTGAGCCGTTGGATCAGTGGTTCTCGAGCGTCTAAATCCCACCAATCAGGTCGTGTGTTTCTTTCTAGCTCTTGTGAGCCGTTGGATGGGGGTGTTTCTTTCTAGCTCTTGTGAGCCGTTGGATCAGTGGTTCTCGAGCGTCTGAATCCCACCAATCAGGAAGAATCACACGGATCGCGTGTTTCTTTCCAGCTCTTGTGAGTCGTTGGATCAGGGGGTGTGTTTCTTTCTAGATCCTGTGAGCCGTTGGATCGAAACTAGCACACTCACTTTGTGAGCCACACGACCCTATATATAGCCCACCTCTCGGCTTCCCTGCATACATCTTTCAGTTCATCGACCGAATACAAATCATCCGGATTCGCCAACATACGTCCGAGTGTGCATTTGATATGCATATATGAACTCAGGAGCCACGGTCGGGCTGTATGCTGGCAATACCGATTGTTTTGTTCTACCTCCGGCATAAAAGTTTTGGCGATACAACTTCTTTTTTGTGAACATGTTTTCAACACAACTGTCGTATTCCAATTTTATTATTACACATCACCAACAACATCCCTATCTAGTCTTCTGAGTTTTCTTCTAGTAGATGGTCCATGAACCCTATGTCCCTTGCTTATGATCGCTTGGACCGTAACCATGGAGCATCTTCATTATTTAACGGGGTGGTTGGATCATGTTTCACTGTGAATGGCAGAATTTCATCAAACTTATTATAATCTTCTGACATGTCTGTCTTGTACTCGACTCCCATGATGGTTTCTTTTTTCCCTGAAAGAACTATGTGATGCTTCGGCTCATCATATGATGTATTTGTTTGCTTATTTTTTATTTTTTTCGGTTTGGAGGACATGTCCTTCACATAGAAGAGCCGAGCCACATTATTGTCTAGGAAGAATGGTTCGTCATTGTAACCAATATTGTTGAGATACACTGTTGTCATTCCGTACAGCAGGTCTATCTTTACCCCGTCTCCATTCAGGTTGACCCATTTGCACTCAAACAAAGGGACCTTAAAAGAAGGTCCATAGTCAAGTTCTCATATCTCCTCTATGTAACCATAGTATGTGTCCTTTTTCCCATTGTCGTTTGTTGTATCAAAGCGGACACCACTGTTTTGGTTCGTGCTCTTCTTATCTTGGACGATCGTGTAAAATGTATTCTCATTTATCTCGTAACCTTGAAAACTCCCAATAGTCGAAGATGGTGACCCGGCCAACATGTTCATTTGATCTTCAACAGTGGTGTCATTTATAAGATGTGTTTGCAACCAACTTCCGAAAGTATCAATGTATTTGCGTTTAATCCATGAGTCATACTTCCCCGGATTTGTGGAGCGTACAATATTCACTAATAAGCCAGCCGTGTCCCCGAGTTAGGCACATTGTTTCTTCACGCCTTAGACGCCATGGGTTCTTTTATCCCGAGCCCCCGCTCCAAAGAAAGGAGGTTATCAAGGATTTGGCCAAGCGACGGACGGTGACGCCGTCGGGCAAAGTAGATAATGCGTGCGCGGTCTGTTTTGGTCAGGGTCACGACAATGATCCTTCCGCAAGTTCACCTACGAAAATCCTGTTACTACTTCTCCTTCCTCTAAATGATAAGTTAAATGAACTTCTCGTGACGTCGGGGACGGCGAACCGCCCCATTGGCCGCGATCCGAATTCAAGATAGTACAACAAATTACGGAAAGGTTATAGCCCATCGGTAGCCGGCAAGCCACGCGCAGTTGTACGTGTTGGGAAACTTGGGCCGGGAGGTGGCAGCCCACTCGGTGGGCTTTGCCCAGTCCAACCAGGCCTTAGGGTTTCCCCCACTTTGTACGTTCGTTTGGGTCTCAACCTCCTGTTATGTATTGAGGCACTGTACGTAGTCTAGGAACAGAACAGAGAAAGCAATAAAGTTTTGTTGTGCCCACACCCTGTGTCTCTTTTCTTCCTTGTTCGTGTGTTATTCATCTACGCCGTCGCCGTCACACACCCTCGGGACCGGCCAGCCGGCAGAGGTTGTGTAACCCGTTATCAGCACGCGCCTCTTCACCGAGCCTGCACCGAGCTTGCACCGAGCAGGCTTTCTACAAAAATCGCGAAGGTATAACCCCGATCTGATCGCAAAAATGGAACCGTGACGAAATTTACTTTCCATTTTTCCGCTTTGCGTAATTTTTCGATCAGATCTGCGGTGCGGATTTCTCTCCCGGGGATCGAGCTGACACGCTGTCGCCGGCCAATGTCGATATCCCCGGATCACGAGAGATTTGTTGACTGCACCGTAGAGAGACGGTACGCCACGTGATCCCGCTGATCACAGTACCGCCGCGACGCATCCGTTGTGCGTTCGTGCCGCCAGTATTCCAGATGAAACGTGGCGATGATTTTCCATTTATTTTTTGTTTTTGCCCTTGCATCACGCATCCATGGCAGAGGCCACAAAGGACGTCGCCGCCGCGTGCTGGCCGCCGCGCGCCGCCGCGAGCTGACCGCCGCGAGCTGGCCGCCGCGCGCCGCCGCGTGCCGGCCGCCGCGAGCTGGCCGCCGCTGCCCCGGCCCCGCTGGGCCCGGCCGTGCGCCGACATGCGCCGTCCCCCGGCCGCCCGCCCCGCCGTGCGCCGTCCCCTGGCCTCCCGTCCCGCCGCCTGGAGCTAGGCGCTGGCCGGCCGCCGCCGCGACCTCGAGCCATGGCTCGGTCTCGCGCGCGCGCCGCCTCCCTGCTCGGCAGGCCCCGCCGCCCGGCCCCGCCTGGCCCCGCCGCCTAGCCCCGCCGCCCGGCCGCGCGCGCAGCGCCTGCCGCCGCCGCCTCCTGGTTCCTGGCGAGGAACCCTCGCGAGGAGGACGACGCAGAGCTGGGCCGGCCTGCTGCGGGCCGCCCTCAATGGGCCGCGCTCGGCCTCCCCGCGTGTTTTTTTTCCCGTCTGTCACCCGAGAAGAGAAAAAAAATGCTGCGCGGACAGAGGGGGCTGTAGGTGGGCTTTTGGCCTGGTTTTTGGCCCGTTTTTGGCCTGCTGCCGATACGGGCCGGACCGAAAGCGTGTACGGGCTAGAAATTTACATTTTAGCACCTATATTTTTCCAAAATTCTGTATAATTTTATTCCTGCTGAATAAATTGTATATAAGTCCCTGGAATTGTTCGTTTTTGCTGAAACTGTATAATTGGACACAAAATAAATTCGGAAAGTCATTTTTAGGGCTAATTTTCACGTTTCGAACGCGCTTAGCATAATATCTCTTTATACATGCTTTTATATCATGTTTTACTATCGTAATTAATTGTTTAATTCATAGTAGAACACTGTTAGCATGTCATTTAAAATTTTGGAACGCCGTCATATTGAATTTTTGTATCAACATCGCTTTATGCAATCTGATACATGTTTGCATAAATCGCAGATGGCCGGAATCATGAACCGCGAATTCGAGGAGTTGTCCCAGACTGGGCTGAACTACCTTGCTTGGGCCTCGGACGTGGAGATCGTCCTCGAGGGCCGAAAGATCAAAGGAGCGCTGGATGCGGGGACCAAGGAGGCCCCCAGCACCACGACTGCTGCAGAAAATGCGCAGGCACTGCATTTCCTCCGCCACCACATGAGTGCTACGTTGAAAAACGAGTACATGGCTGAACGGAGTGCTTCAGCCCTGTGGGCCGCTCTTAAAGAGAGGTTCGCTAGGTTGAAGTACCACGTCAAGCCAAAGGCGGAGGCGGATTGGTTGCGTCTGAGGTTTGCGGACCACAAATCGGTACGGTCGTTCAATTCCGTGTTACACGTGATTTGTGCGAATCTGGAGATGTGTGGTACGAAAATCACAGACGAGGAGAAGATAGAGAAAACTCTCTCCACCTTCCATCCAAGTAACCTCCAGAATGCACGGAACTACCGCCTGGAGAACTTCACGCAGTACTCGGCGCTCATTGACGCCCTCCAGGTGGCTGAGGCGCAGGATGAGGTTCTGAAAAAGAACTTCAACTCGCAGCCTTTCGGAGGGGGCCAAGCCAGGAAGCTTATGCCGGCGCCTACAAAGTGCGCCAGCCAAAGTTCAAGCAGCGCGGCAGGAAAGGCAAAGGCAAGAAGGGACCTAACCACCCCCACCCAGCCAAGGAGCAAAAGGCGGGTAAGGGGGAGGTGAGGCCCCAAGACTGCTTCCGTTGCGGGTCGAAGCTTCATTTCTCCAGGCAGTGTCGTGCTCCCAAGCACGTCGTGGACGCCTTCAAGGCCAAGAGAGCGCATGAGGCGCACCTTGTCCAGATGGAGGCACCACCGGCGCCCGCTGCGGCACCCGTGATGATCCCCACGCCCCCCGCTGCGCCCGTCGTGGCGCACACTGGGGCACCTGTGGAGGCACATGTGGTGGTTCCCACGAACGCCACCGTGTCCATGGAGGTTGAGCACACCGTGTCCCCTCCAACGCCACAGCTGGACATCGACGCTGCCGCCACCATGATAGCCACTGAGGAGAAGCTTAGCGAGATGGAGATCTCGGCTGAGCTGGATGGTTACCTTGTGGACTCCATCTGAACTCCGCCCATTTATTCATGATCTTATGGCAATAATTTGATACAATTTATTCGATTTGGTTGTAAGCTCTATGAGAGCAACACTATTTGTTTCATTAAACATCTATCGACGCTTGGATGACTTTGTCATCATTCATTTATTCCATTCTTTTAAATAGAGATACTTATGTTATGTTCTAAAATATTTGCATGTTTAATTATTATTACTTTAGCATCTTCCTCGCTCTCGTTTAATAATTAGACACTATATTTTAGAACACGTGTGGAGCCCGAATGGAGGAAACGTGCCTTGCCGATAGCGGTACCACCAATACCATCTTGAGAGATACAAAGTACTTTGATTCCATCAAGAAAATTCCAGGGAGTATTACGACGATCACCGGCTGCGGTCCTCATATAGTTGGCTCCGGACGAGCCACTATAACACCCCCCATGGGAACAACTTTGATCATTAATGATGCATTGTTGTACCCGGAAGCGACTCGTACTCTCTTGAGTTTTAAAGACATTCGTGTTATTGGGTTCCACATTGAAACCCATGATGATGACACCGGTAAGGAGTACCTACTCATCACGAAACGCGATGAAAATGGTAAACATGTTGTCGAAATGCTTCCTTCGTTCGCTACAGGGTTGTACTACACTAAGATAGTAGCACTACCCATGTACACTACCCTTAAAACTGTTTTTAGAAGCTCTGAACTATTTTTCCTTTGGCACGATAGGTTAGGCCATCCCGGTCTTACGATGATGAGAAATATAATTAACAACTCGAATGGTCACAATGTTAATGTGAAAAATTTCCCAAATCCTGATGATTTCGTGTGCTCCGCATGCGCTAAGGGGAAATTAATCATTAGACCATCACCCCTAAAGGTGAAGGATGAAATCCCCGCGTTCTTGGAACGTATCCAAGGGGACATATGCGGTCCTATTCAGCCCCTGTCGGGTCCGTTTAGGTACTTCATGGTGCTCATTGATGCTTCCTCTAAATGGTCCAATGTTAGCCTGCTGTCAACAAGGAACCATGCTTTTGCAAAGTTGATCTCTCAGATCATACAAATAAGGAATAAATTCCCTGATCATCGTATTAAGTCTATTCGAATGGACAACGCCGGTGAATTTACTTCAAAGGCGTTCGATGATTATTGCATGGCAACAGGAATCAAACTTGAGAACTTTGTACCGCACGTCCACACACAAAATGGACTTGCGGAGGCATTGATTAAAATTAAATTCATTGCCAGACCGCTCCTTCAGGGTTGTAATTTACCAACAACATGTTGGGGTCACGCGGTGTTACACGCTGCCAATCTCATGAATTTTCGACCATCGGCCTACAACATCCATTCTCCTATGCAGCTTGCGCAAGGGTCGGCACCGAAAATTTCCCCCTTCGTAGGTTCGGTTGCCAGGTATATGTACCAATACCACCCCCTCAGCGATCAGCAATGGGACCGCTCCGTAAGTCGGGGATATACGTTGGTTATGAGACTGTGTCCATAATCAGGTTTCTGGACCCCGCGACAGGTGACTGTCATACGGCCCGTTTCGCTGATTGCATTTTTGACGAGGATCTTTTCCCAACTTTAGGGGGAGATAATCAACCCCTTGATGATAAAAGTCGAGAACTTACGTGGCAAGCCACGGGGATCCACTCTCATGACCCGCGCACTGATGAGTCTAATAGAGAAGTTCAAAAGATAATAGATTTGCACTCGTTGGCGAATCAACTGCCTGATCACTTTAGTGACTTAAAGACTGTGACAAAGTCGCATGTGCCTGCGCCCAATGCACCGGAAATGGTTGAAATACCAAAGCGAAATCACGGTATACCCGCTCCCGTTCTTAGGCCTAAGAGGACGAGGAATCCGGTTTCTCAAATCCCAAGTACCCGGGGACGCCCGAAGAAAAAGGATAAGAGAGATTTATCACAGGCTACCCCTGCAAAGGGGAGCCAGTTGAGACCTGGCACAAGTACGGATGTTTCAGTGCATGAAATTTCGGACTTGAATTTTCCTACTACGGAAATACCCAACGAAGATGTGTGCGCACACATTGGAGCGGGAAAGCTAAAGGACCTTGCTCCCGGAATGGGAAATCCGGTAGAGGAAGGGAATGTGCCTGATGCACTCCATGACTAAATGGCCATTAATTATATTAATTCGGGCGAGTCAATTAATCGAGCTATGGCAAATGTCGACATTTATTTTGCCAAGAAAATTGCCTCAATCATAGATCTTGACCCAGAGCCTAACACTCTCGCTGATTGTAAGCAAAGGTCGGATTGGAAAGATTGGAAGAAGGCAATAACTGCTGAGTTATTTTCTCTCAACAAAAGAGAGGTGTTTGGACCTGTTTGTCTAACTCCTCCACATGTGCGCCCCGTTGGCCACAAATGGGTATTTGTTCGAAAGAGGAACGAAAATAACGAGGTAGTAAGGTACAAAGCAAGGCTCGTTGCTCAAGGTTTCTCCCAGCGACCAGGTGTCGACTTCGAGGAAACTTACTCCCCGGTCATGGATGGAATTACCTTTAGATACTTGATCTCAATGGCAGTAAACTTGGACTTGACAATGAAACTTATGGATGTTGTCACCGCTTACCTTTATGGTAATTTGGATTCGGACATATACATGAAGGTACCCGAAGGTATCCCTGTCCCGAACCAAGATAGAGCTAACAGAGGTTTATACAGTGTTCAGCTTAAGAAGTCACTGTATGGACTTAAACAGTCAGGTAGGATGTGGTATAATCGTTTAAGCGATTTCCTTCATCAGAAGGGCTACACGAGCAATGAAGATTGCCCATGTGTTTTTATACGGAGATCACAAGATGGTTTCTGTATTATCTCGGTGTACGTGGACGATTTGAATATAATCGGTACACCTGAGGATATTGAGGAAGCGAGTTCCTACCTGATGTCTGTTGAGACATCGTAGTAGTTTTCATAGACGGGGGTGCCATGAGACTACGGTAGAGACGTGGGGTAACGGGATCGCGTAGTGAACACAGAACACATGATTTACTCAGGTTCGGTACGTCGCGACAGTACGACGTGCCTACTCCTGCACTTCTCACTAATCGGGACTAAAGCCCGTAAACAGGGTTACAATGTGAGGGTTTAGATCTAAGCTACTCGACGAGGATGAGCTTCTCGGCGAGTTGGCGTAGAGCTTCTCTGTTATTCCTCCTCTCTATCTATCTCCCGTCCGGCTTTATATAATAGCCGGATTAGGGCTTACAGAATAGGAAACCTAGAAGACTACGGTAACTTGTAACTTGGAAAGCAAGGAATCCGTCTTCTCCTCCAAGCCAGATCACATGGGCCGTGATCCGGGTTCTTCTAGAATCCGGCTTCTGTGCGTCGGATTACTGGGCCGCCTAATGGACCTAAGCCCACTACCACTTAGGCCACCCTGGTAATCCGGCACTTTGTCTACCATCTTCTATACCCCTATTTGGTATATATCCGACAGTAGCCCCCAAGAAGGATCGAAACTCTGATTCTCCGTCTTTCGCCAAATATACTTTGTCCGAGAAATATTGATTCAGCAGTCTTGATTCTTCTTATTCTTCGTTTGAAAAAGATGGTAACCTGAAACTCGGAATCCTGAAAATCCGGCTTTTCTCTCACGATCCTTCGCGGAGAAGGAACTTCTTACGTCAGCGCACTTAACCATGCTGACGTAAGTGACGTTTGGGTTTTACTCGGAAAACCCAGAAACATATCTCTGACAGATTCTCGCGGGAAATGAGGAGATAACCATCATTACCCTGTCGTCTCATTTCCCGGATTTTCCGGCGAGTGACACGCGACAAACATCCAACGGTCAAAATAGCCGTTGGCACGTATCTTGACGAATTTTTAGCTATAAATAGCCATCCTCGTCCTCAACGAAAACCTTCCGAACTCTCACCGCACTCGCCATTGACGCGCACGAGCTCTCCAGCAAAGCACTGCCCCGAGCACACCTCGCCTCCAAGCACACCGGAAACGAACCGCGCCGCCAGGAAATGGCAACCTCACCGTCCTCGCCCACTCGCGCCGCCATCAACGACCTCATCAGCGACCTAGATCCACAACTTGGGTCACCCAAGCACGCCGGCGACGAGCCGGAGAAAACCGCGGCCTCCGCGGCGGGGGGAGAAAACCTTTCCGCCGCCACAGACGTTGCGGGCGCGAGCTCTGCCGCTTCCCCGCCGTTCGCTCCTGAAACGGCGGAGGAAAAGATCCTGCTTCAAGTCAACGAACACGATGCGACCGAAGAAGCAGAATTTGTCGGCAACTGGAATCCGAGTAACTCTTCCCTCGTCCTCCTTCGACAAATGTCAAAGGAGGGATTAATAGTTAAAGGCAAATGGCGAAACTCAGATGGTGAGCTCGAGCCCAGACCAAAAGACGGAGAATGTGTCCTCCTTACCTCTCACATTACGCGAGGTATGGGTTTACCTCCTTCTGCCTTCTTCATAGACATCCTTAACTATTACGGCGTCCAACCGCATAACCTCTCTCCAAACTCCATCCTCTATCTAGCTAGCTTCCAAGCTCTTTTTGAAGGATATCTCGGAATAACTCCTAGTCTAGATTTTTGGCAATATTGTTTTGAAGTAAAACATAACATCACAGAAGGCATTTCCCCTATCTGTGGAACTATATCTTTCATTCTTCGGAAAAATAGAGAGGATTGGTTCCCGAGAATACAAATGCCAGAACCTGCCAAATCCTGGCTGGGTTCTTTCTTTTATCATCAGGACATCCCGTTCCCTGGCAAGGAAATCGGGGTTCCTTCATTTGTTAATTCCGCTGCCATTCCTCGAGAGAGTTGGACAGTTGAAGCAGTTGAGACATTGCCGGAAAATCTAATGAAGATAAAGCGCCGTATTGCCAAGCTTACTTCTTCTAAACCTTCTTTAACTGGGAAGGACACTGTTTTATGCTGGTTCGGACGTCGCATTCAGCCCCTTTCATTTCGTTCCCGGCTTCTTTGCGAATACCAAGGGCCAGAAGATAGCATGAGGGGAACAGATAAAGCCTATACCAAGAAAGATTTTATAAAGCGGCTTCATCAACTGGTTGCCACCAGCGCTCAAATTGAAGAAAACCTAGCCATTTATCACGTGGAAAATCGGGTTCCTAAGGTATTTATACTTTCCTTGTTTCCGATTTTTTCTCAGATTAACTTGTATCTCCGCCTTTTAATATGTTGTTAATTCTTTCCCAGTTCAACGAACTCGGAGGAAATGATCTTGCTTCCGATGCCGAACTCAGCGAACTACATGCTAGGTTTTACAGCGACCGGAAGCGCAAAAGGCAGGTGACTTTCGAGAAAATGGTAACTGTTGACGGAATTCCTATCGCCACGTCCAGGTATTTTACTGGAGTTTTCCTAGTTACCATCCTCCTTCAATTCTTCGAGATCTTTAACTCTCGGATATTCTTCTTTCAGTCTTGCCCCAACTCCTATGAAAACAAAGAAGCTGAAGAAACATAAGACTGCTATCAAAGAAGAATCTTCTTCTGCAGCCATGAGCCCGAGGGGTAGAACGGAAGCACAGACGGGTGGAAATCTCCGGTCCTCTGCTGGAAACGAACCCATCTCCAATTTGGACAGTAACATCCGGATAAAAGAAGAACCGTTCGACGATCTTGGATATATTCGTCCGAGGCTAAAAAATTCTTCGCTCCTGCCCCTCTAATTCGTCCTTGGCCACAGGGCGGATTAGTTGTTCGCAATGATATTATATTTTCCCCTCGCCAGGTCTTACAAGATGGCCTTCATCACGTTGGGATTCTTTTCGCTGAATATGCCAAAGAGTTCAACGAGAGCTTGGCCGACTTGCGAGAAATGAGCCAGGTGACACCTCTAGCCCCCAAGCATTAAGTTGAAAACCTGAATTCTTCTTAATGTTTCTTCATATGCTTGTTCATACTTAAGAATTTGGCTTTCATTTCCGTATTCAGCATTCCGCAGATGCCATAAACTTGGAAGTTTTTAAGAAGCTTAATCTCAAGAGTAGAGAAGTAAAAACCCTTCAATCTATTATTGAGTTGAAAAGCAACGAGCTGGCGTCATCTCAGCTACAATTATCTGAAACAACAGGTATGTATTCTCTGCAGTTTTTATCCGGATAACATTTTTCCCGAATTTTCATAAACTCGAAATGTTTTTGTGTCCTCTAGCTGCTTTAGCTAAAGCCAAAAAAGTAGCGAAGGACGCTAGCAATGCATCTCGGCTCCGTGCAGAAAACTCGAGCCTTCGCAAGGAACTTATGAAAGTTAAAAAAGACCTGGAAGCCAGTAATCTGGCCCTTGGGATTGCTCAATCCAAGGCTTCTTTGCAAGCGGCGGAAGATAAATCTATTATCCATGATTTGGAAAGTATGCTATTCCCGCGCATGAAAGAAGGCACCGAAATTGATAAGGTTCTTGGTAAGTTAGTTCCTTTTACCAATTTCTCCATGTCTCACTTTCCTTATTTTGTGGCCTAAACTTTTTTTTTGTTGTTGTTTCTGTCATCAAAACAGGGAATATTCCAAGAATTTCTCGGATTGAGAAAATCCGAGCTTTTGGGGAGGTATGGAATGCAATCAGAAATGCAGGAATGCAATTGATTAACAAATTCCTTCCCGCAAGTACTATAGAATTCTCGGAATTTTACAAACTTCCGGGTGCCATCATGGAAGTTGCGGGATCAAAGGAGTCCATCCTACGCTCCGCTGCACGAGGTGGTGCGCGCATGGCCCTAGGCCTTATGCGTCTGCATTATCCTGATGCGAAATCTTGGCGCGTGGCCTCTGGTGTCCCTCAAGGGTATACAGAAAATCAGCGAACCGCCATCTTTGATGAAGTCAAAGGCCACGCCACCAAGATTGCTTCCATGGTTAACATTTCTATCACTTATCCAGAAGAAGAGGTTCCCGCAGTCCCCGAAGATGAAAGCAGCGAGGAAGACTCGGATGCTTGAAGGACTGCATTTAACCTGGATGGTGGATTTGTATAATAGGAGCGCTATTTTTACACTGTAATTCATACTGTAACGCTTCTATTTCATTTGTCGAAACAAGAACTCCGCCTTTTGCAGCTTTGAATTATGAAATTCCTTGCAAGATTGTCGGGTTGAATTATTCCTTTATCTTCTAAGTTCTCTGGCATATGTGTTTTCACTGTCTTTAGTGTTTGAAATGGCTCGATAGCATTATGAATCGTCATGGCGAGTAACTGGGTATAACGAATCAGTTAAAACTCGGAAACATGGATCATACTAAAGGCATTTTTACTAACTAGTTCCAGTGACCCAACATACATTCGATCAGATAATGCTTAGTGATTTGTAAGGAACTTTCTTGAAACTTGGGCACGCAGGCACAATCCGAGTTTCCTTTAGCCATTAGCAGGCTGAAATCATTCAGTTTTTTAACGCCGAGCACGCAGGCACAATTCGGGTTAACATTGAGTATTTTGTAAAATCATTGGGAAATAGATAAAGTGGAATCATGCTTTGTACTATAGTGAACTTGTGAAAACATGGATATCAGAATTCCAATGACTTTATTTCATGATCTCAAAAGATGTTTACATAGATATTGAACTAAGTATAGAAGGGACGTAACTGCTGGATGCTCCAAGGCCTTTTTGTCTCTCCTAGCTCATCATCTATCTTTCTCTTTCTTTTGCGATTCGGTTTCTCGGGATCGTCTTCCGTATCTCGAATGTCAACAAGATAGTACGATCCATTTTTCATAGCTTTACTTATGACAAATGGCCCTTCCCATACTGGGGCTAATTTGTGCTTCCTTTGCTGCACCAACCTCAGCACTAGGTCACCTTCTTTAAAAGAGCGATGCCCGATTTTCCGATTATGGTAACGTCGCAAACCCTGCTGGTAAATGGCGGATCTTTGAAGCACAAGCTCTTGTTCCTCTTCTAGGAGGTCAACGGCATCCTGTCGTGCCTCTTCGGCATCTAATTCGTCGAAGTCTTGCACTCTTGGGCTATCATGGATCATATCTGTTGGGAGAATAGCTTCCGCGCCGTAAACTAGGAAAAACGGGGTTTGCCCAGTCGACCTATTTGGCGTCGTTCTTATACTCCAAATCACTGAAGGTAGCTCTTCTACCCATGCTCCGGCCGCTCTGTGAAGAGGAGTTTCGAGTCTTGGGCGTATTCCTTGCAGGATTGAGCTATTCATTCGCTCAACCTGTCCATTGGATTGCGGGTGTGCCACAGATGCTAGATCTAGGCGAATTCCCGTTTGTCGGCAATATCTTGCTAACTCTCCGATGGAGAAATTTGTCCTGTTGTCGGTTATTATGCTGTGTGGCACACCGTATCTCATCACCAAGTCGATGATGAAATTTCTAGCAGTTGCACCATCCAGCTTTTTGATGGGTTTGGCCTCCACCCATTTGGTGTACTTATCCACTGCTACTAGCAAATGAGTAAGTCCACCTCTTGCAGTTTTGAAAGGTCCCATCATATCTAGCCCCCAGACCGCAAACGGCCATGTAATGGGGATAGTTTTAAGTGCTTGGGCCGGCAAATTGGTCTGCTTAGCGTAATATTGACACCCTGCACACGTGTTAACTATATGCTCGGCATCTGTCTTGGCTGTTAGCCAGAAAACCCCCGCGCGGAATGCTTTTTTGGCTATGCTTTTTGATTGAGCATGATGTCCGCAATCGCCGGCATGGATTTCTTCCAGTATTTCTCTTCCTTCTTCTGGTGAGATGCACCGCTGAAAAATTCCAGAAGTACTGCGTTTATATAAGCAGCCGTCAATTACCGCGTATCCTTTGCATCGACGCTGTATTTGTCTTTGCAAGACTTCGTCTGCTCCTTCCGGGTACTTCTGATTGACTAAGAAGTTTAAGTACGGAATTGTCCAGTCCGGCTTAACGATCATGACTTCGATTGATTCAGACGCCAGAGGGTAATCAACATCTCCACCTTTTATGGATGGCTCATGTAAGTGCTGAACGAATACTCCTGGTGGTAAGGTTTTTACCCTTTCTGATCCCATGCGGGCTAGTGCATCCGCGTTCCAATTTTCCTCCCTTTTGATGTGAAGGACCTCGAATCCAAAGAAACAGATGGCGAACTCGTCTACCGTTCTCCGGTATTCGGCCATTATAGGGCTTTTTGCGTCCCAGGTTTGGTTGAGCTGATGCTGCACCAAATCCGAGTCGCCATAACACAAGATGCGCTTTACTCCTATTTCTTTTGCAATATGCAAGCCATGAAGCAGAGCTTCGTATTCTGCCACGTTATTACTGGCGTTGAAGTGTATTTGCAACACGTACTCCATCGTGTCTCCCTTAGGAGATTTTAAGACTACGCCAGCCCCAGCTCCTTCCTTCATCTTGGATCCGTCAAAGTGCATGATCCAGTACTCGGACTCCGGCATTGGTGTTTTTTCTATTGCTTCCGTCTAGTCGGCAACAAAATCTGCCAAAACTTGGGATTTTATGGCCGTCCTTGGCTGGTACTTAATGTCGAAGGCTGCCAGCTCAATGCCCCATTTGGCTACTCGGCCGGTTGCCTCTGCATTGTTTATAATGTCTCCTAGTGGTGCTTTACTAACCACTGTTATGGAATGCCCTTGGAAGTAATTGTTGCAATTTTCTAGATGCGAAAAATACACCATACGCCAGTTTCTGGTAATGTGGGTACCTTCGTTTTGACTCGGAAAAAACTTCTCTTATGTAATATACCGGATGTTGATCTGGTATGCTTTGTTCTTCCTTTATCCGTTCCACAACGATTACCGCACTAATAACCCGATTTGTAGTCGTAAGGTATAATAACATGGGTTCTTCGTCTTTTGGCGATGCGAAAATCGGAGCTTTCATCAAGGTTTCCTTCAACTAGGTCAGCGCCGCATCGGCCTCTTCTGTCCATTCGAACTTGTCGGATTTTTCAGCAGCTTGTAGAGTGGTAAGGCTTTATCCCCCAGCCGACTAATAAATCTGCTAACGGCAGCTGCGGAACCCGTCAATCTTTGGACATCTTTGACGTAGGTAGGTTTTGTGATGTTCAAGATTGCCTTGATCTTTTCCGGGTTAACTTCTATTCCTCTGTGAGAAACGATGAAACCCAGAAGTTTTCCTGAGGGAACCCCGAATACGCATTTAGATGGATTCAACTTCATCTTGTAGGTGCGTAAGTTTTCGAAAGTTTCTCGCAAATCCTCAAGGAGTGTATCTTTTTCCTTGGTTACGACAGCAATATCGTCCACATAAACATGGACATTTTTTCCAATCTGACTATGCAAACAACGTTGCATGCAATGCTGGTAGGTTGCACCTGCGTTCTTCAGGCCAAACGGCATGGTTACGTAGTAATACGTCCCGTATGGGGTTATGAAAGAAGTCTTAATTTGATCTTCCTTTTTCATGCGTATTTGGTGGTACCCGGAGTATGCATCCAAAAAGCACAAAAGCTCAGAGCCTGCGGTGGCATCTATTATTTGATCGATTCGCGGTAGTGCAAACATATCTTTCGGACACAATTTGTTCAAGCCTGTGTAATCTATACACATTCTAAGAGCAGTAGTGTCTTTCTTCGGTACTAATACCGGATTTGCGGACCAGTCAGTATGGATTACTTCCTTGATGAAATCCGCTGCTAAAAGCCGGATAATTTCCTTTCCAATAGCCTTCCGTCTTCTTCCGTCAAATCGACGGAGACCTTGTTTGACGGGTTTTGATCCAGGAATAACCTTAAGTTGGTGCTCAGCAAGTTCCCTGGGTACACCTGGCATGTCAGCTGGACACCAGGCAAAAATATCCCAGTTCTCACGGAGGAACTTGATGAGCTCGCCTTCCTATTTGTCAGTCATCCCAGTCCCTACGATGACAAATTTTGTAGGATCTTTGGGATCTAGGATTACCTGTCTTGTATTTTCGGACGCCTTGAAGCTGTCTGTTGGCTTCCGAGTTTCTTTTCCTGCCGGCATTTCTGACGGCGATACCTCCTTGGCTAATTCCTTCAGTTCTTCCTTTGCTATGACTCTCTGAGCACAAAGGGCGTTTTCTTTCTCCAACTCGTTTGCCAGCTTGAAATCACCGGCTATAGTGATTACTCCTCCCTTGGGTCCTGGCATCTTCAGCTTGTTATAGATATAACAGGATCTTGCCATGAATTTGGCGAAAGCTGGACGTCCGAGTATTGCGTGATACACGCTTTCGAACGGCACTACTTCGAAGGATACTTTTTCCTGCCGGAAGTGATCTTTATCTCCGAAGGTGACATCTAGGGAAATTTCTCCTAGGGATCGTGCTTGCCTGCCAGGGACAATACCATGGAAGCGTATGTTGCTGTAGTTGAGCTGAGACTCGGAAATCTTCAGATGCTTCAGTGTATCCAGGTACATTATATTAATGCTGGATCCTCCATCCATCAGCACTCTTCTTAGCCTAGTATTTTGAACAATAGGGCTTACAACAAGAGCTTGTGTGCCGGGTTCAGGGATATTTCCGGGATGATCAGACTGATCCCAGACTATCGGTGTGTTGGAGTACTTCAAGAATTTCGGGGTTGCCGGAACAACCGCGTTTATTTCTCGAAGTGTTCTTTTGGCCACCTTTGCTGACGGGGTTGCTAAGAAAGTTAGCATTGCTTCTCCATCAACTCTCGGAAACTTGGGTTCGCCCTTACGCTGTTGTTCCTGGATTTTTTCGTCAGTGTCCGATTCACTGTCTTCTTTGTCAGCTTCTGGCTTTTGTTTGGCGGGTTTCCTTTTGGAACCCTTCCCCTTACTTCCGGCTCCTGCATTGCCTTTCATGTGCTTATTTAGCCGGCATTGCGCGTTTGTATGGGTGGGTTTCCCAAATTGCGAGTGGTGAACACAAGGTTCCGACTTAATCCTTTCCCACTCCTCTGGAGTGTAGTTGATTGGATCTGGGTTGCGTCCTTTCCACTTGTTTCCCTTTTCTCCTCCAAAGGCTATGTTGACCTCTTTGGGTTTCGTCGTTGTTTCTGGAGTTCCTTTTTTGTCAGAACGAGGGGTTTTCTTGGCAAGTATCAGTGATTCGATATTGCCTCCTCTTGCTCTCATGTCGTCTTCGGCTGCAGCGTGCTCATTGGCGGTTGTAAGCATAGATCCGAGATCTTTGTGCTTTTTGGAACCAACCATGAACGGTACGAGTCCGGGTTTTAGGCCATTGACGAAAGCATGCATTGCTTGTACGTCAGTTACTCCAGAGCAACTATTCTTCATTGCTGTCCATCTGGAGATGAAATCCACGTATGGTTCATCTTCGAATTGCGTGCAACGGTTTAGCTGGTTGATGCTGTTCGGGCGTTTCTACGTTCCCCGGAAATGCTGAGTGAATACTCTAGCCATATCATCCCAGCTGTCGACTGTTCTTGATGGTAATCCATTGATCCAATCTCTGGCTCCGTCCAGCAACATTAGGGGAAGAAACTTGACAGCTTCCAAGTCTGTCCCATTGTTGATCTGGACGGCTGTATAGTAATCCGAGAGCCAGGTATCCGGGTTTGTGCTGCCGGTGTATTTCTGGTACGTTGGACCGACCTTGGCAAAGCCAGAATGCAGCGTTATTCTTCGGATCCTGTCGGTAAAACACTTAGGACCAAAGTATAGATCATCCTTTTCTGCTCTGTCAATGTGTGCAGAATATCTTCCGGCTGAATGGACAAAAGGGGATCTGCTCCTTTCTCTTCCATTGTTGCGCGAACGCGCTTTTCCGAGATTATTTCTATCTCTTCCGTGATCACGCCCTTTTGGATTAGGCGGAGTTCTGCTCCTGTGCCTTTCTTTGTCCTTAGGAGGTGTCCGGGATCTCTCACGCCTGTGAGGTATATCGTATCTTCCAGCTTTCTCAGCCGAGTTTCTCGGAGGTGGCATTATTTTGCCGTCGTTCCGGTGTTTGTCTTCCCGATCATGGGGTTTATGTCCATCTTTCGGGAGATGGGATCCGGTCCTAGACGCTGCATCCCGGTTGTCGGGGTTTTTCTTGTCTTTTCTCGGATCCTCTTTTTTATCTTTTGAGTTGTCTGAATCCCCGGGTTCTTCCGGTCCAGGTGCTCCAGCAGCGCAAGTAGCTGTTTTGCATAGGGCGGAGTTATCATGCAGCCTCCCTGATCGCTCTTGGGCGCGCTGTTGTTGTTGCAATGCTTTTCCTAGGAAAGCATACACCCCTTGGAGTTTTTCCCCGTTGGAATACAGATCGTTGTTAAGAATCGCGAACGTTGCTTCCGCGTTTTCTGCTGCGGTCTTGTATATTGGTTCGCCCTTGGCATCTTTGCCGTTTACCTGCTTTTGCCAAGATGGGTTATGGAACCTTTCTTTTGGCGGCAGTTCTTCCGGTCTTGCGATTCCGGGTAACCTAGTAGGTTTTAACGCGGATCTATTCTTTCTCTCGTACTCCTCTATTTCTTCCTTCATGACCTTGATGTCATTATGGGTTTGAGATGTTGCCGAGATCTGAGTAGATGTTGCTGTTGCCGTTGGAAAGCTTGTCTCCTGGCTTCCAGCATCTCAGGGGGTTCATCTGGTCCCACTGGTGTTTGCAATAGCTCTTGCTCTTCCTGTTCCGTCATTGGCGGAGCAGTGATTTCTTTGGATTTCTTCTCCGCAGGCTTTGTTCCGCTAACATCTCCTACTTCCAGGTTTTCATCAGCGAGATCAGATGTTTTTTTCTTCCGGATTTTGTATTGGAGTTTTTTAGCAGCACGGTGCTTTTTCTTGGAAGAGGGAGGTTTTTTGACAGGTTCATCTTCTGTCATCTCCTTGACATTGGGGAATATCGGAGAAGTTTCTCCGTCTTCTCTCTCTTCCTCTGGCGGAGGGGTTTTAGGGCTTTCCTGGCTGCCGACGTCCGTGGTATCAGCCGGTTTCGCCATTAGAACTTCATGGAATCCCTCTTGAAAGGACTTAACCTTTCTTACGAAGGCGTCCTCATCTTCGTCTTCGGAGTCGAAGTTATCCGATCCGGTTTCCGACTCCAACCTCGCCTCAATGGCGGCAAGCACGGATTCTGCTTCCGAGTTTATCGTCTTGTTGACGGATGTCGGATCTTCCGCCTCTGTGACGGATGTTTGATCTTCCGTTTCCATGACGGGTGCGTTGTTGTCTGCCTCTTGCACGGGATTTCCGTCATCCGTGTTTTCGGCGATTTCGGATTGCACCATGCCGATAAAGTGTGTATCACTTTTTTGTCGGCGATCTGAGCAGAATCCGGCATCATAGTCATCTTCGACTGGGTATAGGGCGGGTGGGATAAATTTGCTTCCACCGCAAAACCCCATTGCTTCTGCAGTTAGTCCGATAAAGATGTTAGCAGATCCTATCGGTAACACGCAGGCACTTACCAGGTGGTTTTGCGCCGGTATGTAGGATCCGTTGTCGAGGAAGCGCCCGACGTCGTTGTCGAACTCCAAGCTTCCGACAGTGATTGATCTTCCGATTCCGCCAAGTATCCCAGATCGGAATTTTACGCCTGACGTCGTTTGCCCCACGGTGGGCGCCAACTGTCGAGACATCGTAGTAGTTTTCATAGACGGGGGTGCCATGAGACTACGGTAGAGATGTGGGGTAACGGGATCGCGTAGTGAACACAGAACACAGGATTTACCCAGGTTCGGTACGTCGCGACAGTACGACGTGCCTACTCCTGCACTTCTCACTAATCGGGACTAAAGCCCGTAAACAGGGTTACAATGTGAGGGTTTAGATCTAAGCTACTCGACGAGGATGAGCTTCTCGGCGAGTTGGCGTAGAGCTTCTCTGTTATTCCTCCTCTCTATCTATCTCCCGTCCGGCTTTATATAATAGACGGATTAGGGCTTACAGAATAGGAAACCTAGAAGACTACGGTAACTTGTAACTTGGAAAGCAAGGAATCCGTCTTCTCCTCCAAGCCAGATCACATGGGCCGTGATCCGGGTTCTTCTAGAATCCGGCTTCTGTGCGTCGGATTACTGGGCCGCCTAATGGACCTAAGCCCACTACCACTTAGGCCACCCTGGTAATCCGGCACTTTGTCTACCATCTTCTATACCCCTATTTGGTATATATCCGACAATGTCGGAATTCGAAATGAAAGACTTAGGCAAAACTAAGTTCTAGGTTTGCAACTTGAACATTCCCCTGCTGGGATCTTAGTGCACCAGTCTGCCTACACCCAGAAGGTGTTGGAAAGATTTGGATTTGACAAGGCATACCCTTCTAAGACCCCGATGATCGGGAGATCTTTACAGCAGGATAAGGACCCGTTCAGGCCTAAGGAAGAGGGGGAGGAAATTCTGGGACCAGAATTCCCCTACTTGAGTGCAGTTGGCGCACTCATCTACCTCGCGAATTGCACACGGTCGGACATTGCGTTCGCTGTCAATTTGCTTGCTAGGTACAGTTCTGAGCCTACCAAGAGTCATTGGAAAGGCGTTAAGGACATCTTCCGATACCTGCAAGGGACCAAAGATCTTGGCTTGTTTTACCGGAGGAATCAAGACCTCACGGTTGTAGGCTATGCTGATGCTGGGTACCTTTCGGACCCGCACACATCCAAGTCTCAAACTGGATATGTTTTCCTTTGTGGAGGAACCGCTATTTCCTGGAAATCGTCTAAGCAAAGCCTAGTGTCAACTTCGACGAACCACTCGGAAATCATAGCACTATATGAAGCATCACGTGAGTGTGTATGGCTTCGACGGGTGATCGGCCACATCCAGCTGTCATGTGGGCTGAACACCGTCCAAACCCCCACTATTATCTATGAAGATAATGCCGCTTGTGTTGCACAAGTCCAGACGGGTTATGTGAAGAGCAATCTCACGAAGCATATCAACCCCAAATTCGTCTACGCACATGAGTTACAGAAGTTGAATGAAGTAAAAATCTTACATACTAAGTCGTGTGAAAATCTTGCTGATTTGTTCACTAAATCATTACCTGCATCTTCTTTCGAGAGATGTGTTTGTGGAATTGGTATGATGAGACTTAGGGAGATGTAAGGTTCAGGGGGAGAATTTTCACAAACTCATCGTTAAAATCTCGATCCCGATGATTGAGTACTTAACTTAATGGTTAAGTGAGTTGTACTCTTTTTCCCTTAAGTGAGTTTTTATGAAGTTTTTCACACGAGGTTTTTAATGAGGCAATTCGTGCAACATAGCAATAGTATACCATGTGCTTTTTCTCCATATTTTTCCCACTGGGTTTTTCGGAGTTTTGAGGCATGGCTATACGGATGATACCCAAGGGGGAGTGTTGGGAAACTTGGGCCGGGAGGTGGCAGCCCACTCGGTGGGCTTTGCCCAGTCCAACCAGCCCTTAGGGTTTCCCCCACTTTGTACGTTCGTTTGGGTCTCACCCTCCTGTTATATATTGAGACACTGTACGTAGTCTAGGAACAGAACAGAGAAACCAATAAAGTTTTGTTGTGTCCACACGCTGTGTCTCTTTTTCTTCCTTATTCGTGTGTTGTTCATCTACGTCGTCGCCGTCACACACCCTCGGAACCGGCCAGCCGGCAGAGGTTGTGTAACAGTACGAGCGAAACAGCCGTCTCCCTCGCGAGGCCCGTGCGCAACACACGCGACTAGCACATGACACGATCCAAACCATCACGTGATGCAGAAGCCAAACCGCTGCTGCTTTCCTTTTCCTCCTCACCCGCGTCGAATCGATCGTAGCCTTCCATCGCTTTCCGGTCCACCTCGGACAAATAATATCCTCGAGCGACCCAAACATAGGAACCCAACCCTGTACTCCGGCGGCCGTCCCTTTCCCCTCGCTCTCCTCCTCTCCACTCGCGTCAGGCGCTCCCGGTTCTCCACGTCTCGCCTCCTCCGCCGCCTCCTCGCCCGCCGGCTCTCCCGTCCGTCCACGCGGCCTAGGTGAGTTCTTGCTCCTTATCTTGCTCGCGCCTTCTTCCTCTGGTTCGGTGCCGCTAGCGAGTTTCTAATCTGGAGTAAGCAAGATGGCGCCAATCTACTAGTATTCTCGCTCCCTTCGTCCCCTCTGTTTCTGCGTGGTGCGCTCGTGGCTCTGCTTCCTTCGGCGGCTTCGCCCCCTGCCTGCCGGAATAGGTCGCCGTGAGGTGAGATTGAGCCGTTGAGGTATTTCCTCTCGCACGCGCGCGGCCCTCCCTAGGTTCTTGCTTTCTTCTTTAGTGGGATGTCCGACTTAAACCTGTACCGGGACATTTACGGAAAGTAATACTGTAGTTATGTTTACTTCCGGGGTACTAATCAGTTCTTCCGGTGGGTATTGCTCCGATGCGTGTATCAATTGATTTGGCCGCCTGTACACGAATTTTCGGGCATGCTCTTCTGGGTAAAAGGGGCAATTTTGGATTTTGAGTGCGGGGGACATGTCGTTCTGCTTTTGGCTCTGGCGTTAGTCCACATGTATTGAGAACAAAAATCGGAGATTGTTGCACTTGATTAATTGAAGCGTAACTTGCACAGTCTCTACTGAAATCTTAAAAATGTCAAGATTCTGTTGTACCATTAGAGCATCCGCAGCGCATGGCGCTTACCTAGGCGCTTAAGTAGCAGGAATAAAAAGATTAGAATAAATTTGTAGGGAAGCGCCCATCCTGGCAACGCTGGCTGCCTATTTGAGGCGCTAATTCAAGTCGTAGATGGCTCAATTTCCACGGAAACAACAAGTAGCGCCGGGGGACTCTTTTGGCGTCCGACGCCGACGCTGGGGATTTCGTGCGGTAACTGCCGGTGCGCTGAGATTCTGATCCTAGCGCCCGCTTTGTAGCGTCGCACTGTGGATACTCTTACAGCTGTTTTTCTTGTTTCCTGAAGGGGAGAACTCTGCAAAGCATGCAATGCAACTGTGCAAAAAAAAGTTTTTTTTTAAGTTGGATTTACTCATAATTTATACAAATACTTCGATGTCTACAGGGCCTTGCTGAGTGAAGCATCGTCGTTCCTTTTCCAAGACATGGGTATGGAGCATCTGATGAGTGTCGTGAAACCTTCATCAGGTTAGCCAATGTTTCCCCTTGGATGATGTTGTTCATGTTTATGGCCGACTGAGAGACTGACTGAGTGTACATTCGGTTGTGCCTTGCAAAAGGTCTTGAACGTCATGGTGATGGAATAGTAGAGGAAATGAAGGAGCTACAAAGGCAGAGGACAGAAACAATGATGGAAACGTGCCAAAGCACAGAAAGCAGAACGATCAGATGTCCAATACCATGCAAAAGCGCAAGGTATACTTCTATTTTCTCATCTGTTAAATTTTTGCTGTGGTGCATGATTTGTTTTCAATTTTAGTTACTAGTTATATGAAATTACCGAATTTCGCTAATTTGAATGCTTATTGTTGCCTTAAATCATTTAGGTCATCTAGAGTTTGCCTGATCATGGTTATAGAGACTTCATGGGGCCTTAAATACATGTTTCTTTGAAATTAGCAGATTTAGCTAATTTAAATGCCTATTGTGGCCCTAAATCGTTTGGATCATGAGTTTTCCTGATCATGATTCTCTCGCTTGTATTTACAGTAAATGCAACACTTTGTTCAATTTTACAGCAAGTGCACCCTGGTCTGAGCTGATATTTGTTCGAGTTTCAGCATTTTGGTCATTATATCTAGACTGATGCTTCTTTCCTTATTCGGACCGTACAGGGTTTATGATTTTACAACTGCACAAGATCTCTCTGATTTCATTGTGAGCAAGGTCAGCCTCTCTCTCTCTCTCTCTCTCTCTCTCTCTCTCTCTCTCTCTCTCTCTCTCTCTCTCTCCCCCTCGCCCTCTCTCCCTCTCTGTAAATAAACAACACACTATTTGAGATATTCTTCCAATTTCCAGTCATAAGTTATGGCATTTTTTGGATTAAACTTTCTTTTCATTTCTTTCTCTTTTTTTATTTTGAGGTTGTGTTGGAGTAAACTTGTAGCCCAGGTAAACAAACCGTCCAACCTTTACATGTCATATGCTAAGTTTCTGTTAGTAATAGAATGCTCGATATCTGCAGGCTTCTCCTCCATACTTTTTGGGATCTCCACCAGTTCGTGCAAGCAATCCCCTTGTCCACGATACACAGTTTCGTTCTTGGAAAATACAAAATGTCGACCAGTCACCTGCCATTCCTATACCAACCAAGAGTTGCGGCGCTGGCTATCGCTTGAGGGAAGGATCTATCACAAAGTCCTGAAGCTACATTTACAAGTTTCATGACTGACCGCTCAGACCTCCGCTGTGAAGCTGTAGTTGTAACTCTGGCTCTCCCTACAAGTACAGGTTGTACATATGAGTCGCCAACCTTTGGAAGCTGTCGATTGTTTTCAAGGTTCTTTTTGTGTCATGATCCCTCAGAAGTTCCATGTATATGTTTTTGTTCAGTTTTGTGGTCAGCGAGGCTAATTTTGGCAAGTAAAAGCGTCAAATTTTGTTCTTGAGAAAATGAGGCAACCTGAATGGAAATGACTGCATTTCTGTATCTTTGTATCGCCATGTCAAACTGTGCTGGATTGGATGTTGACTTCTGTTTCCTTGTGTTATATTTCCTGAACCCAGTAACTGCTGAAGGATCCAATCACTGAAACATAGCATCAGTGAAGCTATGCTGAGCGTCTTCACTTAGAAATAATGCAAAATCTTTACAAAACCTTGGATCTCATTTGATCTCCAATAACTCTTGATCGACGGTATATATGATTAACACACATGCTATTATTTCCGTCTATAAATATTATGCAAAACACTCTCTTTCAGGCGGAGGATAGCGCGCTGGCTTCCTCCGCTTCGCTCAAGCGACACGCCTCCCCGGGGTCCACACACACCACCGCTCCCATCCTCTGGTTTCTTCCTTCCTACACCCATCGTATAGAAAAGGATAAGGCCCGTCTTCCTCCTCTCCTCTCGCATATAGAACATATGCTCGCCGCGCCGCTAGGATGCCTCCACCATCGTGACCTCGCGCCGCCGCCGGCGTCAACTTCGTGCCGGCCCACGGGATCCTCTCTACAAACACCTCCATTGCTCGCCCTAGCCCTGCCCTCCATCAGTAAGTCCGCACCCAAGTCGCCGGCCTCCAGCTCCGTGAGCTCTTCCCTTGGCCTCCACATCCGTGGCTGGGGGCGGTGCTGCAAGCGGCTCGCCACGGTGCTGCCTGTCGTCGCCCAATATTCGAAGGTCCGCTAGAGAAAGTAGAGGCAACACTGGCCAGCATTTAAGGCGTACAAGGAATCACAAGAGGGTATGGAAAGGTCAGCAAAGAATAAGGAAAATGCGGCTAAGACGAAATATCACCATACAATGGATCCAGGCGGCTACAGGGTTTCGGTACCTAAGTTTGATAAACTTGAGGCAGATCTGCAAGCTCAGGGGATCACTCCAGTTACAGAAGATTTTCCCATGAGGTCAAGAAATTGGTTACTTGCGCATGGTGCAAAGTTTGACGCAAAGGAGGATCTTATTGTGATTGCAAAAATCACGACCCCCTTTGCGGTACATCTTTGTATATTCAAAGAGGTTAAAGAGGGAAAGTTCATGCCGGAATGAGATAAAGACGAGCTAACGAAAGCCCTCAGTAATCCGGAACATCTCGGTTGGACACGAGGCTGGGGAGGATACCCATGGTCGACTGGGTTTAGCACGACAGAATCCAAATATGCATACAGAAGACGAGAGAGGGGAAATAAGTAAAAGGAGGCGGAGGTCTCAGACCGGTTTTCGGAACACGAAGCCAAATATCAGCAGGTGCAACAGCAGATTGACGAGATTAAAGAACATCGCTCCCAGCCGCAAGACAATACACTCGACGGAGGCCCATCTCAACGCCGGAGCAGTGTGGCTTCAACAAAGGTACCGGCTAACGATGCAGCGGTGATGCATAGTACACAGCTGATACATGATGATGTTGCACCGATGGAGGCTGTGGGTTCAATCAAGGAGAAGACAAATTGTGAGCTCTATGTGTCTGTTTCGAACATATCCATGAAGGTGGCGGACGACTATGCTTTACCTTCTGTAGATGGAGCGACCTGCCATGGCCAGCCGATCCCACCTGGCTATGCTCGTGTCGGTGTGGATGAAGTTCTGGAGATTTGGAGGGCACTGCGGCTTGACTTCCCCGTAGGTGAGATAGAGACACTGGGAGAAGCCGTCAATAGCTTCATAGTATGGAAAAAGAAAAACATAGTGTTTCCAAAGCTACCGTCTCCTTCTCCGAGAGGCAGTTCACCACCACCACTACCACCTCCACCTCTTTCTCCGAGAGCCAATCCACCATCACCACCTACAATGAGTCCACACCTCGACACCATGGACATCAGAAGCTCGAATCCGCCTCAATCTCTACTGCCTCAGCCGATTCCGCCGCCCACTAGGTCCCGCGGGGAAAAGCGAAAGGGTGGTACCACCGCCGCCTCTAAGTATTCACAAAAGAAGAAAGCCGCTCAGAAGAATAAACCCAATCCGCCGCTAGAGGTGTTTCCTTACGATATGCTTGACGAGCAGAACACTGAGTGGGTGGTTGCGGATACGAAACATCAGATGGCTATGTGGGGAAAGAAACCCGCCTTGCCGCCAAAGGAGCCAATAGATCCAGCAGTACAGAAACACTTTCAGGATCTACTGGAAATGCCACCCCTAGTTCAGCTAAATTAAAATGATGACTATGTGTGCGGTTTATTTAAGATTCATTCCAAAGCAAAGAAGAAGGGGAACACAATTCCCCAGCTCGGTGAGCAGAAAAAACTGCCGACCTCCCTGCTCAAGGTGGTAGCCGCTGCATAGAAATCCTCCGAGCCAATTGATATGGATGAAGTATGAGGCTTGCTAGATATTGTGGTGTCACTGTTGAGCAATTTCTAAGCGGTCACGATGGGGACTTCCAAGTTGTTGATACAACATGGAAATATGAGTCAGGGAAGTCTCTCTTCAGACCTGGCCTGCTTGGCTCTCTAACAACACATAAGCGTCAACTGCATACGTGGAGCATGAAAGCCTCAACCCAAGGGCTGAATGCACTCATGATCAAAGTTGGAGAGGAACATTTCTTCCGTGATGACTCGGTCTCTCTTTATTTGGAAGATCTTTTTTATCTCTATAATCTAGACGGTCTGGATAAATCGATCATCGGCACCTATTGCCTGTAAGTGATTAATTTATTTCTGTAATTAATTTTCTACCTTAGCTTGTTCTATCATTGCTTCTTATTATCCTCAGTGTATGATATATATTATGCAGATTGAAGATTCGGAAATGTCAAGAAAGCGCTGGCATTGGGTTAATTGATCCATATGTCGTCAATGATATAATACTAAAGCAATACCCCAACGAAACGGGGAATAATATTCTTATGTTTTTGGAGAAACAATTTTACTATAGTGAAATACTATTTCCTTACAGACACGGGTGAGTGTTACTTTCTTCTGCATATTCCTGCACATTTCTAATTTGCTAACTCCCAGTTAAGTGTAATTGATGAGTTATGCATGACTGTGTATATAAATGTGTGCAGTTTTCACCGGATTCTTCTCAACATTCACGTTAACACCGGAGTGGTTGATCTCATGGACTCTATGAATAAAACAAAAGAGGTGTACATTTCCGTGATGTTAGTTCTTAACAAGTAAGTTCAATCATTGTCGCACTTTACCGTCCCCTTTTGTTCACTCATTATCGTATGATGACCCCTTTATTCATTTTTTCTGTGCCGGACATGGCTTAAAAGCGGTTCAGAAAGCACCAAGACGGTATTACGCAAACTGATATGCTAGTTGATGCAGTCGATGTAAGTAGTACTTGCTAGATTCACACATCTCTTTAATTTCTTGATTATTATTTGATTGAATTTTGTTTCTCGTAAAGTGCCCTCAGCAGCCAGTGGGAACAAATTTATGTGGATTCTATGTCATGAAGAACATAAAGAAGATCATTAATGAACGGAAGTCGAATTAAAGAATTTAACGATTCACGACTTGCGGAGGAAGCTCCTGCCGCATGACCGCATAGAAGCAATTAAAGAGGAATTGGTGAGATTTTTGGTTAAGGACGTCATAAATTCAAAGGGAGCATACCATTATCGACAATGATCTCCATGCATGTAGATGGTATCAATGAAAATGATCTCAAATATATAAGTCTCAGTGTATAAGTGGATATCAATGTAATGATTTTCTAATGATCGGTATAAATATTGTCAATTTGGAACTAATATAGTATATATGTCATTTACGCACAAACCTCTCCCAAGTCCTCCTACCGCGGCCGAAAAACACCCCGAAACACAGCCGCGGCAGAGAAACATCGCAAATCGCGGCCACGGCAAAGAAACAACGCAAAACGCTGGCGCAACCTTTAGCCCTAGTACGTATTATGAACCGGGGCTAAAGGGTGGCCAGCCCCCTCGCTGAACAACGCCCACGAGGTGCACCCTTTGACCCCGGTTCATAAGGCAACCGGGGCGAAGGGGTTCCTTTAGTCACGGTTTGGCTGTCCCGGTTGTCCGGCCGGTGCGAAAGGCACTCGGCTATAGGCGTCTTTGACTGTTTTCCACTAGTGCATCCTCTGGCAGATATTTATTTGCTGTGCAGGAAAGAGTGCGGGAAGACGAGAAGAAGCTGCATTCCCCGAAGGAAGAAGCTGGGCAAGAGGCCCACGATGTTGTCGTAAAGGCCTTCCTTGAGATGGACGAATACAATCCGACCGGCAGCCGGCAGGTACGCCATACCCGTGCTATGGAACCTGAAGGAGCAGCGGAGAGCGCCGCTTGACGAGGCGGTCGAGTACATGTTGAAGCAATAGAAGATGAGCAAGAAGAAGAAAACCTACTTGATAGCTCGTGCTGAGAGAGAAAGGTTGTCCCTGGCATGTGGCCGAAACTGCAGGCTGCTACATCGTACTGTTTGTGATCATAGTTGCACCTAATTTATGCTAGTATTTTCAAAGCGTTGTTGCCACCAGTTGAACTGAAGTATACGAGTACAACGCTCAACGGACTGTCAGAATACATGACATGTACTTATCTGTTGTTGTAACGTTATGTGCACGTTAGCTGTGCCTCCCCTATACCGAGTCCTACGGGCACTCCCTGGTAGATAGGATCGGGAGCCTTCGTGTGCTTCCTCACCATGTATATGTACCACTCTGATCATTGAATAGAACACAGGGGAAATTACTCTAACTGTCTTCTTGGTATCAGAGCAGTTTGCTCCATGGCCGACGCCGGCGCCGCCAACCCCCTGGATACCGATCCCCAAACTCCCCTCTCCTCTACGTCCCGTTTCCCTCCTATGCCTCGCGCTGCTCTCAGCCCGCTCGGCCCAGATCCGATCTCCACGTAACCACCTGCTGCCATGACCGCCATACCTTCTGCCGCCGTCGTCCTCTCTGAACCCGGCGCCGCCGCCTCCTCCTCCTCCTCCGGAGCTCTTTCCATCCACGAGGATAGCATCCACAACTACATCAAGTTTACGCTAGATTCTTCAGCCACCAACCTCACCCGATGGCGCCACTTCATCCTCTTTCTTCTAGACCGCCACCACGCACGGGATCACATCGAGCCGGGGAATGACCACCGTCATGCCAATGAGGAGTGACACCAGGCCGACGTCGACATCACCTTATGGATCATCACCACCATCTCCGGCCCTCTCCAGGAGGTCGTCATGTCCGAGAATATGACGGCATACTCAGCCTGGACCCGCCTCCACTCCTTCTTCTTCTACAACCAGGAGGCTCGGGCCATGATGCTCTCACGGGAATTCCGTCAACTGCACCGCAACGATCTCATGATCGATGAGTACTGTCGCCGCCTCAAGCAGATCTCTACTGCTCTGGCCGACGTTGGAGCGCCGATCTCGGATCGGGAACTCACTATGCAAATGGTGGATGGCCTCGGTAAGAAGTTTGCCCTACAGGCCGAGTTCATTGAAGGTACCAAGCCCTATCCCACATTCAGCGAGGCTCACTCCCATCTCCGGCTAGCCGAGATGAAGCTCGACGCCCAGGCAAAGGAAGAAGCGGCTAGCGCCCAAGCACTCACCGTCCACCCCGGCGATCGCGACGGGCGCTCTAATGGCGGTGACTGTGGGCATGCCCGCGGTGGTGACCGCTTCCACACTGGCGCTCAAGGCGCCTACCAGCCTGCCAACCACGGCGGCGGCCGTGGCTCGGGCGCGCCCGCTCCATACGGTGGCTACCAAGGTGGGCGCGGCGGATATCAGCAACCGGCGGGTGGTGGCTACCAAGGTGGGCGTGGCGGATATCAGCAACCGGCGGGTGGTGGCTACCAGCAGGGTGGCCGCGGACCTGGGCGTGGTCGAGGTCGTGGCCGCTGCCGCGGCGAACCCTACGGCGGGCACGGCGGGCGTGGCGCTGCCCAGCAGCCGTGGCTTGGCTATTTCGCCCCCATGGGCGTGCCGTTCCCATCACGACCACCATGGCAACCCACCAGTCTGCTCGGCGCCGGCCCCGGACAACCGCAACATGCCTATCCGGTGTTCCAGCAGTCGGTGCCTCAGTTCCAGCCGGCACTACCATTCCAGTCGGCACCACCGTATCAGCAGGAGCCTCTGTACCAGAAGTCGTCCTACCAGGCCCCATACCAGTTCGCGCCTCCGTATCAGCCGGCTCCACCATTCCAGCAGGCATCGTGGGATAACACGGCTATGGTGAACCAGGCCTCCAGCTCGGGTGCAGCTCTTACTCCTCACGACGAGTGGCTAATGGACTCCGGCGCCTCGTCTCATGTCACCGGTAACGCAGGTATATTGACCTCGTCCCATTCCCCGTTAGAGTTAAATTCTCGGCATATCATCGTAGGCAATGGACCTCGTCTCCCCGTTACCGCCACTGGCACTACCCAACTCACCAACCACCCCTTTCACCTTCACAACGTGCTTGTATCACCTAGCATTGTCACGAACCTTATTAGCACCCGTAAATTCACTCGTGATAACTCTTGTTCTGTTGAATTTGACCCGTTTGGCTTCTCTATGAAGGACCTCGCCACCAAGACAATGCTCATGAGATCCAATAGCTCTGGCGATCTCTACCCATTCTTCGGCAACCATGGCATCCCACCTTCCACGGCGCTCACCGTCACCGGCGATCTTTGGCATCGTCGCCTCGGCCACCCTAGCTCCAACACCTTAGCTCATTTGCCTTGAGAGTTTCTTTCCTCATGTAATAACAGTGCACCCCGCCACTCGTTTGGCGATGCATGTCAACTTGGCAAACAAGCCCGTCTACCCTTTTCTACATCCCACTCTCGGGCCACAGCTCCTTTTGATTTGATACATTGTGATTTGTGGACATCACACATTGTTAGCTTTTCTGGTTATAAATATTACCTTGTTATACTTGATGACTACTCCCATTACTCTTGGACATTTCCTTTGCGCAACAAGTCTGACACCTGTGACACTTTGCTGCATTTCTTTGCTTTTATCTCCACCCAGTTCCACAAAAACCTTAAGTGCCTTCAATGTGACAATGGCGGTGAATTCCTCACCACTCGACTACGGTCCTACCTCTCCACTCACGGTGTATCCCTACGTCTCTCATGTCCCTACACCTCACCTCAAAACGAACGTGCCAAACGTCTCCTACGCACCACTAATGACATTGTCCGTACGCTTCTTTTTCAGGCCAAACTCCCACCACCCTTTTGGGTAGAAGCCCTTCACACCGCCACCCATCTGCTCAACATAAGACCATCGCGTGCCATAGCCAACCTCACACCCTACTTTCTCCTCTATGCCAAAAACCCCACCTATGATCACCTACGCATATTTGGGTGCCTTTGTTACCCCAATGCCTACGCCACCACACCTCACAAACTCGCACCTCGCTCCACTCGTTGTGTCTTCCTAGGTTACCCCAGAGAACACAAGGGGTACCGGTGTCTCGACCTCCAAACACACAAGATAATTATTTCTTGCCATGTCATTTTTAATGAAAGTTCTTTTCCCTACACCAGCGATGCACAGGAGGCCACAGACACCATAGCCACACCTGATCCCCCCACCCTGGCCGTATCTCCCTCGGATCACGCTCCCGCACGCACGATGCGCTTCCACCCACCTCAGCCACTCCCCGTGCGCCACCTGTCCAGCCTCACATGCCCGCACCTGACGCACCCGTAGCGGCCAGTAACCCCACTCCCGGATCCCCCTCGGTTCCTTCTCCCGACGCTGACCGGTCTCCCCTGTCCCCCACCAGATTCCCCTCGGGATCTCCGCCCACGACCAACCGGTCTCCCCTGCACCCCCGCACATCCACTTCGAGATTTCCGCCTGACCCCACCACATCCCCATCGCCCACCCAACTCCGCGTCTCATCTCACCAGCCCGCCAACCACCCCTTGCCACCTCAGCCGGCCCTCCCTCCACGCTCCATTCCGGTAGCTGCACCCCAAAATGCATACAAAATGTTAACACGCAACAAGCATGGCTATTTTATGCCTAAACAAAATTTCAGCCTTCACGTTTCCGCACCTATCTCTCCCATTCCTTCCTCATACCGCGCCGCCCTTCACGATCCCCATTGGCCCGATGTTATGTTAGAAGAATTTAATGCTCTAATCCGGAATGATACTTGATCTTTGGTGCCTTGCCCTACAGGTGTTAACATTGTGACAGGCAAATGGATCTACCGCCACAACTTCAAACCCGATGGAACGCTGGCCCGTTACAAAGCTCGGTGGGTTGTCCGTGGCTTCACACAGCAAGTGGGGGTCGACTATGACAAGACCTTCAGTCCAATGGTGATGCCCTCTACTATTCGAGTGGTACTGAGCATTGAAAGTGCATGGTGCCTCACGTGTGGTTTTGGTAATTAATGACAATCCTTATGGACTAATAGTTTCATTGAGATACCCTTGTAGGTTTGTCCATTGGCACCACTTGAACTCCATGTGTTGGATTCAAGGTTGGATGCCATCAAGATCATTGCTTATAATGAATATATTTGATATAATCAAGAAGAAGAATTTCCATGATATTATTGATCATATTGCAAGTATGTCTTGAAGAAGGAGATTGTGTAAACATTCATGTTTACCTTCAAAACATCATCATCATGAATAAAGAGAAGATACTTAGTTGATCAAGTTGAAGTGCAAGTTCAAGTTGAGCATCAAGAAGAGTTCAAATGTTTGATGCTTGCCACCCATATGGAGATTATTATCAAGTGAATATGGACATGTGAGAAGCTCTCCCATATTATCTTATGGGGGAGCAATTTACAAGTCTTAACAAAGCGAAACACAATCAAGAAAGGTGCTCCAACTTGAGGTGATTAAGATCGTCATCATCTATCTCAATTGGAATGCGCAAGACAAAGGTGACATTGATAGGATTTCTATTTTACTGGTCTCATGATGTTAGTAGGGAGACCGGGTTATAGGATAGATAACCACTCTATCAAGAGGGGCTCTCGAATAAGTTGCTTGATCGTATCGTTCGTAGAGAGCTCAAACCTTTGCATCTTTGGCATCAACTTTCTAGGTTCTTATTTGGGTTTTCTACATGTGTGGTTTTAGAGCTTGTCTTGTTCTTCATGTCAAGCTCAAGTTCATCAAAAACGGATTTCGTATAGAAAACTTATTGCGTTTTTGCTATTGGAGGTTTTGTCGGTTCCTATCTTATAGAGAGGTCTAGACTTTGCCCATTTGGTTTTATTCTTACTTGTTGGACTATGATTTTTCACTGCATATTCTTGTAGTGCCCGTCTCTGCGATTTTAACAAGCCCAAGAACGTCGAAAACGGAGTCCGGATGCAAAAGATATGACCGTTTTCGTATCAATGTTTGATGCTTGCCACCCATATGGAGATTATTATCAAGTGAAGATGGACATGTGAGAAGCTCTCCCATATTATCTTATGGGGGAGCAATTTACAAGTCTTCACAAAGCGAAACGCAATCAAGAAAGGTGCTCCAACTTGAGGTGATTAAGATCGTCATCATCTATCTCAATTGGAATGCGCAAGACAAAGGTGACATTGATAGGATTTCCATTTTACCGGTTCATGATGTTAGTAGGGAGACCGGGTTATAGGATAGATAACCATTCTATCAAGACGGGCTCTCGAATGAGTTGCTTGATCGTATCGTTCGTAGAGAGCTCAAACCTTTGCATCTTTGGCATCATCTTTCTAGGTTCTCATTTGGGTTTTCTCCATGTGTGGTTTTAGATCTTTTCTTGTTCTTCATGTCAAGCTCAAGTTCATCAAAAAACGGATTTCGTATAGAAAACTTATTGCGTTTTTGTTATTGGAGGTTTTGTCGGTTCCTATCTTATAGAGAGGTCTAGACTTTGCCCATCTGGTTTTATTCTTACTTGTTGGACTATGATGTTTCACTGTATATTCTTTTAGTGCTTGTCTCTGCGATTTCAACGAGCCCAAGAACGTCGAAAACGGAGTCCGGATGCGAAAGATATGACCGTTTTCGTATCAATGTTTTCGCAGTTTTCAGGGGGGCGGAAATTCCGGTCTAAGGCCGGAATATTCTGGGGCAAAAATCCGGCCCGACATCTGTGAGCGGGCACTCGCGCTTCAGGGGATCCTGGGTCATCCGGAAATTTCCGGGGTTGAAATTTCCGCCCTGGGAGGCCGGAAATTTCCGGGGTAAGTGAAAAATTTCCGGTCCGGGCGGCCCTAACGGCCATATTTCGTGGGAAGCTATAAATAGCCTTCTTCTTCCTCAAGAGGAGGCTTCCCAACCCATTTCCTCTCTCCTCCATTGTTGACCTTCAAAAGGTTGGGTTTCTCTCAATCCCTCCAATGATGCTTGCCCCTTTTTAGGGAAAAGAGAGAGGAGATCTAGATCTACTATTGCACCAATCAATCTCTCCTCTTAGTGAGGGGAATCCATTGGATCTAGATCTTGGGATTCATTTGTTGTTTTCCTTGTTCTTCCTCCTTCCTCCCTCCATAGCATTAGTTGCTTTGGTGGGATTTGGGAGAGAAGGACTTGATCACTTTGTGTGTTCTTGCCATTGCATTAGGTGCATCGGTTTGAGTTCCCCACGGGATTCGTGAAAGAGAAGTTCGCGAGTTTGTTACTCTTGGGTGCTTGTTCACCGGAGAGAATTTTCCTCTTGGGTGTATTGAGCACCCTAGACGGTTAGTGCTTGGGGCTCCCACCTTGTTGCAAGAAGCTTCGTTGAGAGCCTACAACTTACTTGTGGAGATAGCCTCAACCTCGTGTAAGGTTTGGTCACCGCCTTCAAGACGACCTCATAGTGGAAACGAGAATCTCCCTCACCAAAGAAGCTCAAGGAGAATAATGTGTGCACATCCGTGCTATTGAGGAGCGCCTAGGTGTCTCCCCACCTCTCCAACGAAGACGTACTTTCCTTGGGAAGGAACTTCGTTAATCACATCGGTGTCTCCTTGTGCTTCGGTTATTTCTATACTCTAGCTCGTTATTTATGCATTTACCTTTGTGATAGCCATCATGCTTGAAGTCATCTTTCTTGCTATCACATAATTGTATATCTTGCTTAGCATAAGTTGTTGGTTCTCATAGGTAAACCTAGCTTGTATAGGTTTTGTGCTTGATAAATTAAACGCTAGTTTTATTCTGCATTTATTCAAGCCTAAACCGTAATTATTTCAAACCGCCTATTCATCCCCCTCTAGGTGGCATCCTTGTACTTTCAATTGGTATAAGAGCATGGGCTCTCATTGTTAGGCTTCACCGCCTTGAGAGTAATGATGTCACTTAGTGAATTAGTGCATGATCCCACATTTCATTTCGATGTCACAAACTATGATGTTTGGAAATTTCGTATGCTTATTTATTTCCGGGTCATGGACCCACATATGGATAAAATTGTACAGATTAGTATTTCTCCTCCAAAGGGTCCTCAAAATCCAACTTTAGAGGAAGAGAAAAACTTATCTCTCGATGCTCTTGCTATTAACGCGTTTTTCCTTCTTGTGAGCCTTGTAGTTATTAAGCCACTCTTTCTTATCTGGAATGCTCATGAGGTATGGACAAAGCTTAAAGATAAATATGAAGTGTCCAATATTGCAGGCGGTGATTGTTCTTCATCCGTTTCCGTTCATGATGAGTTCTCAACTTCTTATACTTCACCAACATGTGGTAAGCCACAAACTAATGAGATGGTGAGTAGTGATAGGCTTTGCAATAATGATAGTGAGCTTATTATTGATGATCCTCCATTTCTATCTTATTGCCATGCCTCATCTTTGGACTTAAACACAACTAGCACCAAAAATATTTTACATGCTTGTGTTGATAGTCCTTGCATATCATGTCAACGTTGTGTGTCTAAATCTCATGATGATATGCTTGCTTTATCTTGTTCCTATGATAAAAATAATTGTGTTTCCTCTAGTCTTTGTGTGGTTAACAATGTAAAGGAAACCCAACTCTCTATGGACCAATATGTGGACTTGAGTGGTGCCTCAAGTAATGATCTATCATCATCTACCAACTTTTGCCTCATGGCCAAGGATTCAAAGGTATCTTCTACTTTGAACCCCAATATATCTCATGATGATAGAGATGCGTGGATAGCTTTGTGGTTAGCTAGCCTTGATGGTGAGACCAAGAAAAAAATGTGAATGCTCTTCTAGAACAACTTGATGAGGCTAACTCTCTTATAGATGAAAAGGAGTATATCATCATGACTTTGGAAAGTCATAATGGTGGTAATTCTATCAAGGACAAAGAGCTTGAAAAGGCTTTTGAGAAAGAGCGTTCCCTTAGATCTTCTCTTGAAGAGAAACTATATAGTCTAGAAGAAACTTATGCTATTAGTGTTTCTTAGATTAGAATGGACAATGAATTATCTCTTGCTCTTGCTAATGACCTCAAAACAAAAAATTATGATGATTGTGATACTAACTCTATTTCTTGTGAAGCATCCATATTAAAGGAGAATGTTGAGCTACGGGCTCAACTTGAGTTGCTAACTAGTAATTATGGGAAATTGGAAGAAGCTCATGAAAATCTCTCAAGATCTCATGATAATCTTCTAGTCTCCCATGAGAGGCTAAAATTAGCTCATGAGGCTATTTTAACTAAGGTAACATCTTGTGAGCCTAATGTGGACAAAGGCACAACCTCTACTCTAAATTTTATATTGCCTTTTGCTAGTCCTAGTAATTCATCCTCTCATAATGTGTCCACATCTTGTGATGAATTGCTTTCCTTGCTTTTTTGCTCCAATAATGATGCATCTACTTCCTCTAGCTCTTGTGTTGATAATAACCATGTAGAGGGAATCAAAGAGCTCAAGGCCCAAGTCACTTCCTTGAAGAAAAAATTGGAGAAGTGTCATAAAGGGAAGTCCACACTTGACAATTTGTTGAGTGTTGAAAAATCCCCCAATGACAAGAGAGGACTTGGATTCATTTCCAATTACAAGAACAAGTCCAACATAGACAAGAAGAAGGGCCATGAACAAGTCAAGAATTTGGCCAAGATTGTTTGCTTCAAGTGCAAGGTTGAAGGGCATCATGTTAGATCATGCCATTTGAAGAAGACGAAACTTAGTGAGAAGCAACAAGGAAAGTGGCCACAAGTTCAACCTCAATCTCAACTTCAAGTTGAAGAAAGGCCTCTTCCCAAGAAGAATCAATCTAGTGCTTCTCAAGTTGAGAAATCAACTAAGAAGAATGGAAGGAGTCGGTGTTGCTATTTATTCCGTGAAAAGGGCCATCTTGCTTCTTCATGCACTAACTGTACATTATTCAACCCTATCATAATTGATGATGTGTATTCCATTCGTAAGGATAATGTGGGAATGTGTTTGCCAAATATGTTGGTAATCAAAGTGGTGTCAAGAAAAGAACCATTTGGGTTGCCAAGCCTATTGTGACTAACCTCTTAGGACCCAACTTGGTTGGGGACCAACAAGCTCAAACTTGATCAATATGTGTTATTAGAGGGCATTGGAGACTTGGCTATATCATGAAGAATTAAGGGATCTTCATCACTTATATTTTCCTCAAGCCGAGTCATTTGGATTATCATGTCTCTATATCATATTCCATGCTCCTTAATGTGGTAACTTGTATTTACATTTTATATATAGATTGAAAGTTTCTTGCCCCTTTGCATGTGTTGGTTTTGTACCTTGCTTGTATTTTGTATATGTTGTGCTTACTACTTACTTATCCTTGAGTAATCTAGTATGTGTTTGTCAGTTCACACAACATGTATGTGTGAGTTTGCATTGAGCCTTATTTTATCTTGCTTGTATCTTATTTGGCTCTTTTGAGTGATTAATGGACTTTCCTATTTTTGGGGAATGATATGCCTTAGCACTTCACAATCCTAAAATGTATGTAAATGAGCAATACCATTTAGTGATATTTCAATATTGTCTAGCCTCTATGTGGTATGTCATGATCATGAGAAATTCAATTCTATAATGTCTATTAATCATCTCTAGTTGTTCTTTATTTGCCTCTTGTTAAAAAGATAAGGATTGTCACATTATGGGGGAGTAATATCCTTTGTGCATATTACAAACCTAAAGAATGTGAACATTTGAGGTTTCGCCACCTAGAATTGATATTGTCAATTATCTTGTTCCTATGTGGCATGTGTTCTCAAACAAGTTTCAATTTGCTTAAATTCTTTTATTTTCCCATAGTTTGGATCTTGTTTGTGAGAGAGTTTCTTGGTGCGGTTTTCCTCAAATGTGCACTAGTATGCATTATCTCGAAAACCGGTTGCTTCATATTATATTAATCATTGCTTTGCATGATCATTCGACTATTTAAGCCACCAAGAATATCTATTTAAGCATGGTGTTTTAATTCCTATCCTTTTCATATGCTTTTATTTTGTGAATATAATCATGCATATCTATGCAACATACCACTGAGAAATAACTCTGTACTCCTTGTCCTTGACAAGTGATAATATTATTTGTGGTAGAATTTATTGATCATATTTTACTTGTGCTATTGCTTTTATTTTTCATATTTATTGCCAAGAAATTGCTTTGTGCTCACTCCCATTGTCTTCCTTGCCTATTGAGAATCCCTTTGTTTTACTCGTATTTGTTTGGTGTTCTAATTGCTAAAGCTAAAGCAAGGATCCCATTTGTGTGCATATTGTATTAAAATTCAAAATTATGAATAATTCACAAATCATTGGGGAGCTTTCCTATATTATTTAGAACACTAGTTTTCTTCTCTTTTCTTGATATCTTTCTCAATCGGTATTTAATCCCGATGACATGTCTTTAGGGAAGACAAACCTTTTCGTCTTGGTACTTTGTGCCATCATGAAAAGTGTAGAGGTTTTGGTTTAGTTGTTGGAACCTTGCTCTTTTGGGGAGTTTGTTATCTTACTCATTCCTTTATTTTTCAAATTTACCTATTTTGGATATTGGACTTCTTTTTGTTAATGAATCTTTCTTTTGATATCTATTTTGGGAGTTCAATATCTCATTTCTTGTTGTAACTTTTAATTGGTTTCTTTGAAGTGTCAATTGGTTCTTTGTGATCTTGTTTTCACTTGTATTTTTGGTTCTTGAAAATCTTTGCATGCATATTTACTAAAGTATTTGTTATGGAATGCTTACTTTCTTTGACGCAATATATAGGGTAAACTCCACCGAATCCTAAATAGGCTAAGATGTGCATGAAATTCAATTTATATCTATATGCACATATTTATGTGGAGCTTATCCTATGTATTGTAGTTTGTCTAACTACTTTGGACCCAATGTGTTTGGGGACCATTTTGTGCTTAAATGTGTTTTAGGTACATTTGAGATGCATTGGATGCTTGCCTCATTCTCAAGGAAGGTGTTGTCACCATGATCTTATCGGAGTCAAGCTAGGATGATGGATTGACTCTTATCCACAACAACATCTCCAATGCGATCTTGGTAACAAGTATCTCTCATGCATACTATTCTTGTATTCAACCTTGTGTAGGTTGCATCTTGGCATGAAAATTATTTATTTGTAAAATTATTCTCCGTTTGTGATACTTGATTCTTCCAAAACATTGCAACTATCTATTTTTTCCTTATTGTTATTTATGATGTATTTGGTGTGTTTGTCTTGGAAATTCATTTATCCCCATCTAAGATAAAATTGATCTATATTCTATGCTTTCAATAAAAAAAATCTTATTGGTGTATTTATGACTTTCTCTTGGATATCATGTTCTTCACTTTTGTAACTATTTTGTGTGTACATTCTTCTTTGTGGATACATATTATCATGATTTTTGTCCACTTATAAACTTATACACATGAGAGGAGTTACATCTCTTTTTGATATCCTATTCCTTTGGAGTCCACCCTTCTTATACCCTTTTAATTTTTGGTGACTACGGAAAGTATTTTCCTTATGAGTTCTTGTCTTATATTATTTCATCTTGTGCACTCATTTGTTTTTGAGTTTTTTTGTCTCTCATACTTACCTTGGTGGGAATGTTGGTTTCCTTATGTATGGTTGAGCCTTGTCTCATGATGTTCCGTTCATTTGGTATCTTTTTGCTCAATCATTCATTAATTTTCTTCAAGTGCTATGCCTAGTTTGCTTTTTATGCTCTCTTGCACTTTTTTATTTGTGTTTTAGAGGATATTGGGGGAGTGATGATCCCATTTTTGTGCACTTTGTATTCAAATGCAAAAACTCTAAGTAGTGCATGAACATTGGGGAGCTTCATGATTTTCTTTAGAACACTATTTTGCTAAAATCATAAAATCTTTGGTTCCATTGGTTTTTCGGATCCTTTGTTTGTGCTCCTCCTCTTGGAAGAAGTGTTAAAGGAAAATAATCTTATTTTCAATCTTTGGACCCTCAATATAGTTTGATCTCCCCCCATCTATTCGTCATTGAATATGCATTTGTTTTCACTCATATTATGAGAAATGCAAATATTGTAGGGGAGCTCTTACTATATTGGCCTTCTACATTTTTCCGCCCATTTCGGCAATGGATGACAATGGGGGAGAAGTTTAGAGGGTTTAAGGGAATTTGGTCCAAATGCTTTGGTTTTGTTCTTAAGCATTTTTTCCTTCCATTCTCATGCATCCATGTTTACTGCTTTGCGTGTTTGCTTAATTCATTATATAAACCCTCGTAAAAGGGATTGTCATCAATTACCAAAATGGGGGAGATTGAAAGTGCATGGTGCCCCACGTGTGGTTTTGGTAACTAATGACAATCCATATGGACTAATAGTTTCATTGAGATATCCTTGTAGGTTTGTCCATTGGCACCACTTGAACTCCATGTGTTGGATTCAAGGTTGGATGCCATCAAGATCATTGCTTATAATGAATATATTTTATATAATCAAGAAGAAGAATTGCCATGATATTATTGATCATATTGCAAGTATGTCTTGAAGAAGGAGATTGTGTAAACATTCATGTTTACCTTCAAGACATCATCATCATGAATAAAGAGAAGATACTTAGTTGATCAAGTTGAAGTGCAAGTTCAAGATGAGAATCAAGAAGAGTTAAAATGTTTGATGCTTGCCACCATATGGAGATTATTATCAAGTGAAGATGGAAATGTGAGAATCTCTCCCATATTATCTTATGGGGGAGCAATTTACAAGTCTTCACAAAGGGAAGCGCAATCAAGAAAGGTGCTCCAACTTGAGGTGATTAAGATCTTCATCATCTATCTCAATTGGAATGCGCAAGACAAAGGTGACATTGATAGGATTTCCATTTTACCGGTTCATGATGTTAGTAGGGAGACCGGGTTATAGGATAGATAACCATTCTATCAAGACGGGCTCTCGAATGAGTTGCTTGATCGTATCGTTCGTAGAGAGCTCAAACCTTTGCATCTTTGGCATCATCTTTCTAGGTTCTTATTTGGGTTTTCTCCATGTGTGGTTTTAGATCTTGTCTTGTTCTTCATGTCAAGCTCAAGTTCATCAAAAACGGTTTTCGTATAGAAAACTTATTGCGTTTTTGTTATTGGAGGTTTTGTCGGTTCCTATCTTATAGAGAGGTCTAGACTTTGCCCATTTGGTTTTATTATTACTTGTTGGACTATGATGTTTCACTGTATATTCTTGTAGTGCTTGTCTCTGCGATTTCAACGAGCCCAAGAACATCGAAAACGGAGTCCGGATGCGAAAGATATGACCGTTTTCGTATCAATGTTTTCGCAGTTTTCAGGGGGCGGAAATTCCGGTCTAAGGCCGGAATATTCCGGGGAAAAAGTCCGGCCCAGCATCTGTGAGCGGGCACTCGCGCTCCAGGGGGTCCTGGGTCGTCCGGAAATTTCCGGGGTTGAAATTTCCGCCCCAGGAGGCTGAAAATTTCCGGGGTAAGTGAAAAATTTCCCGTCCGGACGGCCCTAATGGCCATATTTCGTGGGAAGCTATAAATAGCCTTCTTCTTCCTCAAGAGGAGGCTGCCCAACCCATTTCCTGTCTCCTTCATTGTTAACCTTCAAACGCTTGGGTTTCTCTCAATCCCTCCAATGATTCTTGCCCCTCTTTAGGGAAAAGAGAGAGGAGATCTAGATCTACTATTCCACTAATCAATCTCTCCTCTTAGTGAGGGGAATCCATTGGATCTGGATCTTGGGATTCATTTCTTGTTTTTCTTGTTCTTCCTCCTTCCTCCCTCCATAACATTAGTTGCTTTGGTGGGATTTCGGAGAGAAGGACTTGATCACTTTGTGTGTTCTTGCCATTGTATTAGGTGCATCGGTTTGAGTTCCCCACGGGATTCGTGAAAGAGAAGTTCGTGAGTTTGTTACTCTTGGGTGCTTTCTCACCGGAGAGATTGTTCCTCTTGGGTGTACTGAGCACCCTAGACGGTTAGTGCTTGGGGCTTCCACCTTGTTGCAAAAAGGTTCGTTGAGAGCCTCCAACTTACTTGTGGACATAGCCTCAACCTCGTGTAAGATTTGGTCACCGCCTTCAAGACGACCTCATAGTGGAAACGAGAATATCCCTTACAGGAGAAGCTCAAGGAGAATAAGGTGTGCATATCCGTACTATTGAGGAGCACCTAGGTGGCTCCCCACCTCTCCAACAAAGACGTACTTCCCTTGGGAAGGAACTTCGGTAATCACATCGGTGTCTCCTTGTGTTTCAGTTATTTCTATACTCTAGCTCGTTATTTATGCATTTACCTTTGTGATAGCCATCGTGCTTGAAGTCATCTTTCTTGCTATCACATAGTTGTATATCTTGCTTAGCATAAGTTGTTGGTGCTCATAGGTAAACCTAGCTTGTATAGGTTTTGTGCTTGATAAATTAAACGCTAGTTTTTTTATTCCGCATTTATTCAAGCCTAAACCGTAATTATTTTAAACCGCCTATTCACCCCCCCTCTAGGTGGCATCCTTGTACTTTCAATCGTCACTTCTCACTCTTGGCCCATTCATCAGATGGATGTCAAGAATGCCTTCCTGCAGGGTGATCTCGAGGAGACTGTCTTTTGTCAGCAGCCATCCGGCTTTGTTGATTTCCCCTCACCACACCATGTCTGTCGCCTCAACAAATCTTTGTATGGTCTCAAACAGGCTCCCCGCACTTGGTTTACCCGCTTCACCACGTTTCTTAAGTCACTTGGGTTTGTTGCATCTCGATGCGACTCTTCCCTCTTTATTCTTCACCGTGGTTCCCACACTTCATACCTTCTGTTGTATGTAGACGATATCATCCTCACCGCTAACACCACCTACCTTCTCCACTTCATCATCTCCGCCCTCAAACACGAATTGCTCATGAGTGATCTGGGGGAGCTCCATCACTTTCTAGGTGTGAATGTCCATCGCACCCCCGCCAGCCTCTTCCTCTCTCAACAGCAATATGCTCTTGAGATTCTTGACCGAGCCCGCATGCTCAACTGCAAACCCATCTCCACACCCGTTGACACCAAATCCCAACTTTCCGGTCACACGGGTCAACTCTTCTCCGATCCCACCCTATATCGCAGCCTCGCAGGTGCACTCCAGTACCTTACCCTCACGTGCCCGGATATTTCCTATGCCGTCCAGCAGGTGTGCTTGTTCATGCATGCTCCTCGTGAGCCGCACTATGCCCTCATCAAACGCATCTTGCGTTACCTTCAGGGCACCTCTCACATCGGGTTGCAGCTCCATGCCGATTCTCCACATGACATCATCACTTACTCCGACGCCATACCTGGGCATGGGCAGCCCGGCCCGGCCCGGCCCGAAATTCCCGGGCTTAGGCCCGACGGGCTTTTCCATGGGACGGGCCTGGGCCTCAGTTTTTAGGCCCGATGCATGTCCGGGCCGGGCCTGGGATTTGATTTTTGGTGTTTTAACGAAGAGGCCCGGCCCGAGGCCCGAAAGCCCGACGATTTTACCTCCCACGGGCCGGGCCTGGGCACGGAAACTAGGCCCGACTGTCGGGCCCGGCCGGGCCTGGGCCTTGGGTTTGTGCTGCGGGCTTTTTTAGGCCCGGCCCGAAGCCCGGCCCGGCCCGAGATATGGCCAGGTACGTCCGACGCTGACTCGGCCGGATGTCTGGACACTCGCAAGTCCACTTCCGGATTATGTGTGTTCCTCGGCAACAATCTTGTCTCATGGTCATCCAAGAGGCAACAGACCGTGTCTCGATCTAGCGCCGAGGCCGAGTATCGAGCCGTGGCCAATTGCGTTGCCGAGTCTTGCTGGCTACGCCAGCTCTTGCAGGAGCTTCACCGGCCATGTACACGTGCCACAGTTGTCTATTGTGACAATGTTTCTGTCATGTACCTGTCCAACAACCCTGTTCAGCACCAGCGTACCAAGCACGTGGAGATTGATCTACACTTCGTTCGAGATCGGGTCACGCTGGGTGAAGCTCGAGACCTTCATGTCTCCACGAGTTCCCAATACGCGGACATTTTTACTAAGGGACTGCCCACCTGCGTCTTCGAGGAGTTTCGATCCAGCCTGAACGTTGCCGCTGGCACCGTTCCGACTGCGGGGGGCTGTCAGAATACATGACATGTACTTATCTGTTGTTGTAACGTTATGTGCACGTTAGCTGTGCCTCCCCTGTACCGAGTCCTACGAGCACTCCCTGGTAGATAGGATCGGGAGCCTTCGTCTGCTTCCTCACCACGTATATGTACCGCTCTGATCATTGAATAGAACACAGGGGAAATTACTCTACTTGTCTTCTCGGACCCAACGTTATCATTTGGTAAACTTGGCACTGCACTTTGGACAGCTGCATGATAATCAACACATGCACAGTAGTATTATTTCTGTCTTGTGTAAATATTCTTTGGCCTTTTTTGATAGAGAATATTCGTTGGCCTTGTCTGTCTGTCAAACTTGAGCAGGACGATCTGCTTGCTTGATGTATGAGCCTGCAGGGAAACGTTGGATCGAAGGCTACCAGATCGTGGCGGCAAGTACGATCGGATCGGAGGCTATATAATAACTAGCCCCGCTCCATACGGTGGGATCTCACAGGGCATCCCGATGGCCAAGACGCGTAATATTACACGCTGGCCCAACCGGAACTTCATCCTATCTCTCCAACTACGGAACCCTACAGCCGTCGATCGCAAGGAGACCGCTGCCGAACCCGCCCCCAGAGTAACTACACGGGCGTGGAGCCGCCGCCTCGCCGCAGCCACCGCCGCCCTTCCAGAAGAGATCCTAGTACGGGAGATCTTCGTCCGCCTTCCGGCCGACGACATCCTCCATTGCCGCGCCGTCTGCCGCTACTGGCGCGGCCTCACCTCCGCGACTGATTTCCTCCTCGCCCACCACCGGCGCCGGCCGTCGCTCCTCCTCCTCACCCAACAAGCTGTAGAAAGCCCGGATCCAGCCTTCGAGGACTGCCATCCCATCCTCGGGCTAGACGACCACACTGCTGACCTCAAGTTCTTTGGGTTCAATAACTCCAATGGCTTCAAGATCCACGCCTCCTGCGACGGCCTCCTCCTCCTCGCCCTCTCGAGCGGTACATTCCTCATCTGCAACCCGGCCACGCGTCAGTGCGCTCCACTCCCGTGCCTCACCGCCGAAGCAGGACGCGTCAACACCGCCGCGTTGTACCATCACCGCCCGTCGGACGAGTACCGCGTCATCTACTGGAAGTCGAGAGACCAAGAGGACCACCACGAAGCTACTGCAGCCTACTACATCGTCATGGCGGGCCAGGGGCACTCGCCGAGACGCGTTATTGGAGTCCCGCCTCGTATCGACAAAGCTATGATGGAATTCCACAACACGGCCCCACCAGTCCTGTTCCGCGACCGCCTTCACTGGCTACCCAACCGCAGCGACGACGACGCCTGCATACTCGTCTTCGACACCGTGGCCGAGTCATTCAGGATCATGCGACGGCCGGCCGGTGCTACCACAGCGTGCAATCGTTTGTGCGACATGGAAGGTTCAATTGGCTTTAGCTGTTTTGTCGACAGGAGGACGGCCACGAAAGTTTGGGTGTTGGAGGATACGAAAGAGAGGTTTGGTCATTCAAGTACCACGTGGAAGTCCCGGTGAGGAGCTTCTTGTGTAACGACCTTCAAGTTGCACAACATTTGGTTTTGTCGTCCCACAACGTGGTGGTGTGTTAGTCTACCATCACTCCATCTTGCCAGCACTGTGACAACAACGGCAAGTTGCTCGATTCATGGCGGGGCACGGGCTTTATTATTGTTGGACCATGGTTTAAAGAAAGCCTTGTCAAGCATGACTTCTTCCCGAGGCAGGGCTGTACCTGGGTTGGTCAACCACGTTTTTTTCCAAAGGCTCTAAGGTAGCTCTACATAGTGATTAGCCTGACGGATATGAAATATTCCTATCTTTAGTGAGTACCTTTTTTTTGCTATGGTGATTGGATGTATCGAGCTGATTTCCTCCTACGTAAGATATGTTCAATACAATTTGGATTTTACCTTTAACTAGACATTTTCAGGACAGTGGTTATATTAATTGGGAAATATGCACTTACTAACAGCTATTATCTCAGTTTTGGTGCTAAAATGTATAGAACCTCTACAAATCAAAATAATCATTTGATGTTTCTTCACTTGTGAAGTAGTCAGGCTGCTCAAAGATATCCCGCATTCGAAGTTTTTGCGTACAGTGAGTTATTTTTCCGGAAAAAAAAATAGCAATCACAATATGTAAGTAGCACGTTCTGTGATTATTTAATCAAGCAGAACTATAAAGAGTTCAAAAAACTCCATTGATACCACACATTACAAGCAATGGCGAATAGATAGGATAAGCAATAGGTGAGACGAGGACATGTGCCGACGCTTGAGGCAGGCGATGTTATGGTATCAAGAGGAAAAAATGCACTTACTAACAGCTATTATCTCAGTTTTGGTGCTAAAATGTATAGAACCTCTACAAATCAAAATAATCATTTGATGTTTCTTCACTTGTGAAGTAGTCAGGCTGCTCAAGATATCCCGCATTCGAAGTTTTTGCGTACAGTGAGTTATTTTTCCGGAAAAAAAATAGCAATCACAATATGTAAGTAGCCGTTCTGTGATTATTTAATCAAGCAGAACTATAAAGAGTTCAAAAAACTCCATTGATACCACACATTACAAGCAATGGCGAATAGATAGGATAAGCAATAGGTGAGACGAGGACATGTGCCGACGCTTGAGGCAGGCGATGTTATGGTATCAAGAGGAAGAACGCTCGTACTCTTATGGAGATCACATTTATGGAGGTTTGCTCATGACTGCCTTCCATGTGGCCATCAATTTTCAGAAGAGGCAGATTCCAGCATCACCAAACTGCGTGTTTTGTGGGTGTCATGAAACAATTGAGCACTCTAACTTGTGTTGCCAATTTGTATGTGTACCCGGTTTCTCTCAATCGTCAGAACTTCATCTCACCGAGGGCCTGAACTTCATCACCAAACTGCGTGTTTTGTGGGCGTCACGGCTTCAGTCCATCAGATCACGTGGCACCTCTTTTTGGCTTAGTGTCATGCCTTTTCAAGTCCACACACTCCGGCATCGTTCGACTTTTGTCAAGCATTTATGTATTCCGAGTATCGCCACCTACAAAACACTTGCAAATGAGCTTATTTGCCAAGTGCTAGCTCTTGACCAAGTGTGACTATTTGATGCTCTCGGCATATGGGGAAATGTTGCCGAGTGCCCGATAAATCGCACCTTGGCAAAATTCAGGCACTCGACTATAACAATGCTGATTCCGGTAGTGCGTGTGCATCTATGAAAATATCGAATGTTATTGCCATCAAGGAGCTTCTCCAAGTCTTTGACTTTGTTTTACACGAAAGAAAATGTCGATGCATCCCGACTCATTCATAGTGATGCCATCAGCCCGTGTCCTTTTTCGTGCGTTTATTTCATGCGTTTATATAAGTATTGAGTGTGTGAAACGAATTTGTGAGGATTTAAAAAAATGGCCATGTGCGTTATAATTAATACGGAGTACGCATCACGCGATCAATGGTGAAGATACTACTTACTGCTTGAATTTTCCTGGTCAACATGCGATGCAGGCTATGTTGAATAGGAATGTTGGAAACCCATAAATAAGGGCCTCGAGCTTGGGTAACATCAAGCAAATGGCAAGCCTGCGTGCTCACACAAATCTCCAGGCCAACTAGCTAGCTAACTAACCAGATTTTGAGTAGAGCTAGCGGCCTACACGATGCTGGGAGTCTCCTCCTCGATGTTGGTGCTGGTCGTCGTAGTAATAATAATCACATACTACCTCGTCCCGAGGTTTCGGCCATCGGGGCCGGCCGCCCCGCTCCCACTCCCACCGGGGCCGCGGCCGTGGCCCGTGGTGGGCAACCTGCCAGAGATGATGCTCAACAAGCCGGTGTTCAAATGGATCCACCTCACGATGAAGGAGATGGGCACCGATATCGCATGCTTCCGATTCGGCGGCGTCCATGTCATCCCGATCACCTGCCCTATAATAGCCAGGGAGGTGCTCAAGAAGCAAGATGGCAACTTCGCGTCCGCCCGCTCACTTTCGCGTCGAGTGCCGCCGGCGGGAGGGTACAAGGAAGCCGCTCTCTCTCCCTTGGGCTACCAATCGAGTAAGATGCGGAGGGTTCTCACGTCGGACATTGTCTCCCCGTCCCGCCACAAGTGGCTCCACGACAAGCGCGCCGACGAGGCCAGCCACCTCACGCGCTGCCTCTACAACCAGCTCACTGTAATTGGTGATGGAAACACCACTGTGGACGTTAGGCATGTCACGCGGCATTTCTGTGGCAACGTGATCCGCCGGTCCTCTTTGGTAGCCGGTACTTGGGCGAGCCTCAGCCTGACGGGGGGCCGGGACCTATCGAGATGAAGCACATTGACGCATCCTTTGCCATCATTGGGACACTGTTCTCCTTCTGCGTCAGCGACTACCTCCCGTGGCTAATAGGCTTCGACCTCGACGGCCACGAGAAGGTCGTCAAGGAGGCTAACGCCACACTGGATAACCTGCACGACACGGTCATCGACGAGCGGTGGAGGCAGTGGAAGACCGGCGAGAAGGAGGAGGTCGAAGACATCCTCGACGTTCTCGTGACGCACAAAGACAGGGATGGCAACCCGTTGCTAACCATAGAGGAGGTCAAAGCACAGACCAAGGTAATGAAAGCGCATATTAGTTTTTGGGATCTAAATGCATGCACGCGGTTGACCGTCTCCATCCATACTCAAGTGGCTTTTTTTTTCTTAAAAGAAACACACACACACACACAAAAAAAACAATCATCTTCAACTCTCTCACAATGGAAGAGTTACAGTATCACCATGTCACGGCTGATTTTTCCAAGGATTTCTTAGAGGCACTTTTAGAAAGTGTCTTTGAAAAATATATAGACCGGCACTTTAAAGTGTCTCTAAAAATCGACCTTCTGAGACATTTTCTTGAAACGCCTCCGATTATAATCTAAGACATATTACGCAGTGACTTAGAAATATAGGTCCTTTACTTATAGTGCCTGTAAAAAATTGTATAGTGCCTCCAATTATAATTTAAGGCATATTATGTAGTGTCTTAAAAAATGTATTTTTAGAGGCACAATAAAAATACCTCAAAACTCTTTATTTAGGCACTATTTATTAATGCCTTAAATGATCTTTTACTATCCGATTTGATTGGCATTTTTTTTAAATGCCCCTTATGATTTATTTGAGGCACTTTAGAAAAATTTAAGGCATTTTTGCGTGCCTTTGAAAATCAGCCATGATGTGTCTGAAATAGTAAACAAAAGACCAGGAATCATTCCCGTGTAATTAGAGATGGAGTACTAAACAGCATTGAGGAGATTAGATGGAGTGCAGAAAAACTACTCCCCCGTTTTGTTTCCAAAGTCAACTATTGGAAAGAAATTATATAAACAAATGTTGGTTCTTATAGTACTAAATTCGTACAATAAAACCATATTTCATGATGTGTTAGTTGGGATTGATTTTTGTTAACGTAAATGTTGGATTCATAATAGGAACTTGAACAAAAATTCAGACTTTTTGACTTGGGAGTAAAAACAAAAACCACTTATTGGGGGGGTGAATATGGCATTTTTGGCCGCCGGTAACACTTTTCTTGCGGTGGATAATCCTGGTTACGAGATTGATATCTGTAATAGAACACTAATGATGGTATGTTTTATTTTCATTAACATGCTTATGTGCACTAAATTTGCCATATTCATGCAGCTTATAGTTTTAGCCGCGGTTGACAACCCGTCCAACGCCGTGGAGTGGGCGCTGGCGGAGATGGTGAACAACCCTGAGTTATTTGTGACAACAGTGGAGGAGATGGACCGGGTGGTGGGTCGCGAGCGGCTTGTGCAGGAGATGGACATCCCACGACTTAACTATGCCAAGGCATGCATCCGCGAAGCATTCCGACTGCACCCGGTGGATCCATTCAACGTGCCACATGTCGCGCTTGCCGACACCACCGTCGCCGGCTACCGCGTGCCCAAGGGGAGCCATGTTCTCCTAAGCCGGATCGGCCTAGGCAAGAACCCGACCGTATGGGATGAACCGCATCGCTTCAAGCCAGAGCGCCACATGGCTGATGGCGTTGATGTGGTACTTACTGAAAATGACCTACGCTTCATTTCCTTTAGCACCGGCCGTCGTGGTTGTGTCGCAAATCATCTAGGGACGGCCATGACCGTCATGCTCTTTGGCAGGCTCCTACAGGGATTCACCTGGAGCAAGCCACCTGAGATGACGAGCATTAATCTTAGCGAGTCAAAGCACAATCTCTATATGGAAAACTCTTTGGTATTGCATGCCAAGCCGCGCCTTCCGTTGCACCTCTATCATCTCTAGCGCCATCAAGAAAATTTATGTTGCAACCTAGCCCTATTGACCTTTTCAGAATATTCTGGCTTTATCGAAAATAAGAGACAGGTTTCCAAAAGGACGATGTCAATAAATATCAAGTTTGTAATATCTTTAGAGCCATTTTGCGAATCACTAGAATGTCTCTCTATCCATCTATTCTATCTTTATATGACGGGCCATAAAAAAGTAGCGAAATATCTTGTTGATCGTGTAAATATACCTTTGGTTGTACCTCCACGTGGTGAATGAGTCCCTGGTCTCTTTGGTAGACTATGTCATGATACAGATCGGTTAGTTAAAAATAGGTACAATGTCTTCGTCGTGGCTATTCCTTATTGCCCGATAAAATTATGGTACTAAGTAAGCTTTGTTCATTGCTTCAATGTGTTGCACATGCGTGCCATTCGTCTCTATGGTGCTGTTTCCGGTCAGGTCTCTGTCCATAGCACCCGGTTGATCCTGCCGGCTCCTGCCCCTCTGATACCACTGGTTCTTGCCGCCGATGGTTCTCGGGCTGATAAAAAAGGAGTTAATACAGCTGAAGATGGTGCAGTTTCATGTGCATGACCAGCAGGTCTTGGATTACAAGAATTATCTTCCAATTGATGAGGTAGAGGAGGCCCAAAAACGAAAATTTCCAAAAAGTCGTGGCGGGAGTGTTCGCAATTTTGTTTTGGCGCTCGAGTATGTACACCTGGTAGGCTGGTACCTAGCTAGCTCCAAAAATGTACATTGTCAAAAAAAAAGCTCCAAAAATGTACATGCATCTATCACAACACGTGATGGATTATAGATGTTTGTAACTTGTGACTTGCATGCCCGTCACACGCCATTACCGGGGGCACACGCGTCTGTCGACGGCGAGCAGCACAGGTGAAGGAGAAGAGGGAGGGGAGTCGTGAGAGGGTCTCTGTGCTCACCATGGGTCGCAAAAACATCTTTGTCAAGGTGAAATATAGCAGTGTTGTTGGTTGCTCACTAGAGAAGGTGGTACCGTGGACTTCATCCGGCGAAGAAGTGTTCTTGAAGGTGCGATACATCAGGACAATCCCATGGTGCACTTCAAAATGGCAACGGGGACGGGGATTGCCGGGTATGACTCCACCGTCCCCGCCCCGATCCCCGCGAGTCCCCGTCCCCACGAGTCCCCGTATAGCTATCGGGGGGGAAATGGCCCGTCCCCGTCACCGGCGGGTACCCAACACCCGCCGGGTATCCATGGGGCCATGACGCGAAGCTGATGCTTCTCTCCATGGGAGCACCTCCCTAGTTGCCGTTCGCCGTTGTAGGCTTGCAGCTGGGGCCCATCACCGCCGTGGCCAATTCCTTGCCCTGCCAGAGCGGAGGAGTGGAGGAAAGGAGTAGTGGAGGACGCCAGGTCGCGGAAGGCCGGAGGAGGAGGAGGCCGGACCGCTGGAGGAGGTGGAGGAGAAGATCTTGAGGAGAAGGTGCGCCGGCGGTGGTTCAGTGGTCGTGGCCTTGTGTCTCACGGGCTCGACCGCTCGATCTGGAATTCTGGGAGCGATGGCGATTGGGATTTCAGAGATAAGATGGAGCAGTCTACGTTTTTTTTATTTATCTATCTGACTGACATGTGGGGTAACGGGTACCGTGGAGCCTCCATGGGGGATTTTGGTCCCCATCCCCGCCCCGCCAGCTTATCGGGTACCCGCCCCGCCATCCCCATGCGGAGGATTTGCCCCCCATCCCCGGTTGTTAGCGGGTAATTACCCGCGGGTACCCGACCCCACGGGTAAAACTGCCATCTTGAGGTGCACTTGCTAGATATCTGCATAGAGGGAGCCCAGCCCAGATGGATGTGCTCGATCTAGGTCATGTCACGGAAGCCTTCACAAAATCGGCTGGCCGAGGAGAGTAACCGAGGAGATGCGCACAGGATCAGTAACTCTCAGGGGATCTACGTGCCACGGCAAGCTCCGTGAGAATTGCAGCGAGATGACATATACACATGCACGTACTATTCCTTTTCTTATCTTTAGAAATCATTATGAGAAGAAGAAGAAAAATGTTTTTGGTTTTGAAGCCCAGCATGCATGCACACGTGATAAGTAGCCATGCATGCTAAGGAATTATGTGGTCTCCAAGCTAATCAGGTAGCATACTTATCTAAAACAAGTAAGCGCGGAGGAGTTGGGACGATAGCTGGGTATCCACGATACCCACCTGGCGTGCTCGCGCTGGCTGATTTTTTTTCTCGTTTCGCAGCGTCTTCCTGGTTGCCCAAGGCGCAACTCGGCCCTTCCCAGATAAGACAAAACAACTGCCTCCTTCCTCGTTGCTTCATTTTCCTCTTGCGTGCATTCTTTGCCAATCCCCTTCCTCTCATCCTCCTTTCCTCGAGTTCCAGCCGCACGAGCCAATCCCCTCTCACTTCTAGATTTACCCAGTTGCCGCCTCTGATTCGGGCCGCCGCCACCGATGACCATCTACACCAAAAGGGCAGATACACGCCGGAGAGGTCCCGGCGGCGCCGCCTCTATCTGTCCCGCGCTCCCTCCGCCTTCGCTGGTTATTGCTCGTTCACAGCTTCATTTTTTTCTCCCGCCGTCCGTCCGGCTCCCAATATCCACTCGGCACCATTCCAACCTCACTTCCCCACCTCGTCTCTCGCGTGGTTGCATCGTCCCCAAATTCCTCCGTCATCTTTCCCCGCTCCCAACGTGGTGCTGCTCCTCCGCCTCGCCGGTATGCGACCCCACACTCATACGCGCTTGTTGGCTCAGCTCTCACAATGTGAACATGGTGGTGGTCTCCTGGTAGATAGTGCTCTGTATGTTTGGCAGTAGCATCGTTGATGGAGGAGCAGGGGATGTTCAGGAGGATGGCGGTGGGGGGGACGGGGACTAGATTCTCGTTTTTCTCTCTTTTACTTATCCCTCTTCCGAGAACATATTACCATATCTGTGGATATCTCATTTTATCTGTGCTTACAAGGTGTTTGATGAAAATCCGGTACGGAGATGCATGGGCACTGAGGAGGACATTGGTCAGGGGAAGGCGCAATTAGGCAGAAGCTCCAAGGTGTTCGCTAGCCAAGATACGATTCCGCGAACCCCCATTACAATTATGCACATCTATTCAGCTAGTAGCCGAACCCTGCCTTGTTCATGAACTGAATGTTAGCATGTTCTCATTTGCGTGCAGATTGGACGCTGACTGGGATGGACAAGAAGAGAGAAGACACTGAAGGATGCAGGCCGAGCAGAGACGGATGGTCACAGAATAAGAAGATTTACATTGTGTGTCCGCAACAACAGCTATAACTGTTCAGCTCAGGTCCAGACATAGGGTGAATTCCGCCATTAGTGAGTTAATCATCATTATGCTTTAGGTTTTTCATCTACTGTAACACAAGTTTGTTAATAAGGACATCGTGTCCTCTTCTTGCTCTAGACACTATTCTTCGCCATGTACAAGGATGGCCTCTGCTACACCTCTCTTTGGCGAGTTCCTCCTTATTTTTGATAGCTAAATTAACTTCCATACATATAAGTGATATCCATGGCGATGGTCGTAATCTCTCTTTGATTGAGTTCGATAAGGGAAACAAAGATCTCGTCTTGAGAAAGGAATTGATTTGGCGCGTTTATTTTTTATAGACGCTTAACAAATTTATAGGTTGCTATTTTGCATTTTGCACAGAAGCATAGCTACTAAGTAGATCATTGTCGTAAATTTCAGGATTTGTAGCTGGTGTTAGATTGATTCTCTACGATGCTAATTACTATTGTGATAATTTTAGTTACAGATACGATATCCAAATTTATCTTTATAGTTTTCAAATATTTTATTCGGAGGTATTTTTCTCATTGCAGCTGGATTTCTGGTATTATTTTTTGGAGCATGAATGTTCTCTTCCAAACCTGAATTACCAATAGGTCTATTTAATTTTTCACGCCTTGAAATCTTTCTTGACCAGATATTTTCATTTTTAGGGAGTTGTATGATCAAGTGGTAAGCCCTCTAATTTGTCCATCAGAACATGAGTCAGGTGTGTTGTTGTCCTATCAGATGGGTTTTGCAAGATGAGGACAACAATAATCTCTGAGAATCTTTGCTCTGATATTCCTAGCACTAACGATATGCGCCAATATTAGATGATGCAAATGTGTGTTTCCAGGCTTTCTTTTCTTACATGTCTCCATATTTAACGTGACTTTTATCTTTCGAAATTCGTGGCAGAATGTTTGGTTAAACTACTTAAAATCTATCTCCTAAATAATATGGATAAAATATAGCCTTCATGAGTGCATATGTACTAAAATCAATATATTATTTTGAGCACGTCTGCACACCTATAGGACGCCAAGAAGGGGAAGGAGTGGCGGCGGAGAGGCGCTGCTCCACCTGATCCGCCACCTTGGTGCCTGCCGTGATGTCGAACATTGGCGAGGATGCAGGCCAGGGGATGGAGATTACAAGGTCTGCCGACGCCTATTTGTTTTGTCTCGCTCGCCTCTTTTATCCTTCGGTTGCAGCATGTGAACTCAGAGGGTGTGGATGTAGTGACGCACCAGTGGCTGCTCGAGGAAGCACGCAATCTGCAATGCCGGCCGCCTAGCGGTACAGTTCATTTAGGTAATAAACATCAACCGAGGGAGAAAATCTCGGTGAACCTGTTTGGGTTTAAAACATAAGAGTTTCCTGTTAGCAAAAAAAAATAATATCTCTGCATATTGATTGTCTGAGGCGAGTTATTTGGTTTGACATCACAAGTAAATCACACTGTATGTCACCAATATTACTCTCTTTTCTTGGATTATCTTTTCACAGCTCTATTTTATTGGTTCTGTTGTAAATTGGAAGTTGAATATCATCGTAGAGTGTACATCTAAATATCTTGCATTGAAGAAGACAACCATCTACTTTCTTTCTCTATATGTTTTATCCATGTAGTTACCTAAAAAATACTCCCAAATTTCACATATTTTCAATGGCTTGTTGTCTTCACAATTACTGGAAACCTATTGGAATTTAAGCTGTAACAGATGATGTAGACTACACTACAGATAACCTCAAAGTTAGTGTTTCTACAAGAGGACAACCATCTACTTTCTTTTGTGTTTCTTACTATGTATATATAAAATATTAAGGAATTGTAGAAGCAGTTCTAGGTGAACAATTCTATGTATAAAGGTTAAACTGCTTATTTCAAGAAACTTATTTTGACCTCCATATGTTGAATTATTGCTTATCACCTGTGAACACTAATTCTTATTCATATGCTTTGGCTGCAAGTAAACCGATACCGTGGCTTTACTATTTACACTCTTGTTCTTTCTGCCTTGTTGAGTTGGTCTGACTTATTATTGCCATGTATCAATCCTAGAAGGAATAATGTGCGCATCAACCTGCAAGAACATTCAGCTAAGAGTTGAAAATCACAAATTGGCGTCATTTTTCGTGCTGAGTTGGGGCACATTTTCTCCTGTTTGGTGCCAATGCATATGATACATTTGCTAGGCGACATAAAATAAATAGGCTATATTTTCCTTTGCATTTGATCATATTTGCATCTACCGTCACCATTTCTCTAAAGAATTGTAGAAGCAGTGTTAGTTGGTATTAGGCTATGGATTTCATAGTAGCCTGAAAAATATTAAACTGGTGCATGTACATTACACTCTGTTTGAAAATTACACAGATTCCATATTTACTGTTTCTTTTCTATAATTTTGAATAATTGTCTTCTTGAACCAATCTTCTATCCTTTTATTTATTGTGGCTATGTTTTGCAGGTTCAAATAAGCATTTATCCAATGATATGTCTTCGATTAGTAATGGTTTACAAGTAAAATAACTATTCAGATAGTGATTATAGATGATGTGCATCTAACCGCCGCCGGTTATTTATAGTTATCATCCTGAACAGAAGCTTCTGAGAGGCATGCAACTACTTTAGTCAAAGTTATCTGCCATTGATGAAGAGGAACTCTCTCAGGACAAGCCAACCCACCGACCCCATCTGAAAACAATCTGCCACATCAAAGGTAAGATGCCTCAATCATCATAGCTAGCTTCACTTTACATTAACCCAGAATTTTATTCCCCTTTGCAGCTAAAATAGAAACACTACTACCGTCGTTGTTTGATGCTACTCTATTCCTACTGATCAGACACATGTTACACCTCATATTGATATTTCAATCAGGAGAGACCAAATGAATCTTCGTGCTCTACGAGAACTAAAATATTTGGAGAAGTATCTTCAAGGTACATTGTTAGTTTTGTCACGGATCAAACCAGTCCTAATAAGCTGATGACTACCATCTTCTAAAACATTGCAAAGGTTTAGATTCCTTATCAGAGCGCATGTAGATCCTCTTTACTATTCATCACCCTGAGAAGTATAGGCTTTTCACGCTTGCTAGGGAGTCGCGTTGTCTCGCTTTTGTTTCTGCATTATTGTTTAAACTAGAGGATCATCCTTTTGAATGAAACTCCATGTCCGAATGTTGTAATTGTGTAATCATGTGTCTTCTGAGTTGAGCTCATTTGCAATGGTTCTATGTTCATCTCAAACCATCCATCAACACGACGTTAAACTTCAAGTGACTTCCTCTTAGTAACAACACATGAGGACAATAGGCTGTTAAAATTGGGGCAATGATTTGGATACAGATGACCGGCTAGGAGGCGCCCCAAGGGGCGCCCCAGCCTCTAGTTGTAATAATGCGCATACACAACATCTTCCTCTCCTCGATCGGTGTTGAGCCGCGAGTTCACTCGGGATACTACATGGCCGACCTAGCCGCTGAAAGCCAAGCGCATCGATAAGCTCTTTCTGGTCCATCCGCGAGTGGTGATGGACATAGGAACTTTCGGAAGTCTAGGCACAACTTAATGTGATAAATTTTTCAACGAGATCACTAGACGGCGATGTTGGAAAGCCTAGGCAGTTAGGTGCTAGGTCAGCGAGCAAGAGGAGGCGACCCTGTTTCGGGGGAACCCATCTCATCCACGACATCGACAATGATGGAGCCGCCATTCGCGGACATGAGCGAGATGTTAGCTATGCACGTGGCGTGACATGATGTCATCATGAGTGGCCGTTTCAAGGAGCACCTACAACACTATGCCTAGCAGCGTCGATGGGCCGATGCAAGTCTCTCCCGACGCGTTCCCCTCCTCGAGGCTAGCCCACGCTCTGTGCAGCACACGATACTTCTCGTTCTTCGATCCCATCTCATTTTTGATTGACAAAAATAAAGTAATCCAATGCCACGTTAGTGGATATTTTATGTTGAAAATATATATTTATTGTGCCTATCTTGTTTTCACATAGGGAAGGCAATCCATCACATATACTTAATCTTAAAGGTATATCCTTAATCTCTAAGAAAAAAAAAACCCGCCATGAAGCATGCCCTCCCCGATATTGGGCTCGACATCCGCAGTCCCCGATCCTTGCACCACTGATATCTCGGACGATGTCGTTGACGTTTGGAAGACTCTTGTTGCCCCTCCCCCATCACCCCAATGAATTTAACGAGAGTATTTTAGCATTAAACCACCACTTTAGAGCGGAAATTTTGAAAAACCCCACTTTACGTTTGAATTGCAAAAAAGACCAATTTTCAAAAAGAATTTTCCGAATCGATTTAAACCCTCATTGATAGAAAAAGTTGACGTTGGATCTTACAGCAGGAGCCACCTATTAGGAACGTGGATTTTCAGCCCAATCGTAAAATAAAAGAAGAGAAAAAAAAAACCCTTCTGCTCGGGCAATGTCGGACACCGCAACAGCCGAGAAAGGGGTGTCCGCACTTTGGCCTCCGACAAATGATTGTCAGGATCTCAGGCGAGAAGCCCCTCCAAAACCTTGAACCGTCCCGCAACAACCTCGAGCCATCCTGCAACAGGCGCTACTCCGGAAACAACTCTTGCATTGCCATAGTCGCGGGTTGCCGTGAGCGCCACCGAGGACGCGAAAGACCCCGAGGAGCTGGTGGGTGGTGTTATGGCCCGAAAGAGTGGCTTGACTACGAGTAGCTGCCCCATGACGCAGCGGAGCAACTAGATATCCATGAGCTCGTTGTGATCAGGTTGTCCAAGAGCATCTCCGCAGCCATGTAACGATCACGAGTAACATCACTGAAGGTGAAATCTTCAACTCACGACAACTACATGACACATGAGATGATTGGTACTAAATTACCATAGTATAAGATATTCGCACACGACAACTAACTAACACATGAAATTACTGGTGTAACTATCTTCTAGCGTAAAATAATAACACGAGACAGCGAAACGACACATGAAATGTCATGAACTAACTAACATGTAGAATAAAATAATAAAGCGGGACAACGAAACGACATATGAAACGATAGGAATAACTATCTCTAGTACAAATTATAGTGTGGGACAACAAAACGACACATGCAATTCTAACTAACAATTATCTCATAACACTAATAACACGCAGCAACGTAATAACACATGCAATAATAGGCAAAAATATATCTTATATTTAGTCTTTATGATTCTAGAGAAGTAAAAAACCGCCAAAACTCATTGACTACTGTTTGAAAATAATGAATAATAATGCCAAGCTAGGCCCCCACTTTGATCATGTTATATATGGTTTGTTTATTATAATTTTTTTAATCACTTATAAAATAAACATGGTATTGCAGTTTACATAGTTATATTATACTTTCAAACTAGATAACATTTATTTAGATAATCACACCCCCCCCCCCCGCGCGGGCATGAAAATTCTCAACGACAAACCATGCAAATTTCCGAGGACTCTCCATGACCTTGTGTCGGAGTTTACCTATGTTTGAGTGAACGTTGTTGCGCGAGACGCGGGTGTCATGTATTATCTCTAGCTAAACTTCCAATTGTGGTACTATGTTATCTGTGGCGAGACGCGGGTGTGATGTATTATCTCTAGCTAAACTACCAAATGTGGTACTATGTTACCCGTGGTTTTCAATAAAACAACAATAGTTTTTACAACCCGATTTGGTTTTTGGCGTTTGACCCCTCAAAATATGCGAAAAAGTAGACGCGGGTAAAACAAATGTAGGCACACCCCTTTGTAATATAGACCCTTAGAACGATTTTCATCTTCGAAGCGTTCATGTCGCAATTCTGTGACTACTTCATAATTTTCCTTGATCCCTCGTATGACCTCCCAATCGAGTGATTATTGTGGTTTCGGAAAGCACATCAAAGAGATATGTATGAAAACAATGAATTGAAATTAAGAGAAGAATATTATAAAAAAATAGGAGGGAGATGGGCACTAACAATTAGTTAACAGTTGTGGCATCTATTATGTTTTATGGTATGTATCTTTGGTAGTTTTTAATCCCGTGTCGATGAACACATGATACGAATGAATACTATTTAAGGTGCATTATATTCATTGTCACACGTACATTGACATTTAACGCGTGTTGTGAGACTAGATATTTTATGTTTACGTAATAGATAACACCTACTTAGAATAACCAATAATGGAAATTGGCAAAAAATAACCAAAAAAATGTGTCCTATCGCTTTTGAATAGCTCGCAAAAAATACAAGTCATGAAAACCCTAACCTTATGAGAGTTTTCCACCGTATCTCGAAAGATCCCGATAGTAGTTTTATATGCAAGTTATGACTTATTGAATATGAAATCTCCATTCTCCTACTAGTTTTGTATGAAAATTTCGAAAAAAAAAGGCAGAAAAAACCCCAAAAGGTATGTGTGTATAGCCCTTTAAAATTGCGCCGAAACTACCAAAAACTGAAATGGGCGGGAAATGCCAATTATTTCATGCATGTTGAAAGAATCGATATTTAATGCGCAAAGAAAACATTAATGCTTAAAGCACGAGACGTAAAAATTGGGCCAAATCACAAACATTGTGTCTGATATAGCCCACGAAAACGAGGGTAATCTACCAAAAGGTATGTGTGCTACACCCCTATAAAAATGGCGTAGAAACTACCGAAAGGAAACAGGCGAGAAAAAGTGCCAACTATTTCATGCATGTTGAAAGAGTCGATATTTAATGCATGAAAGAAAAATTTAAAGCTTAATTTAGCAGACATAAAAGTTGGTCCAAATCACAAACATTGTGTGTGATATAGCCACCAAAGCATGTTGGTACTCTGCCAAATGAAAGAGGTGGATAAAGACAACCAAGTATTTCATGCATTCTGAACCATTTTATATTATTTTATGCTTACAAACTAATAAATGATAATTCCTACTCAGATTTATGCGTGGGTCGTGGCAAATTGGGCAGAAAACCCCAAAAGTAAGTGTGTTATAGCCCTTAAAAATGTGACCTAGAAAAGTGCCAAAACAGTAGTACGAAAATACCCGCGAAAACAAATATAATTTTCTATAGCCTCCAAATTGTCGGGAAAACTGCAAAGGTGCTATAATGGGCAAGGAACTAACAAAAAAAATGTGTTATAGTCCCCACCCCCCAAACTGCGGAGAAAAACTGCAAAACTTCGTCTCATAACCATGTTACTATTGGGAAATATTACGGGAAAACCCCAAAACAACATACTATATATCCCATGATTATAGGATTTGGTCAATACGTCCTATCCGGGCAACAACTTGCATGCATATACCTACGTTGTGTGTGGACGTGGCCTCCAAGGCCATTTGGTTCTCCATCGTAACCTAGCACTGGTAGATGGTCCATGCATGTCGTACAAATCAAACGTGTTGTGCATGCAAAACTCTAAACGGTTGCACGCATATCTCCTCTACCCAAACCCCTCGCCTCTCTATAGCACCAAGACCCTGCCGTCAGCCCAAGAAGCACACTTGCAAGTCTGGTGGGCGCCTTGTCATGCTCGCCATCGTGGCGTAGTATAGCTCGGCGTCGGCGCCGCGTCTCGTATTCATCACTCAAACCATGCATGCCGATGTCCGGTCGATTGCTCTATACACCTCGGTCCTCGTCAAGCTCATACTTGCATAATTTCATAGGAAAAAAAATACCATATGGCTTCTACCAAAATAAATATGCAAATCCAGGTGACTTGTCGTCTTTTTACCTTGATGATATAATTGGATGAATGCACCCTAGTGTATCATTTGGAAAGAAAAGTATGAAATCCTTGCAAAAAATACCACCACCTTGATTTTTAGAGGTTTTTTTTTCCTAACCTTCAAATTGTTTTGATCGAGTCGCCACTCCTCTTTGCGATTTTTTTGGGTGAAGACCGAAATAATTAATATAGTTCAAGTTAAATTATTTGCCGATTTGCTAGTAGACTAAATGTAAGCTTCAGCGTCACGTATGGATTAAGGACATGTGTGATTTTGTCAAGAAATTCACATAAATATCTAGAATTTACATCGATTTTAAGAAAACAAAAGTAGAAGCAAGTTTTATTCGGTTTCGCGTTGCTAAATTTTTTTCAGCTTTAAAAAATCATTACTGTGTATTTTTCTAACAAAAATGTATTAAGTAAAACCAATATAACGCGTCCTCGATGAAGCCATGCCATCCCACGACTAAGAGGTCATGACTGCGGAACTTTCGGCAGTGATGCAAGGCCAAGAAATCGCACAAAAAACATCGTAGGCGTCGAGGACATACACCTTTATTTCCCGTGAACTAAGAAAATGCCGATCTGAATGAGCATTGTGTCTGGTGCTATATAAAACGATCCTCCGACTCGTGGGCGGCCTCATCTCGGAGAACACATCATTTGGCTGGTACTACCTAGTAAGTACTACTCCCTCCGTATCGAAATGTAAGATGTTTTAGCATTTCTTAGACAAAGTGAATCTAGACATGTTTTAGTGTAATATGCATATGAATTTATACACTAAAGCATGTCTAGATATGTTTTGAAAAAATGCTAAAACATCTTATATTTGGATACAGAGAGAGTATGTGCCTTGGCAAAACAAGAGCTAGCTAGTTCGTATGTGCTAATGGCTAGTAGCTCTTTGTTGTGTTACACCCGGATTAACCATGTGTTTTTTATTCTCCTCTAGGTGACACTTTAGGTTTAGGGTGGATCGTTATATTTTAGCAAGGACTTGTGGAGTCTATCGTGAATGCCGTGCTGTCCAAAGACTCGTGCCTATAAATTGTATGTGCTAGCCAATTATCTCAAAAGTCCGAACTGATGGAAAGGGGCTAGCATTGTATTTATATTTAACACTCCCCCACACGTCTAGGCTATTTTAGTCCTTAGCGTGGGATCGGTGCAGGCCGCAGAATCTTTTTTCTTTTGTTTTTAATACTGCGTGTGCAGGGTCTTGAACTCAAGACCTCTTGACTCTGATACCATATAGAATTATTGCACTAGCCAGTTATCCCAAAAGTCCGAACTGATGGAAAGGGGCTAGCATTGTATTTATATTTAACAGTGCCATCCTCAAAATCTGCACGAATTTCGCCACAAAGAAGGGCAAAGGGTGAGGGATTGGTGTGATCCAAAGACTCGTGCCATGTTTTCTTAAGGTAAATACTATAGATCTGAGTCCGATGTGAAGCCAATCACCGGACCTCGCCTACACCGTTCATCTTGTCTCCATCAAATGGGCTGGTTTTGGAAAGAAAAAAAAGAATCCCGTTAACCACGGTAGATCCATGCTGTAAAGAGAGGAGGAATTATTAAGAAACTGTCCGATCCGTTTTTCACGCTCTGCTCTGCTCTTTCACGGAGGCCATGGCTACGGTGCCGGCTAAGGTGCCTCCCCCTCATCTCTCTCTCTCTCTCTCTCTCTCTCTCTCTCTCTCTCTCTCTCTCTCTCTCTCTCTCTCTCTCTCTCTCTCTCTCTCTCTCTCTCTCTCTCTTCTTCACCATTGTTGTAAGGGATGGTGATGGTGAGCTTGTCGAGTTCGGCGCGTAACAAAAAGGTGCTGGTGCGGCGGCCTCATGCGGCGGCGTGGTCATCCGTGTCTCGGAGGTGTTGTTCCGTCCAAGACTCTTCTATGGCGAGTTCCACAACCATCATCTTCGTCATGGTGGAAGCGCAGCTGAAGGCACGTGCACTGTGTCAAGGCCATGCAGGCGTTGTCCATGGTGGAAGGGGCATGCAGCTGCACCTACAGGTCGCGCCAGGGCTACCCAAGAGAGCCAAGAGTGTCCCGGATCTGAACGGAGGGTGTCAAGCTTCTCAAGATCACCGTTGATGGTAAAGGCCATATGTGGCTGTGTCGCTCAAGAAGCTCGGACCCGATGCCCTGTAAGTTGATGGAAGCAAATATGTTCTTAAGTGGAAACATAGTATATGGGATGTTGAAGCATGACACAACACGTGTACTATGTCGAAAGTTGAAAAATGAGACGGAAGCAAAATTGTGTTAGAAGGAAGCCTGTTATGTTCGTACTAGGAAACACCGTGTAATGAAATTTGTAGCATGACATATGTACTATTGAAGCACCATTTTCTAGGGAAGCAAAATAGATATAGCATGAAAAAAATGTGGTGGATATTGAAGGAATCAAATATCCTGTTACATGGAAACATGTTATTTTGAATTTGAAGCATCACACTTGTACTATGTCGAAAATGAAATATGAGAGGAAGCATATCGACGATGGATGTAGAAAATACATAGTGATAATGTCAGATAAATTAGCCTAGCACTTTTGTTATGGTAAAAGGAATAACGGAAGCAAAGCTAGAAGAAGGTCATATAAGCAACCGAAACATTTTTTTTTGACAGAGAAGCGCATGCAATAGTTTGCGGGGAAACGGGACTAAGAAAGGTGACGTGATTTATGGTAGTAGTTATTGAGTAATTATATAAATGGAAACCACAAAACTGAAATGAATAAAGGCAGTAGTTATTTCGAAATAAATTTTCAATAGTGCAACCACTGCATGCAAAAAATTTGGAGAGTTGTTGCCTAATCAATTGCGTCCCAGATGGAAGCAATCGTGTGGTGTAGGAATAGTCCGATGGGAAGCTAGGCATCGGCATCCGACCCCTAGTAGTGCCCCTTATCTTAGGCCTTCTGTAACGCTCCAGGCTGGATCGTATCTTAAAAGTCCACGTAGGAGTATTGCTTAGGTGGAGGGCTATTAAATGAATAAGGATAGGAGAGCCGGTTCTTATTTAGACTACGGTTCTTGACACAGAATCCAAGATAAATGACATGGTTTGGCCAATTAGTGTGTAGAGTTGTTGATGGGATGGAGCAAAGTAAATAAATGCTCTGGAAAAGTTTGGAACCACGAACAAAATATGTTGCCGTATCTTAATATCACAAGATGACGTGGAGAGGGGTTAGAAACGGCAGAGCCGTTCCGCATTACGGATGGCCTTAATCTTGCATGCGGTCGTTGTCTTTGGAAACGGTATGCAATTGGTTGTGCAGGCGGAATTAATGGGAGAGAATAACGATGAGACGTACAGGGGAGTTACTAATCTCGGAAAATGTGTGGAATTTATGCCTAAAATCTCACACCTAGCAGCCAATGAGAAGGAGAGAATGGCTTCCCCATGGATCGTTATCTCGACCGTGAACGCGAGCAAAACCAAGGAGATGAGAAGCCCCTGGATCCTGAAAACGCACACCCACCCCCTCCTGGATCCCATCTCAATTCCCCGTTCCCCGCCGTCTGCGAAACCTAGGCGCCGCCGCCATCTGCCAAACCTATGCTCCGCCCGTCCGCCGCCGCCGGTCAACCCCATCGCGCCTCCGTACCAGCACCTTCGGATCTGGGCTCTCGGCGCCCGTCCCCCCATTTCCTCGATGGACCAGCCGCGGGCGCACCAACCAGCGGCGACGGAACGCAGTGGAGTTGCAGGGCCCTCCCCCTCCGCTGCAAATGAGGAGAAGGAGCTCCTGCTGCTCGGTGACGCGCGGTGACTGCGGCCGGCGGGAGGAGCTCTCCGCGGCACAAGAACGGCGACGGGGCGGAAGAGATGCTGGTGGCCTTCCTCGAGCTGCTGCTCCTGCCGGCGACCACCCCGAGCCGCAAACGCCAGCGACGTCCCCAACCTGCTGCTTGCCGGTGAGGTCCCTCTCCTCTCCCATCTACTCTTGCCAATATCCATCTCCTTTTTTTCCCGTTGAATGAAAGTGTAGGCACTACTAGTGAAAAGCATCCATACGTATTGAAGATGCGATTGATCCGTTTCACCCAATTGAAACCTGCAGGTTAATTGCGCATAGGCACTAGTAGATATATGTAGGAAACGGCCGGGTGTGCTTTTCCTATGGCTAATTTTGCTGCTTATTAATTATTATGGACAGGCAAATTGTATATATAGCACTTCCCTGATTGTGCATGGACTGCTATATAGGCAACACTTTTGTTGCACAGCAATACTCTGCTTTGCAGCATTCTGTTTTGTATGATTTTGCTTAATAATAATAATGGGATTCCTGGTACCGACCAATTTTGCGTCCCTATGAGTGACACCTCGTACTGAATGTAAATGGGCTCTCCTCTGTTTGTAACAGCTAACACATTGCTAGAACATGATTCTTGTTTGCCGTTTCCCTGTTTAGGCTGCCGGAAACAAGACTAGAATCCTTGCTCAATCTCATGCTATTAAAGCTGAAACTATTTTGCTAGTTTAGAATCACGGTATATGCAAAACTAGGAAATCATCTAGCAAACAAAGAATAATTGATTACTGGATTAGAACAATATCGCGGCATCTCCAATTTTAAACTACTCCCTCCGTCTCAAATTAATTGTCAAAAAGTTTGACAAAAATGGATTTATCTAGACATAATTTAGTGTTAGATACATCCACTTTTATCAAACTTTATGACAATTAAATTAAGACGGAGGGAGTACATCATTGGATTCGTCAACATTCAAATAGCTCTAAAGTTTCTCATTTCATACTATATTTTTCTTAGAGACAGGTTTTTGGTCTACATTTATTCAGGCTGAGTGATAATGATCTCGATAGATTATTCAAGTATCAATGTTACCAGTAGCTTCAAAGTTTATGCGATCATATACAAGTTCTGATTTGATGTTAGAAGTTTTAAGTGAAACAATACTAGGATGTGTTCCTCCATTTTATGTTCAATTCCTGATTTAGGCTAGAGAATATGAAAGTTCAGATTTTGTGCATTATTATGTGAATCTGTCTCAACATCGCCACCCGCGATCTCTTCTGCGACGTATATTTTTTGGATTTTTATAACCATTGACGTCCCTGCACCGCAAGTGTCTTTTTGTCACCTGAACCACTCTCTCGGATAGCACACTGCCTTTCATCTCTCAACGGTTTTATAGGCGCACCCATAATGGACACTTTTAAAGGTTTTAAGCATCTATGATATCTTTTTAGCCACTGTCATATTTTTTTTTGTTTCTTAGTTTAGACACTGTTTTTTTTTTTCCTTGTGCAAAATCTTGCAGCCACTTCATGAGTTTCTGTAGATTGCTAGAACGCCGTGGTTATTTTTGCTGTTATTGTGATTCGTTGTAAGTGCCAGCGTAATTAGAGTGCATCAAAGAAGACTGATATGACTTGCATTTTTGGTCATTATCTACATGTATGGTTACAAGCCGAATGAATTCTTGTTGTACATTTCCGTCCTCTTATTTGTGGAACTAAGATGTGATTATGTTTATTAATTTTGGTCCTTGTAGCTCAACTATATTTCACCTACATTTCATCATTTCTGTCATGTCTTGAAACCTCCTCCTCGATGTCAATTGGGTTAGCATGAGGGAATTTGATTTTATTGCTAGCTCTTGGCATGATCTGGGTGTTGGTATCACCTCTGTGTGTACATATATTTGAGAAAAAAACATGCTCCTTTGGCTTTTCTTTAACATGTGGGATGAATGAATTCTTCTATTTCTATGAATGAAAGCACCAGCCTCGAAGAAAAATCCACAATTTCATAGCTCTATTGAATGTATTACACCTCCATTATTAAGATTAGACCCTTACCCTAGTAGTATAGCAACTTTCAATACCCCAACCTCATTTTCTTAATCAGGACTTTTGGTTACATGAGGTATATGTTGAACCATCATGCATGCCCCGTTCACATACAACTGAGTTGTTGGCCAAAATTTTCCTAGTATATGTTTTTTGTTGCTCTTGTGTAATAGCGCTCGATAGTTTTGGTTCCATCTTTATTTTTATTTTTGATCTTTATTCTGCTCATGCATAGGCATTAATAAAACATGATTTTTTCCGGTCCTTTCGACTTCATCGTCGACCGACTATGTGATGTGGCTCACATCTGGCTACTCCCGCTCCTCAGGTCCTGGCTGCTTCAGGTCCGGTGTAGTTATTTTTATGCTGGCCACGGCCTCATGTCTTCACCGGCTGCTCCACAATACGAGTATTTCGCTGAGTCGGAGCTCAAGGGGGCCGACTTTCCGCCCAATTGGATGTCTAGGATAACACCCACTGTGTTTATTTCTCCGAGAAGATAACACCCCTACACTAGTACTAGCACTACTGTCAATACCGTGACCTCGTTTTCTTTTTGTCACGAGGATTGGTTACAGGAGGTATATGTTATAAATCAGCATGCATGACTAAAGATGAATTTCCGAGTAATATCCATTTTTGCCCTTGTGGATTGATAGTTTTTGGTTGCCATCTATAATTCTTTTGATTTTTTGTGCTTGTGCATAGGCAGTTCTAAAAATTGAATTTTTCCATGCCATACGACTTCCTTGGCGACCTGCTATGTGGTGCGGCTCGCCTTGGGCTGCTCCCACTTCTCGGTGTTCCGGTCCGGCGTGACCTGACTGTTCGAGGTCCGGTGGTACTGCTGCTATGCTGGCCATGGCCTACCGTCATCACCATCTGCTCCGCGATACGAGCATGCCACCGAGTCGGAGTTCGAGAGGGCTGACTTGCCCGCAGACCTGGATGAGTTGTAATCCGGTGCCTCAGGTCTGGGTGCTTTATTTAGAAGATGGGTTCTTTTTTTTTGGAATGTTAGTCTCTTCAACAGTGTTTATTCTCGTTCGCTTTGTAGATGGAGTCTAATTATCTCTCCCTTGAAAGATTGAAATGCTCATGTTCATGTTTGCCATAGTTAATTACTTAATGACCACTTTATGTCAAATATATTTGCATTATTTGTCACTGTTTGGTTATGATTCTGTTTTCAACAAGGCATTTCTAAACGTTGTGTTGCTTGCAAAGTTTGGTGCTAACCTGGTCCATTACTAGATTCTCCGTCTACTTTCACTACGCGTATGCACCAGAATTAATTTCTTCAATAAGACATGTCCTTTGTTTCTGCAATAAGACTAGTGTTACTGTACTATGGTTATGCATCAGAAATTCTAGATGTATTTGAATTGTTAGAATTTTCATTTTCTTCGATAAGACGTTGATTGGTGTCACTGGACTATTGCTATGCCCCAGGAATTCTAGATGTTTATGAATTTTCATTTTCTTCAATAAGACATTAACTGTTGACGAGCATAAGGTGAGTACTTTTTCCATAGCACTATGTTTAAGGCTGATGTCTGATTCGTTGGTTGGCACGGAACAAATGAATGTGGTAGGCGTGGGCCAAGAAATTATATTTGCATTGCATTTCCAAATCTGTCATGTGTATGTTCTCATGTTTCAACAGATTTGTCATAGCACACAACCTTCTAAAGTTTTACTAACTAGACCTCAAGTTAATGGATGTTTCTTATATGCCTAGTTTTTGTAAATAGTACGACATCACAAGTAAAGATCAAGTTAGTAAAGTAAATCTACTTCTAAGTCATTAGCCGCTCTGTATTTTTCTTTTCCGGTGCAGAAATAAACTCAATCAAAGTGCCTCCGATTCATTAGTTGCAATATTAGTCACAAAAAATTAATTTGGTCTCTAGTTTTGAGTTGCAAGGCAGAACCATGGCTGTTGACGGTCCTAGGCCCGGGGAGTTTATCTAGGATCCACGTTAGGAAATCTTATACCACAAGTGTAAGATGCAATGCTCTTCCATTTATTGTTGCAAAGTGAAGTAAATCATATTGTTATGTTACCTCTAGCCTAGAAAAATGTTATATAATTGTTTGTTTGTGCTGGCATTGAAAATGCATATCTTTCACTTCTGTGTCTTTCCTAAAACTCGTTGGGCTTGAATTCTGTATGTTTTACCACTTAAGCGGGTTCTGACTTGCCTAAAATTCTCTTGTGGCTAGTCGCTGATGGGGATGGCACACCATCTGACCGACGAGTTCCGCAGCGGTCGATTCGGCACATTGTTGGTATCGCTGGAAAGGACGTTGCCGCTGCTGTCGTCCTTCTGATTTGCTGTGGATGAGTAGGAGTTCGTCGAGCACGAGGTGTCTAGGATGGACATTCTCGCAGGCATCGCCATCAACTATGGCCTCGAGGTAATCTCACTCTCGTCAAACATGGTCGTTTGGCATGCATGGTTTGTAGACGAAGTGTGTATGTTGTAGGCATACCCTAGTGGTTCCATATGGTTGCCGCAAATATGGTAGCCATACTATGGCACCATGTGCATCCATTGTGCTGATTTTATTAATTACAACTGATGTATGCCGCCGAGTCGAAGTTCGAGAGCAGGAATTCGATGCCTCAGGACTGCGATGGGCACAATGGAGCAACATTTCCACCGCACTATGTTGAATGTTGTTGTGCGATTTTTTTGTTGACATGGCGTAATACAAATAGGATCATATTACCATTTCCCTTTTTGCTAAAGTATCTCCAAGATTTATTTATCAGTTATGATGGTAAAGAGGGAAACACAGCTTTATTTAGTAGATGTGATCTATTTTTATTTGGAATGTTAGTCGCTTCAACAGTATTTATTCTCTTTTAGGTTGTAGTTGGAGTCTAGTTATTTCTCATTGAAAGATTATTATATATGCTCATATTCATGTTCGCCATAGTGAATTACTTAATGACCACTTTATGTTAAGGAGAATAAATATCTGCATTATTTTGGCACTTTTTAATTATGATTATGTTTTTAGCGAGGCATTTGTGTAACCTCGCGTTGCTTGCAATTTTAATATGACACAAATTTGGTGCTAATCTGGTCTATTGTGTGTGTGCATGGTTTGTATTCATATTGCTGAAGTTCCCTTTGGTTGTTTCTTTTGTCATGTTGATCTTGCCGGATTACGTTGCTTATAACATTTCTTCTGGTTGCCTCTTGTCACATGAAGGAGTTGGAGCTTGCCAGGAGGGAGCCACCATTGCTGCTGGACCCGGCTTGACCAGGTTGTTCTTGCTCTGCTGATGCTGATGGGCTGGCAGTGGCCTCCCACGCATGTCCTGGTGGTTGTAGGTCTTGCGGTCCGTTGGCTTTGACTACCTTGGCTTGGTGCGACGGCGGCGAGTCCACTGTTACCGCAAACGGCGGTTTCGTCGTTGCTCTTCGTGGCCATGGTGCAGTTCCTCTTATTGTTATTTTTTTCACTAGAAAAGTTATCTTTTGAAGCTTCGGACGGAAGAAGATGGCAACACAGATGGAGACTCCGAAGGATGAGAGGCACCAGGGAATCAAGCAAATTATCCATGTTTTTTGTCAACGGTGTTTAGCTTGAAGAGCATCCTTGGCCTCGTTTAGTTATATAGTCAGTTTTGTCATGTGGCTGGGCCTTGCCGTTTAGTTTGGAGATGTATTCATATTTTCTCCATGTTAGTACAGATATACTATGTAATGGTTATTGAATGTGAAAAAGATTCATGGTTTGAAGCAACATATCTCGTCATTTTTACTGGTCTTATTTTCGATTGAAGGCAAATTGGAAGGACTCCCCATGTGCGAGGAGTGGCCGAGAACTAACCTCAATAACCCAGGTTCTAAACTTTTAGGAACGGAAACCAAACTGGACGAAAGGAAGCCGAACCAACCCGATACATATGGTTAATCTAAAACCATTATCATAATCTAAAACCATTATCAGATTTAATTCGACATGGATGCATACTCAAACTGGGGGCAAATTCATTCATCGTTGAAGAGAAGGACATTGTTGAAGAGGACCGCAAGTACGTCAAAACCTATGGGCATCGGTAATCAGCAGCGAATTAAAGCGGTTATTAATAGGAGGACGAAAGATGGCGGGTCTCGTGGATAGAATTACGTATGCCACACATTAATGATCCGGCTGTTTAATAGGAAAGCGAGTAATTAGTGGAAGTTGCAGGTTTCCCAGCAGCAGCGATCCGGGACATCATCATCTACACCTTCCACGTACATAGTGGATCCAGCGCGCCGGGTTAAGGAGCGGCAGGATATATCCCAGCGGCAACAAGTGGAAACGGGGCCAAAATTTCCCTCCAAAACGGACTCTATCGCCTTGAGCCCATGCCCTCTATATATACTAAGGCGGTGTCGGTCGAACCGCGTGAGGTTGGCGCGCGACTTGGCGGACTTTGCGGACTGGCGGTAGGCGTATAGGGAGGGGGGAGCGGTCCGGCCGCTAGCTGGTCTTCTCTCCGACGAGGACGGGCGGACGGACGACAAGGTAACCAACCAACCATGGCTTGTTCATCGAACTGATGATCTAGTATTTGTGACCAACCATGGCGCGCTCGTTCCATGTTTCTTTTTGATTCCGTGGATGGATTGAGAGGTCGACGTACGTACCTTAATTAATTTATTTATGGACGATGGCTGGATCGATTGATTCAAGTGGAAAAAAGAAAGAAAAAGGAAACGTACCTAACTACGCTAGCTAGCTGCGTACTAGAATTGAATCTGGGTGGCGTACGTGGTTTTGGTTTGAAGCCCAGCCCACGAGCTAATAAGCCCTGTAATTAGCTAGCTGTGATTGTGTATCTCTCTCTCTCTCTCTGTGTAAAAAAAAAGGATAGGTGTGAATGTGTGTTCCTTTATTAGAGGGGGAGAAAAAGCACTGAGGTGGTACGTGCTAGTTTTTTTTTAGGGTAGAAAGATACGTGCTAGCTGAACGGGAGGGGAAAAAAAGGGACGAGAGAGAAGACCGCGCGCGTCATTGCTATCCAGGGTACCAACGGAATGCATGCACGCCCGCGTCGTCACTCCTGCTGCAGCGGTGGTCTTGGCCATCGGGAATGCGTCAACAGCGCCCTAGCCAGGTTATATGCCACAAGATGGATTTGTTGCATCTCGGTCTATTCCTGTACCGCTCATCTTAGTTTGGTTTCGTCTCTCTCTCCAGCCCCGTGCGCAACACACGCGACCCAAACCATCACGTGACGTGATGCAAAAGCCAAACCGCTGCTGCTTTCCTTTTCCTCCTTGAGCAGGACGATCAGCTTGCTTGATCTATGGGCCTGCAGGGAAACGTTGGATGGAAAGGCTACCAGATCGTGGCGGCAACTACGATCGGATCGGAGGCTATATAATAACTAGCCGCGGTCCATACGGCCGGTGGGATCTCGCAGGGCATCCCGATGGCCAAGACGCGTAATTTTAGACGCTGGCCCAACCGGAACTTCATCCTATCTCTCCCACTACGGAACCCTACAGCCGTCGATCGCGAGACTAGTACTGCCGAACCCGCCCCCAGAGTAACTACGCGGGCGTGGAGCCGCCGCCTCGCCGCAGCCACAGCCGCCCTCCCAGAAGAGATCCTAGTACGGGAGATCTTCGTCCGCCTTCCGGCCGACGACATCCTCCATTGCCGCGCCGTCTGCCGCTACTGGCGCGGCCTCACCTCCGCGACTGATTTCCTCCTCGCCCACCACCGGCGCCAGCCGTCGCTCCTCCTCCTCACCCAACAAGCCGTAGAAAGCCCGGATCCAGCCTTCGAGGACTGCCATCCCATCCTCGGGCTAGACGACCACGCTGCTGACCTCAAATTCTTTGGGTTCAATAACTCCAATGGCTTCAAGATCCACGCCTCCTGCGACGGCCTCCTCCTCCTCGCCCTCTCGAGCGGTACATTCCTCATCTGCAACCCGGCCACGCGTCAGTGCGCTCCACTCCCGTGCCTCACCGCCGAAGCAGGACGCGTCAACACCGCCGCGTTGTACCATCACCGCCCGTCGGACGAGTACCGCGTCATCTACTGGAAGTCGAGAGACCAAGAGGACCACCACGAAGCTACTGCAGCCTACTACATCGTCATGGCGGGCCAGGGGCACTCGCCGAGACGCGTTATTGGAGTCCCGCCTCGTATCGACAAAGCTATGATGGAATTCCACAACACGGCCCCACCAGTCCTGTTCCGCGACCGCCTTCACTGGCTACCCAACCGCAGCGACGACGACGCCTGCATACTCGTCTTCGACACCGTGGCCGAGTCATTGATCAGGATCATGCGACGGCCGGCCGGTGCTACCACAGCGTGCAATCGTTTGTGCGACATGGAAGGTTCAATTGGCTTTAGCTGTTTTGTCGACAGGAGGATGGCCGTGAAAGTTTGGGTGTTGGAGGACTACGAAAGAGAGGTTTGGTCATTCAAGTACCACGTGGAAGTCCCGGTAAGGAGCTTCATGTGTAACCCGCTTCAAGATGAACAACATTTGGTTTTGTCCCACAACGGTGGTGTGTTAGTCTACCATCACTCCATCTTGCAGCACGGTGACAACAACGGCAAGTTGCTCGATTCATGGCAGGGCAGAGGCTTTATTATTGTTGGACCATGGTTCAAAGAAAGCCTTGTCAAGCATGACTTCTTCCCGAGGCAGGGCTGTACCTGGGTTGGCCAACCACGTTTTTTTTTCCCAAAGGCTCTAAGGTAGCTCGACATAGTGATTAGCCTGACGGATATAAAATATTCCTATATTTAGTTAGTACCTTTTTTTGCTATGGTGATTGGATGTATCGAGCTGATTTCCTCCTACATAAGATATGTTCAATACAATTTGGATTTTACCTTTAACTAGACATTTTCAGGACAGTGGTTATATTAATTGGGAAATATGCACTTACTAACAGCTATTATCTTAGTTTTGGTGCTAAAATGTATAGAACCTCCACAAATCAAAATAATCATTTGATGTTTCTTCACTTGTGAAGTAGTCAGGCTGCTCAAAGATATCCCGCATTCGAAGTTTTGCGTACAGTGAGTTATTTTTCCGGAAAAAAAATAGCAATCACAATATGTAAGTAGCACGTTCTGTGATTATTTAATCAAGAATTATAAAGAGTTCAAAAAACTCTATTGATACCACACATTACAAGCAATGGCGAATAGATAGGATAAGCACATAGGTGAGACGAGGACATGTGCCGACGCTTGAGGCAGGCGATGTTACGGTATCAAGAGGAAGAACGCTCGTACTCTTATGGAGATCACATTATGGAGGTTTGCTCATGACTGCCTTCCACGTGGCCATCAATTTCAGAAGAGGCAGATTCCAGCATCACCAAACTGCGTGTTTTGTGGGTGTCATGAAACAATTGAGCACTCTAACTTGTGTTGCCAATTTGTATGTGTACCCGGTTTCTCTTAATCGTCAGAACTTCATCTCATCGAGGGCCTGAACTTCATCACCAAACTGCGTGTTTTGTGGGCGTCACGGCTTCAGTCCATCAGATCACGTGGCACCTCTTTTTGGCTTAGTGTCATGCCTTTTCAAGTCCACACACTCCGGCACCGTTCGACTTTTGTCAAGCATTTCTTAATTTTGCGGTTTGACTATGTGGCTAGATTCATATCAAGGCCATACCCTAATATGTACTCCATTGTCTCAAAATAAGTGTCATTGGATTGGATGAATCTAGACATAATTCAGTGCTAAATACATCCATTTTAGCCCATTCCAACAACAATTATTTTGAGATGGAGGGAGTACATCTTCCACCTCTCTCATCCCCGAGGTGCTTTTCCATGGATGCATCGCCACCGAGAGGGGGTCGAGGACGTAAGTTAAACGCCCTCTGACAAACTTTAACTTTCAAGCCAGAGTAGGCCCACCTTCGGGGCCCCGATGGACTAGAATCATCCATCTCACATTCCGTGTGTTTAGGTGTTACATAATTCAACTATTTTTCGTCATGCGCCAACGTCAGTATAGGGCGCAATATCGTTCCCCCTGATGCAGTCGGTGCCTCGGCGGTGGCATCATGATGGATCCCGAAAATACATTGAAATAGATGCATATGGTTTTAACTAGTCCTATCACCGTTTTAAAATCGATTAGATCATTTAGCTTGGTATAAGAAAGTCTCCTTAATTAAGATTTAATCACTTTGTTCCAGAATTAGAAGAAGCGCACATTGCCCAAATATTTGTTCTATCCATATCTATTTAATATGAAGAGATTACATGAAAATAGTATATTTTTTTTTAAAATACTATTGGAACAATGTTTTATGAAAGGCACACGTGATAATATGGACTAGACTATAATCATGTACATATAGTGCTCGTGTGGTTCGGCGCGAATCGGCGCCTTATTTTATTCATAAGGATAGTTATTACCTATGATTTTGTACTCTATCTTGTTGTCAGGTGTTATTATTTTCTCCTATGATATAGCTCATGAAATGACAGCACAAGATCAGATTGCTCTTCTCCACCCATTTTGGTGTGATAGATAGCACACCGTTTTGAGGTTTTCATGTTAAGTTTCCTGCCTATTCTTGATAGACACGTCGTTTTGGAGTTTTCTTGCACAGTTCTTAGGGCATATAACACACATTTTTCATTTTAAATTTTTTGTTGGCCGGTCGTTTTTTGGGCTATGGCCAATACTTTTGTTTTGGCGATTTTCCAGATTATTTTCATTTTCATACTTTGGGCTATAACACTCATACTTTTCGGGTTTTCTAGTCGATATTTCGCGACAGGCCATTTTCTAACCAAATCTATCTAGTTTGTAAGCATAAAATATTAAGCCTTTCAAAATGCATGAAATATTTGGTGGTTTTCCGTTCGTTTTCATTGGGATGGCGTAGATCGTTTTGGGGTTTCTCCACACAACCTGGCAGGATAGATGATGAATCACTCTTTATCTGATCTATTGGGGCCTACAATTTCGGCAAAGCCGACTCGCATCCTTTCCCACTTCGCATTTTTTTACTACCGCTAAACTAAAGGATCGATTTCACTTTCCCTTTTTGCATAAAACATTGCCAATTTTCATTTCCTAAGTAGAATATAATTACCTAGTTAATTAACGGGAAACCGGTAGAAAACCTTTACAACACGACCGTTGAAATGGCACACAACAATGCAACGATGCAGATCACACCGCCCGTAGAGAGACCACCGCGAAAGCACCCGAGCATCATCATTGTTGCCCCTGATCGAGCAAGAGAACCATGTGTTGTTGTTCTCCTCCGGGTGACAAGCACATCTAGGTGGATCGTTTATATTTTAGCAAGGACCTGTGGAATTTATCGTGTATGCCTTGCTGTCCAACGACTCGTCAAAATGTGCACGATTTTGGCCACAATGAAGGGCGTGGGTGCGAGATTGGTGTGATCCCAGCTGGCTAAATTTACATGCATGTTTATCTTGGTTCTCGCATGCAGCCATTGCCTTTGGAAACGGCGGAATTAATGGGAGAGAATAGTAGCGTATAGACGGGGAGTTATTATTGCGAAAATCGTCACACGATACCACCAGCCAATGAGAAGGCGAGAATCGCTTCCCCGTGGATCGCCATCTCGACGAGAAGCCACCCAACGCAGCAGGAAACAAGGAGACGAGGAGCCAGATCAATCAAAAAAAGAAAAACAAGGAGACGAGGAGCCCTGGTGGATCATTCCCATCCACCAATCCCCATCCCCCATCTCAATTCCCCACTCCCCGCCGTCTGCCAAACCTAGCCGCCACCGCCGGTCAATCCCATCGCGCTTCCCGTACCAGCACCTTCGATCTGGGATCTCGGCGCCCCTCCCTCCCTATCCTCGATGCACCAGCCGTGGGCGCTCCAAGCAGCGGCGCTCCCCCTCCGCTGCAGATGAGGAGAAGGAGCTCCTGCTGCTCGGTGACGCGCGGTGACCGCGGCCGGCGGGAGGAGCTCGCCGCGGCACAAGAACGGCGACGGTGCGGAAGAGATGCTGGTGGCCTTCCTCGAGCTGCTGCTCCTGCCGGCGACCACCTCCAGGAGCCGCAAATGCCGGCGACGTCCCCAACCTGCTGCTTGCCGGTGAGGTCCCTCTCCTCTCCCATCTACTCTTGCCAATATCCATCTCCTTTTTTTCCCGTTGAATGAAAGTGTAGGCAGTACTAGTGAAAAACATCCATACGTATTGAAGATGGGATTGATCCGTTTCACTCCCAATTGAAACCTGCAGGTTTAATTGCGCATAGGCACTAGTAGATATATGTAGGAAACCGCCGGGTGTGCTTTTCCTATGGCTAATTTTGATGCTTATTAATTATTATGGACAGGCGAATTGTATATATAGCAGTTATCTGAATGTAAATGGGCTCTCCTCTGTTTGTAACAGCTAACACATTGCTACAACATGATTCTTGTTTGCCGTTTCCCTGTTTAGGCTGCTGGAAACAAGACTAGAATCCTTGCTCAATCTCATGCTCCTTAATAAAATTTTGTAGCGTATTAAATCTGAAACTATTTTTGCGAGTTTATAAATCACGGTATATGCAAAAGTAGGAAATCATCTAGCAAACAAAGAATAATTGATTACTGGATTAGAACAATATCGCGGTATCTCCCATTTTTAGCTACAGCATTGGATTCGTCAACATTCAAATAGCTCTAAAGTTTCCGATTTCATACTATTTTTTTCTTAGAGACGGGATTATGGTCTATATTATTCAGGCTGGGTGATTATGGTCTACATAGATTAGTCAGACTAGCATCATTGTTACTAGTAGGTTCAAGGTTGATAAGATAGCGAAAAACATCCTATATACTATTAACTTGTTCGATTCTCTGACATGCTATTGAAAAAAAAGCAGGTCCTCGAGCCGCCGACGCCGCAACTAGGAGGACGATCTGTTGCTGCTGTTCTCCATTGGTGCCAAGGTCAGGCTATTGCTTCTGGTGTTTAGCTGGGTCACGGGATCACGGGGAGGGCACCCTGCCGACGCCTTCCTCCACTCGGAAGCGGGCAACCACTCCAATCTGCTACCGCCGGCCATGTCCCCAAACCCTGCTACTGACGGCAAGGAAGACGTCACAGAAAGGTGAGACTCCTTGACGACCTGCTATGCGGTGCGGCTCGCCTTGGCCTGCTCCCACTTCTCGGTGTTCCAGTCCGACGTGACCTGGCTGTTCCAGGTCCGGTGGTACTGCTGCTATGGTTGCCATGGCCTACCGACATCACCATCTGCTCCGCGATACGAGCATGCTGCCGAGTCGGAGTTCGAGAGGGCTGACTTGCCCGCAGACCTGGATGAGCTGTAATCCGGTGCCTCAGGTCTGGGATGGGCACAAGGTAGTAACCTTTTCATTGCACTATGTTAAATGTTTGTGTGCTATTTTTTTGTTGGCACGGTGTAATACAAATAAGATCATATTAAAATGTTCAAACTAATGTTTTTATTTCCCTTCTTGCTAAAGTGTATCCAATGTTTATTTGTCAGTTATGATGGTAAAGAAGGAAACACTGCTTTATTTATAAGATGGGTTCTTTTTTTTGGAATGTTAGCCGCTTCAACAGTGTTTACTCTCGTTCGCTTTGTAGATGGAGTTTAATTATCTCTTCCTGAAAGATTATCAGAAATGCTCATGTTCATGTTTGCCATAGTTAATTACTTAATGACCACTTTATGTCGAGGAGAATAATATAATTGCATTATTTGTCATTGTTTGGTTATGATTCTGTTTTCAACAAGGCATTTCTATAACATTGTGTTGGTTGCAAAGTTTGGTGCTAACCTGGTCCATTACTAGATTCTCCGGCTACTTTTACTACGCGTATGCACCACAATTAATTTCTTCAATAAGACATGTCCTTTGTTTCTGCAATAAGACATGAACTGGTGTAACTGTACTTTGGTTATGCATAAGAAATTCTAGATGTATTTGAATTGTTAGAATTTTCATTTTCTTCGATAAGACGTTAATTGGTGCTACTGGACTATTGCTATGCCCCAGGAATTCTAGATGTTTATGAATTTTCATTCTCTTCAATAAGACATTAGCTGTTGACCTGGCTGTTCCAGGTCCAGTGGTGCTGCTGCTATGCTCGTCGTGGCCTCCAGTTGCCCGTTGTCAGCAGCTGCTCGGCGATTGGAATATGCCGCTAAGTCGGAGTTGGAGATAACTGACTTGGCTGTGGACCTGGATGAGCAAGAGTCTCGTGACTTAGGTCTGAGATGAGCATAAGGTGAGTACCTTTTCCGTAGCACTATGTTTAAGGCTGCTGTGTGATTTGTTGGTTGGCGCGGAACAGATGAATGTGGTAGGCATGGGCCAAGAAATTATATTTGCGTTGCATTTCCAAATCTGTCATGTGTATGTTCTCATGTTCCAACAGGCTTTTCATAGCATACAACCTTCTAAAGTTTTACTAACTGGACCTCAAGTTAACGGATGTTTCTTATATGCCTAGTTTTTGTAAATAGTACCACATCACAAGTACAGATCAAGTTACTAAAGTAAATCTGCTTCTAAGTCATTAGTCGCTCTGTATTTTTCTTTTCCCGTGTAGAAATAAACTCAATCAAAGTGCCTCTGATTCATTAGTTGCAATATTAGTCACAAAAAATTAATTTGGTCTCCAGTTTTGAGTTGCAAGGCAGAACCATGGCTGCTGACGGTTCCAGGCCCGGGAACTTTATCTAGGATCCACATTAGGAAATTCTTATACCACAAGTGTAAGATGCAATGCTCTTCCATTTATTGTTGCAAACTGAAGTAAATCATATTGTTATGTTACCTCCAGCCTAGAAAAATGCTATATAATTGTTTGTTTGTTCTGGTATTGAAAATGCAATTTTTTTTTTTTACTTCTGTGGGTTTCCTAAAACTCGTTGGGCTTGAATTCTGTATTTTTACCAATTAAGCGGGTTCTGACTTGCCTAAAATTCTCTTGTGGCTAGTCGCTGATGGGGATGCCACACCATCTGTCCGACGAGTTCCGCAACGGTCGATTCGGTCCATTGTTTGTATCGCTGGAAAGGACGTTGCATGCAATTTTAATATGACACAGATTTGGTGTTAACATGGTTCATTACTAGGTTCTCCGTCTAATTTCACTATGGGTATGAACCAGAATTAATTTCTTTTTCTAGCCAAGCCATTCTCTAGCTACTTCAGAGACCCCTGGAATTTATTCCCTGTTATTTTGTTTCCATGAAGTCAGTCAGCTGAGCTGCTCTGTTCTTTTCCAGTTAAGAAATATAAACTCATACATAGCGCGTGTGATTTGTTAGTTGCTATATTAGACACAAAATTAATTTGGTCTCACCTTTGAGTTGCAAGGCAGAAGGTGGTCTTGTAGATGGTGGCGCCGGAGCTTGTGAAGAATAAATACCAGGATTCGTTTTATTTCCCAGCTAAGCATTCTCTAGCTAGGTCAGAGACCCACTGCGTTTATTTCTTCGATAGATAACACCCCTACACTAGTACTAGCACTACTGCCAATACCGCGACCTCATATTCCTTTTGTAACAAGGATCGGTTACAAGAGGTATATGGAGAATCAGCATGCATGACCCGTCCACATACAGATGAGCTATTGGCAAACAAATTCCGAGTATATCTTTTTTCTTTGCTCTTGTGGATTGACAGTTTTAGTTGCCATATGTAGTTCTTTTGATTTTTTGTTTGCTTATGCATAGGCTGTTCTAAAAGTTGAAATTTTCCTGGCCATACGACTTCCTTGCCAACCTGCTATGCGGTGAAGATCGCCTTCAGTTGTTCCCACTTCTCCCTGTTTCGGTCCGGCGTGACCTGGTTGTTCCAGGTCTGGTGGTACTGCTGATATGCTGGCCATGGCCTTCCGCCATCACCATTTGCTCCGTGACGAGTATGCCACCTACCTGAGTTCGAGAGGGCTGACATGCCTCAGGTCTGGGATGGGCACAAGGTAGTAACTTTTGCATTGCACTATGTTAAATGTTGTTGTGTGGTTTGTTTGTTGGCACAACGTAATACAAATAGGATCATTTTAAAATGTTCAAAGTAATGTTTCTAATTCCCTTGCTAAAGTATATCCATTGTTTATTTCTCAGTTATGATGGTAAAGAGGGGAACACGTCTTTATTTAGAAGATGAGTTTTTTTTTTTTTTTTTTGGAATGTTAAGTCGCTTCAACAGTATTTATTCTCTTTCGATTTGTAGTTTGAGTCTAAATAGCTCCCCTTGAAAGATTACCAGAAATGCTCATGTTCATGTTTGCCATCGTTAATTACTTAATGACCACTTTATGTCAAGGAGAATAATATATTTCAATTACTTGGCACTGTTTGGTTATGATAGTGTTTTCATCGAGGCATTTCTATAACGTTGTGTTGCTTGCAATTTTAGTCTGATACAAGTTTGGTGCTGACCTGCCATTACTAGATGCTCCGTCTAATTTCACTATTTGTATGCACCATAATTGAGACCACTTCCTTTATTTCTTCAATAAGACATGAACTGGTGTAACTGTACTATGGTTATGCATCAGAAACACTAGATGTATTTGAATTGTTAGAATTTTCATTTGCTTCGATAAGATGTTAATTGGTGTACTATTTGCTATGCCCTAGGAATTCTAGATGATTATGAATTGTCATTTTCTTCGGTAAGACATTGACCGTTGACCTGGCTGTTCCAGGTCTAGCGGTGCTGCTGCTATGCTGGTCGTGGCCTCCCGTTCTCGTTGTCGGTGGCTGCTCGGCGATAGGAATATGCCGCTGAGTTGGAGTTGGAGAGAGCCGACTTGGCTGTCGACCTGGAGGAGCAAGAGTCTCGTGCCTTAGAGTTGAGATGGGCATGAGGTGAGTACCTTTTCCATAGCACTATGTTTAGGGCTGCTGTGTGGTTCGTTGGTTGACGTGGCGTAAATTTTGTTGATTGATCTCTTTGCCCGTATGCGTGCCATGTATACACTGATGAATGTGTACGCCTGGGCCAAAAAATTATATTTCCATTGCATTTCCAAATCTGCACGTGTATGTACTCATGTTTCAACAGATTTATCATAGCATACAGCCTTCGGAAGTTTTACTAACTGTAATGGATGTCTATTATATGCCTAGTTTTTGTAAATAGTACCACATCACAAGTTAAGTACAAATCAAGTTGCTAAAGTAAATGTGCTTCTAAGTTATCAGCTGCTCTGTATTTTTCTTTTCCGGTGCAGAAATAGCTAAGCATAGCGCCTGTGATTCATTAGTTGCAACATTAGCCACAAAAAGTTAATTTTGTCTCACACTTTTGAGTGGCAAGGCAGAAGGTGGCTCCTATATGATGGACCCAGACATGTGAAGGTGGAGGCATAGCTGTATGCCGCCGGGTAGGCTGCTATCTATGAGTACTTGGTCAGCGTGCATTCTGCAGCAGTAGCGTGCGCTGACTGACCGACGTTCCCCACGCTGATTTGCTTTGACCTCAAGGAAGGTAATGGTTGTGCTACTTGTATGAAGAGCACCCTTAGCCATCTATGAATGGATTGTAAAATCGACTGGTCATCTTGATCAATTTATTGTACTACTTGTATGAATTGTTTTGGAGACAACTTTTATTGGATCCATTCTAGTTGTGGTTGTGCTGAACTGAAGTAGTTTACTAAGTTTTCCGTTCTCATAGAGTTGGCTACTTTCTTATCATAGATGGCGATTTGAGTGCTGGCAGCGGCCTCCCATACCTATTTGAGCATGGTGATGATGTTTATTGTTTCTTTTGGATACTTAAGTAGCTAAGTACTGTTTATTTGAGCATCAGGTATGGTGCATTTTCTCTACTCTTTTCTATTCATAATGAGCATTTGCTACTACGACTTGTGGGATGTGAGCCTGATTGCTTATGTTGATTGTGGTAGGCGCAAATAGTCGTGGTTAAGCTGGGCATGTCTCCCATATATGGTCTATGCATGTATATTCCTTTTTGTTTTGTTTCCATGAAGTCAATTAGTTGCTCTGTATTTTTGTTTTCCAGTGAAGAAATAAACTCATACATAGCGCGTGTAATTCATTAGTTGCTAAATTAGACACAAAAAGTTAATTTGGTCTCACCCTTGAGTTGCAAGGCAGAAGGTGGTCTCGGAGACGGTGTCGACGGAGCTTGTGAAGGTGGAGCCTAGATGATGCCTCCGGGTAGGCGGCTATTTGTGAGTACTTGGCCTGATGTCACGCTGCTGGCCGTCGTTCGCCGCGCTGCTTAGCTTTGTCCTCTCAGAAGGTAATAGTTTGGAGTAGTCCAGATGCAACCTCGACAGCCTCTTGTTGGTTTAACATGTTTACATACTATATAAACAGCCACTAAGATAATAATCGGAGCTGATTTGATGAGATGCATCTTGTTCTTTTAGCAAAGCACCTATATAATGAATTCAAGCTTTTGTGTGCAGTGGTTTGTCATATCCTGATATATCCCAGTGGATGTAGGCTTGGCCTCCCATGCATCTCGCAGTGGTTGTAGGCTTGGCCGTCCCTTTGCTTGGTGCAACGGCGGCGAGTTCAGTCTAGGGCAAATGGCGATTTCGGCGTTGCTCTTTGTGGCCATCGTGCAGTTCCTCTTGCTGTTATTTTTTCACTACCAAAGTAATCGTGTGAAGCTTTGTTCGCCGAAGGATGAGAGCCATGTATTTTGTCGGTTACAATTGACAGTTGTGTTTAGTTTGAAGAGCACCCTTGGCCTTGTCTAGTTATATACTCTTTGTTTTGTGGTGTGGATGGGGCCTTGCTGTTGATTAGAAGCCTAGGCGCTCATGTATGTATTCAAATTTTCTCCCGTAAAGCTATGCGTGCTGTGTAATGCTTAATGGATGTTGAAAAGGTTGATGATTTGAAGCAAAATACGTCTCCATGTTTTTGGTCTTATATTTGGATTGATGCATATGGAAACCATTCCCCAGCTGGCGGCTGATTGTTTGAAACAAAGGAAATAAAAATTCTAAGGGCCTCTTTGGATTAGAGGAATTTCGTAGGAATTCTAAGAGCATTCCAAACCAAAGGATTATAGGATTGACAACACCAAATTCCTAAGGAATATGTCCGGATACCCTCTATTCCATAGGAATCTCAACCTGAGCTAAAACCTCTGGGTCTAATTTTTCTTTTTTTGGAATTGAGCCTGCTCGGACCCATAACGAACCATATGCACCAATTTTCTATAAAAAAACAAACTGGAAGAAATACTGGCGAACCAAACCAATACATCTGGTTAATCTAAAACCATTTTAAGATTTAATCTGCAATGGATGCATAGGAGCAGCACTCAACCTGGAGGCAAGTTCATTCATTAGTTTTTTTTTTTTTTTTTTTTTTTTTGAACTACTATTCGTCGCGGAAGAGAAGGAAGGAAGCACACAAAATTGTTGGGCATAGGTAATCAGCGAATTAAAGCGGTTATTAATAGGAGGACGGAAGATGACGGGTCCCGTGGATAGAATTACGTACGCCACGCCAAAGATTAATGATCCGGCCAGCTGTTGATTGGAAAGTGAGTAATTAGTGGAAGTTGCAGGTTTCCACCAGCAGCGATCCGTGGGACATCATCATCTACACCGTCCATGTACACAGTCGATCCAGTGTAGCATGTTAATGAGCGGCTCGATATATCCTAGCGGCAACAAGTGGAAAATTTCCCTCCAAGACGTATACCCGAGTCTCTATCGCCTTGAGCCCGTGCCCTCTATATATACTAAGGCAGTGTCGGTGCAGCCGCGTGCGGTTGGCGCGCGACTTGGCGGACTTTGCGGAATGGCGGTAGGCGTAGAGCGAGGGAGGGGTCGGGCCGCTAGCTACGGACGGACGGACGGACGACAAGGTAACCAACCAGCCATGGCTTGTTCATCGAACTAACCATGAATATGATGTATTCTTGGCTAGATCTGTTTTTGCGGGGAAGAAAAGAAGAGGTTTCACCGGATGGATTTGGTTTAAAGCTAGGTAGGGAAACCAAACAGCCAGCCGGCGCGCTCGTTCCATGTTTCTTGGTGGATGGATTGAGAGCTCCACGTACCTTAATTAATTTGTTTATGGACGATGGCTGGATCGATCGATTCAAGTGGGAAAAAAAAGGGGAAACGTACTACGCTAGCTAGCTAGCTGCGTACTAGAATTGAAATCTGGTTGTTGAATCTGATTGGAGGTCTAAAAAAAAAAAGGAGATGAATAATAATAGTAGCGTGGTTTTGGTTTGAAGCCCAGCCCAAGAGCTAATAGAGGGGGAGAAAAAGCAGGAGGGAGGTGGTACGTGCTAGCTTTTCTTTTTAGGGCAGAAAAGATACGTGCTAGCTTGTTTACTGAACGGGAGGAGAAGACCGCTCATTGCGATCCAGACCCTTTTCACGTCAACGTTTAATGCATGCACGCACGGGATGCCTGCCTGCCGGTCAACAGCGCGGGATGCCACAAGATGGATTGTTGCATCTCGGTCTATTCCTGTGTACCGCTCATCTTAGTTTGGTTTCGTCTCTCTCCAGGTCCGTGCGCACCCGCACATGACACCATCCAAACCATCACGTGATGCGAAAGCCAGACCGCTGCTGCTTTCCTTTTCATATGATTTGGTGGATCGAGTCGAATCGATCAGGTATTTCCTCTCGCACGCGCGCGGGTTCTTGCTTTCTTCTTTTCTTATGGGATGGCCGAGGTATACCTGTACCGTGAGTTCGTGACGATCAGCTTGCTTGATGTATGAGCCTGCAGGGAAACGTTGGATCGAAGGCTACCAGATCGTGGCGGCAAGTACGATCGGATCGGAGGCTATATAATAACTAGCCCCGCTCCATACGGTGGGATCTCGCAGGGCATCCCGATGGCCAAGACGCGTAATATTACACGCTGGCCCAACCGGAACTTCATCCTATCTCTCCAACTACGGAACCCTACAGCCGTCGATCGCAAGGAGACCGCTGCCGAACCCGCCCCCAGAGTAACTACGCGGGCGTGGAGCCGCCGCCTCGCCGCAGCCACAGCCGCCCTCCCAGAACAGATCCTAGTATGGGAGATCTTCGTCCGCCTTCCGGCCGACGACATCCTCCGCTGCCGCGCCGTCTGCCGCTACTGGCGTGGCCTCACCTCCGCGACTGATTTCCTCCTCGCCCACCACCGGCGCCAGCCGTCGCTCCTCCTCCTCACCCAACAAGCCGTAGAAAGCCCGGATCCAGCCTTCGAGGACTGCCATCCCATCCTCGGGCTAGACGACCACACTGCTGACCTCAAGTTCTTTGCGTTCAACAACTCCAATGGCTTCAAGGTCCACGCCTCCTGCGACGGCCTCCTCCTCCTCGCCCTCTCGGGCGGTACATTCCTCATCTGCAACCCGGCCACGCGTCAGTGCGCTCCACTCCCGTGCCTCACCGCCGAAGCAGGACGCGTCAACACCGCCGCGTTGTACCATCACCGCCCGTCGGACGAGTACCGCGTCATCTACTGGAAGTCGAGAGACCAAGAGGACCACCACGAAGCTACCGCAGCCTACTACATCGTCATGGCGGGCCAGGGGCACTCGCCGAGACGCGTTATTGGAGTCCCGCCTCGTATCGACAAAGCTATGATGGAATTCCACAACACGGCCCCACCAGTCCTGTTCCGCGACCGCCTTCACTGGCTACCCAACCGCAGCGACGACGACGCCTGCATACTCGTCTTCGACACCGTGGCCGAGTCATTGATCAGGATCATGCGACGGCCGGCCGGTGCTACCACAGCGTGCAATCGTTTGTGCGACATGGAAGGTTCAATTGGCTTTAGCTGTTTTGTCGACAGGAGGACGGCCACGAAAGTTTGGGTGTTGGAGGACTACGAAAGAGAGGTTTGGTCATTCAAGTACCACGTGGAAGTCCCGGTGAGGAGCTTCATGTGTAACGACCTTCAAGTTGCACAACATTTGGTTTTGTCGTCCCACAACGGTGGTGTGTTAGTCTACCATCACTCCATCTTGCAGCACTGTGACAACAACGGCAAGTTGCTCGATTCATGGCGGGGCACGGGCTTTATTATTGTTGGACCATGGTTTAAAGAAAGCCTTGTCAAGCATGACTTCTTCCCGAGGCAGGGCTGTACCTGGGTTGGTCAACCACGTTTTTTTCCAAAGGCTCTAAGGTAGCTCTACATAGTGATTAGCCTGACGGATATGAAATATTCCTATCTTTAGTGAGTACCTTTTTTTTGCTATGGTGATTGGATGTATCGAGCTGATTTAGTCCTACATAAGATATGTTCAATACAATTTGGATTTTACCTTTAACTAGACATTTTCAGGACAGTGGTTATATTAATTGGGAAATATGCACTTACTAACAGCTATTATCTCAGTTTTGGTGCTAAAATGTATAGAACCTCTACAAATCAAAATAATCATTTGATGTTTCTTCACTTGTGAAGTAGTCAGGCTGCTCAAAGATATCCCGCATTCGAAGTTTTTGCGTACAGTGAGTTATTTTTCCGGAAAAAAAAATAGCAATCACAATATGTAAGTAGCACGTTCTGTGATTATTTAATCAAGCAGAACTATAAAGAGTTCAAAAAACTCCATTGATACCACACATTACAAGCAATGGCGAATAGATAGGATAAGCAATAGGTGAGACGAGGACATGTGCCGACGCTTGAGGCAGGCGATGTTATGGTATCAAGAGGAAAAAATGCACTTACTAACAGCTATTATCTCAGTTTTGGTGCTAAAATGTATAGAACCTCTACAAATCAAAATAATCATTTGATGTTTCTTCACTTGTGAAGTAGTCAGGCTGCTCAAAGATATCCCGCATTCGAAGTTTTTGCGTACAGTGAGTTATTTTTCCGGAAAAAAAATAGCAATCACAATATGTAAGTAGCAAGTTCTGTGATTATTTAATCAAGCAGAACTATAAAGAGTTCAAAAAACTCCATTGATACCACACATTACAAGCAATGGCGAATAGATAGGATAAGCAATAGGTGAGACGAGGACATGTGCCGACGCTTGAGGCAGGCGATGTTATGGTATCAAGAGGAAGAACGCTCGTACTCTTATGGAGATCACATTATGGAGGTTTGCTCATGACTGCCTTCCATGTGGCCATCAATTTCAGAAGAGGCAGATTCCAGCATCACCAAACTGCGTGTTTTGTGGGTGTCATGAAACAATTGAGCACTCTAACTTGTGTTGCCAATTTGTATGTGTACCCGGTTTCTCTCAATCGTCAGAACTTCATCTCACCGAGGCCTGAACTTCATCACCAACTGCGTGTTTTGTGGGCGTCACGGCTTCAGTCCATCAGATCACGTGGCACCTCTTTTTGGCTTAGTGTCATGCCTTTTCAAGTCCACACACTCCGGCATCGTTCGACTTTTGTCAAGCATTTATGTATTCCGAGTATCGCCACCTACAAAACACTTGCAAATGAGCTTATTTGCCAAGTGCTAGCTCTTGACCAAGTGTGACTATTTGATGCTCTCGGCATATGGGGAAATGTTGCCGAGTGCCCGATAAATCGCACCTTGGCAAAATTCAGGCACTCGACATATAACAATGCTGATTCCGGTAGTGCGTGTGCATCTATGAAAATATCGAATGTTATTGCCATCAAGGAGCTTCTCCAAGTCTTTGACTTTGTTTTACACGAAAGAAAATGTCGATGCATCCCGACTCATTCATAGTGATGCCATCAGCCCGTGTCCTTTTGCGTGCGTTTATATAAGTTTTGAGGTTGTGAAACGAATTTGTGAGGATTTAAAAAAATGGCCATGTGCGTTATAATTAATACGGAGTACGCATCACGCGATCAATGGTGAAGATACTACTTACTGCTTGAATTTTCCTGGTCAACATGCGATGCAGGCTATGTTGAATAGGAATGTTGGAAACCCATAAATAAGGGCCTCGAGCTTGGGTAACATCAAGCAAATGGCAAGCCTGCGTGCTCACACAAATCTCCAGGCCAACTAGCTAGCTAACTAACCAGATTTTGAGTAGAGCTAGCGGCCTACACGATGCTGGGAGTCTCCTCCTCGATGTTGGTCCTGGTCATCGTCGTAATAATAATCACATACTACCTTGTCCAGAGGTTTAGGCCATCGGCGGTGACGGCCGTGCCGCTCCCGCCCGGGCCGCAGCAATGGCCAATGGTGGGCAACCTGCCAGAGATGATGCTGAACAAGCCGGTGTTCAAATGGATCCACCTCACGATGAAGGAGATGGGCACCGATATCGCATGCTTCCGATTCGGCGGCGTCCATGTCATCCCGATCACCTGCCCTATCATAGCCAGGGAGGTGCTCAAGAAGCAAGATGGCAACTTCGCGTCCCGCCCGCTCACCTTTGCGTCGAGTGCCGCCGGCGGAGGGTACAAGGAAGCTGCTCTCTCTCCCTTGGGCTACCAATCGAGTAAGATGCGGAGGGTTCTCACGTCGGACATTGTCTCCCCGTCCCGCCACAAGTGGCTCCACGACAAGCGCGCCGACGAGGCCAACCACCTCACGCGCTGCCTCTACAACCAGCTCACCATAATTGGTGACGGAAACACCACCGTGGACGTTAGGCATGTCGCGCGGAATTTCTGTGGCAACGTGATCCGCCGGCTCCTCTTTGGTAGCCGGTACTTGGGCGAGCCTCAGCCTGACGGGGGCCGGGACCTATCGAGATGAAGCACATTGACGCATCCTTTGCCATCATTGGGACACTGTTCTCCTTCTGCGTCAGCGACTACCTCCCGTGGCTAATAGGCTTCGACCTCGACGGCCACGAGAAGGTCGTCAAGGAGGCTAACGCCACACTGGATAACCTGCACGACACGGTCATCGACGAGCGGTGGAGGCAGTGGAAGACCGGCGAGAAGGAGGAGGTCGAAGACATCCTCGACGTTCTCGTGACGCACAAAGACAGGGATGGCAACCCGTTGCTAACCATAGAGGAGGTCAAAGCACAGACCAAGGTAATGAAAGCGCATATTAGTTTTTGGGATCTAAATGCATGCACGCGGTTGACCGTCTCCATCCATACTCAAGTGGCTTTTTTTTTCTTAAAAGAAACACACACACACACAAAAAAAACAATCATCTTCAACTCTCTCACAATGGAAGAGTTACAGTATCACCATGTCACGGCTGATTTTTCCAAGGATTTCTTAGAGGCACTTTTAGAAAGTGTCTTTGAAAAATATATAGACCGGCACTTTAAAGTGTCTCTAAAAATCGACCTTCTGAGACATTTTCTTGAAACGCCTCCGATTATAATCTAAGACATATTACGCAGTGACTTAGAAATATAGGTCCTTTACTTATAGTGCCTGTAAAAAATTGTATAGTGCCTCCAATTATAATTTAAGGCATATTATGTAGTGTCTTAAAAAATGTATTTTTAGAGGCACAATAAAAATACCTCAAAACTCTTTTATTTAGGCACTATTTATTAATGCCTTAAATGATCTTTTACTATCCGATTTGATTTGGCATTTTTTTTAAATGCCCCTTATGATTATTTGAGGCACTTTAAAAAAATTTAAGGCATTTTTGCGTGCCTTTGAAAATCAGCCATGATGTAGTGTCTGAAATAGTAAACAAAAGACCAGGAATCATTCCCGTGTAATTAGAGATGGAGTACTAAACAGCATTGAGGAGATTAGAGATGGAGTGCAGAAAAACTACTCCCCACGTTTTGTTTCCAAAGTCAACTATTGGAAAGAAATTATATAAACAAATGTTGGTTCTTATAGTACTAAATTCGTACAATAAAACCATATTTCATGATGTGTTAGTTGGGATTGATTTTTGTTAACGTAAATGTTGGATTCATAATAGGAACTTGAACAAAAAATTCAGACTTTTTGACTTGGGAGTAAAAACAAAAACCACTTATTGGGGGTGAATATGGCATTTTTGGCCGCCGGTAACACTTTTTCTTGCGGTGGATAATCCTGGTTACGAGATTGATATCTGTAATAGAAACACTAATGATGGTATGTTTATTTTCATTAACATGCTTATGTGCACTAAATTTGCCATATTCATGCAGCTTATAGTTTTAGCCGCGGTTGACAACCCGTCCAACGCCGTGGAGTGGGCGCTGGCGGAGATGGTGAACAACCCTGAGTTATTTGTGACAACAGTGGAGGAGATGGACCGGGTGGTGGGTCGCGAGCGGCTTGTGCAGGAGATGGACATCCCACGACTTAACTATGCCAAGGCATGCATCCGCGAAGCATTCCGACTGCACCCGGTGGATCCATTCAACGTGCCACATGTCGCGCTTGCCGACACCACCGTCGCCGGCTACCGCGTGCCCAAGGGGAGCCATGTTCTCCTAAGCCGGATCGGCCTAGGCAAGAACCCGACCGTATGGGATGAACCGCATCGCTTCAAGCCAGAGCGCCACATGGCTGATGGCGTTGATGTGGTACTTACTGAAAATGACCTACGCTTCATTTCCTTTAGCACCGGCCGTCGTGGTTGTGTCGCAACATCGCTAGGGACGGCCATGACCGTCATGCTCTTTGGCAGGCTCCTACAGGGATTCACCTGGAGCAAGCCACCTGAGATGACGAGCATTAATCTTAGCGAGTCAAAGCACAATCTCTATATGGAAAACTCTTTGGTATTGCATGCCAAGCCGCGCCTTCCGTTGCACCTCTATCATCTCTAGCGCCATCAAGAAAATTTATGTTGCAACCTAGCCCTATTGACCTTTTCAGAATATTCTGGCTTTATCGAAAATAAGAGACAGGTTTCCAAAAGGACGATGTCAATAAAATATCAAGTTTTTGTAATATCTTTAGAGCCATTTTGCGAATCACTAGAATGTCTCTCTATCCATCTATTCTATCTTTATATGACGGGCCATAAAAAAAGTAGCGAAATATCTTGTTGATCGTGTAAATATACCTTTGGTTGTACCTCCACGTGGTGAATGAGTCCCTGGTCTCTTTGGTAGACTATGTCATGATACAGATCGGTTAGTTAAAAATAGGTACAATGTCTTCGTCGTGGCTATTCCTTATTGCCCGATAAAAAAATTATGGTACTAAGTAAGCTTTGTTCATTGCTTCAATGTGTTGCACATGCGTGCCATTCGTCTCTATGGTGCTGTTTCCGGTCAGGTCCTCTGTCCATAGCACCCGGTTGATCCTGCCGGCTCCTGCCCCTCTGATACCACTGGTTCTTGCCGCCGATGGTTCTCGGGCTGATAAAAAAGGAGTTAATACAGCTGAAGATGGTGCAGTTCATGTGCATGACCAGCAGGTCTTGGATTACAAGAATTATCTTCCAATTGAGATGAGGTAGAGGAGGCCCAAAAACGAAAATTTCCAAAAAGTCGTGGCGGGAGTGTTCGCAAATTTTGTTTTGGCGCTCGAGTATGTACACCTGGTAGGCTGGTACCTAGCTAGCTCCAAAAATGTACATTGTCAAAAAAAAAGCTCCAAAAATGTACATGCATCTATCACAACACGTGATGGATTATAGATGTTTGTAACTTGTGACTTGCATGCCCGTCACACGCCATTACCGGGGTGCACACGCGTCTGTCGACGGCGAGCAGCACAGGTGAAGGAGAAGAGGGAGGGGAGTCGTGAGAGGGTCTCTGTGCTCACCATGGGTCGCAAAAACATCTTTGTCAAGGTGAAATATAGCAGTGTTGTTTGGTTGCTCACTAGAGAAGGTGGTACCGTGGACTTCATCCGGCGAAGAAGTGTTCTTGAAGGTGCGATACATCAGGACAATCCCATGGTGCACTTCAAAATGGCAACGGGGACGGGGATTGCCGGGTATGACTCCACCGTCCCCGCCCCGATCCCCGCGAGTCCCCGTCCCCACGAGTCCCCGTATAGCTATCGGGGGGGAAATGGCCCCCGTCCCCGTCACCGGCGGGTACCCAACACCCGCCGGGTATCCATGGGGCCATGACGCGAAGCTGATGCTTCTCTCCATGGGAGCACCTCCCTAGTTGCCGTTCGCCGTTGTAGGCTTGCAGCTGGGTCGCCCATCACCGCCGTGGCCAATTCCTTGCCCTGCCAGAGCGGAGGAGTGGAGGAAAGGAGTAGTGGAGGACGCCAGGTCGCGAGAAGGCCGGAGGAGGAGGAGGCCGGACCGCTGGAGGAGGTGGAGGAGAAGATCTTGAGGAGAAGGTGCGCCGGCGGTGGTTCAGTGGTCGTGGCCTTGTGTCTCACGGGCTCGACCGCTCGATCTGGAATTCTGGGAGCGATGGCGATTGGGATTTCAGAGATAAGATGGAGCAGTCTACGCTTTTTTTATTTATCTATCTGACTGACATGTGGGGTAACGGGTACCCGTGGAGCCTCCATGGGGGGATTTTGGTCCCCATCCCCGCCCCGCCAGCTTATCGGGTACCCGCCCCGCCATCCCCATGCGGAGGATTTGCCCCCCATCCCCGGTTGTTAGCGGGTAATTACCCGCGGGTACCCGACCCCACGGGTAAAACTGCCATCTTGAGGTGCACTTGCTAGATATCTGCATAGAGGGAGCCCATTTGAATCATCAAAGATGGATGTGCTCGATCTAGGTCATGTCACGGAAGCCTTCACAAAATCGGCTGGCCGAGGAGAGTAACCGAGGAGATGCGCACAGGATCAGTAACACTCTCAGGGGATCTACGTGCCACGGCAAGCTCCGTGAGAATTGCAGCGAGATGACATATACACATGCACGTACTATTCCTTTTCTTATCTTTAGAAATCATTATGAGAAGAAGAAGAAAAATGTTTTTGGTTTTGAAGCCCAGCATGCATGCACACGTGATAAAGTAGCCATGCATGCTAAGGAATTATGTGGTCTCCAAGCTAATCAGGTAGCATACTTATCTAAAACAAGTAAGCGCGGAGGAGTTGGGACGATAGCTGGGCTATCCACGATACCCACCTGGCGTGCTCGCGCTGGCTGATTTTTTTTCTCGTTTCGCAGCGTCTTCCTGGTTGCCCAAGGCGCAACTCGGCCCTTCCCAGATAAGACAAAACAACTGCCTCCTTCCTCGTTGCTTCATTTTCCTCTTGCGTGCATTCTTTGCCAATCCCCTTCCTCTCATCCTCCTTTCCTCGAGTTCCAGCCGCACGAGCCAATCCCCTCTCACTTCTAGATTTACCCAGTTGCCGCCTCTGATTCGGGCCGCCGCCACCGATGACCATCTACAACCAAAAGGGCAGATACACGCCGGAGAGGTCCCGGCGGCGCCGCCTCTATCTGTCCCGCGCTCCCTCCGCCTTCGCTGGTTATTGCTCGTTCACAGCTTCATTTTTTTCTCCCGCCGTCCGTCCGGCTCCCAATATCCACTCGGCACCATTCCAACCTCACTTCCCCACCTCGTCTCTCGCGTGGTTGCATCGTCCCCAAATTCCTCCGTCATCTTTCCCCGCTCCCAACGTGGTGCTGCTCCTCCGCCTCGCCGGTATGCGACCCCACACTCATACGCGCTTGTTGGCTCAGCTCTCACAATGTGAACATGGTGGTGGTCTCCTGGTAGATAGTGCTCTGTATGTTTGGCAGTAGCATCGTTGATGGAGGAGCAGGGGATGTTCAGGAGGATGGCGGTGGGGGGGACGGGGACTCTAGATTCTCGTTTTTCTCTCTTTTACTTATCCCTCTTCCGAGAACATATTACCATATCTGTGGATATCTCATTTTATCTGTGCTTACAAGGTGTTTGATGAAAATCCGGTACGGAGATGCATGGGCACTGAGGAGGACATTGGTCAGGGGAAGGCGCAATTAGGCAGAAGCTCCAAGGTGTTCGCTAGCCAAGATACGATTCCGCGAACCCCCATTACAATTATGCACATCTATTCAGCTAGTAGCCGAACCCTGCCTTGTTCATGAACTGAATGTTAGCATGTTCTCATTTGCGTGCAGATTGGACGCTGACTGGGATGGACAAGAAGAGAGAAGACACTGAAGGATGCAGGCCGAGCAGAGACGGATGGTCACAGAATAAGAAGATTTACATTGTGTGTCCGCAACAACAGCTATAACTGTTCAGCTCAGGTCCAGACATAGGTGAATTCCGCCATTAGTGAGTTAATCATCATTATGCTTTAGGTTTTTCATCTACTGTAACACAAGTTTGTTAATAAGGACATCGTGTCCTCTTCTTGCTCTAGACACTATTCTTCGCCATGTACAAGGATGGCCTCTGCTACACCTCTCTTTGGCGAGTTCCTCCTTATTTTTGATAGCTAAATTAACTTCCATACATATATGTGATATCCATGGCGATGGTCGTAATCTCTCTTTGATTGAGTTCGATAAGGGAAACAAAGATCTCGTCTTGAGAAAGGAATTGATTTGGCGCAGTTTATTTTTTATAGACGCTTAACAAATTTATAGGTTGCTATTTTGCATTTTGCACAGAAGCATAGCTACTAAGTAGATCATTGTCGTAAATTTCAGGATTTGTAGCTGGTGTTAGATTGATTCTCTACGATGCTAATTACTATTGTGATAATTTTAGTTACAGATACGATATCCAAATTATCTTATAGTTTTCAAATATTTATTCGGAGGTATTTTTCTCATTGCAGCTGGATTTCTGGTATTATTTTTTGGAGCATGAATGTTCTCTTCCAAACCTGAATTACCAATAGGTCTATTTAATTTTTCACGCCTTGAAATCTTTCTTGACCAGATATTTTCATTTTTAGGGAGTTGTATGATCAAGTGGTAAGCCCTCTAATTTGTCCATCAGAACATGAGTCAGGTGTGTTGTTGTCCTATCAGATGGGTTTTGCAAGATGAGGACAACAATAATCTCTGAGAATCTTTGCTCTGATATTCCTAGCACTAACGATATGCGCCAATATTAGATGATGCAAATGTGTGTTTCCAGGCTTTCTTTTCTTACATGTCTCCATATTTAACGTGACTTTTATCTTTCGAAATTCGTGGCAGAATGTTTGGTTAACTACTTAAAATCTATCTCCTAAATAATATGGATAAAATATAGCCTTCATGAGTGCATATGTACTAAAATCAATATATTATTTTGAGCACGTCTGCACACCTATAGGACGCCAAGAAGGGGAAGGAGTGGCGGCGGAGAGGCGCTGCTCCACCTGATCCGCCACACCTTGGTGCCTGCCGTGATGTCGAACATTGGCGAGGATGCAGGCCAGGGGATGGAGATTACAAGGTCTGCCGACGCCTATTTGTTTTGTCTCGCTCGCCTCTTTTATCCTTCGGTTGCAGCATGTGAACTCAGAGGGTGTGGATGTAGTGACGCACCAGTGGCTGCTCGAGGAAGCACGCAATCTGCAATGCCGGCCCGCCTAGCGGTACAGTTCATTTAGGTAATAAACATCAACCGAGGGAGAAAATCTCGGTGAACCTGTTTGGGTTTAAAACATAAGAGTTTCCTGTTAGCAAAAAATAATATCTCTGCATATTGATTGTCTGAGGCGAGTTATTTGGTTTGACATCACAAGTAAATCACACTGTATGTCACCAATATTACTCTCTTTTCTTGGATTATCTTTTCAACAGCTCTATTTTATTGGTTCTGTTGTAAATTGGAAGTTGAATATCATCGTAGAGTGTACATCTAAATATCTTGCATTGAAGAAGACAACCATCTACTTTCTTTCTCTATATGTTTTATCCATGTAGTTACCTAAAAAATACTCCCAAATTTCACATATTTTCAATGGCTTGTTGTCTTCACAATTACTGGAAACCTATTGGAATTTAAGCTGTAACAGTGATGATGTAGACTACACTACAGATAACCTCAAAGTTAGTGTTTCTACAAGAGGACAACCATCTACTTTCTTTTGTGTTTCTTACTATGTATATATAAAATATTAAGGAATTGTAGAAGCAGTTCTAGGTGAACAATTCTATGTATAAAGGTTAAACTGCTTATTTCAAGAACTTATTTTGACCTCCATATGTTGAATTATTGCTTATCACCTGTGAACACTAATTCTTATTCATATGCTTTGGCTGCAAGTAAACCGATACCGTGGCTTTACTATTACACTCTTGTTCTTTCTGCCTTGTTGAGTTGGTCTGACTTATTATTGCCATGTATCAATCCTAGAAGGAATAATGTGCGCATCAACCTGCAAGAACATTCAGCTAAGAGTTGAAAATCACAAATTGGCGTCATTTTTCGTGCTGAGTTGGGGCACATTTTCTCCTGTTTGGTGCCAATGCATATGATACATTTGCTAGGCGACATAAAATAAATAGGCTATATTTTCCTTTGCATTTGATCATATTTGCATCTACCGTCACCATTTCTCTAAAGAATTGTAGAAGCAGTGTTAGTTGGTATTAGGCTATGGATTTCATAGTAGCCTGAAAAATATTAAACTGGTGCATGTACATTACACTCTGTTTGAAAATTACACAGATTCCATATATTTACTGTTTCTTTTCTATAATTTTGAATAATTGTCTTCTTGAACCAATCTTCTATCCTTTTATTTATTGTGGCTATGTTTTGCAGGTTCAAATAAGCATTTATCCAATGATATGTCTTCGATTAGTAATGGTTTACAAGTAAAATAACTATTCAGATAGTGATTATAGATGATGTGCATCTAACCGCCGCCGGTTATTATAGTTATCATCCTGAACAGAAGCTTCTGAGAGGCATGCAACTACTTTAGTCAAAGTTATCTGCCATTGATGAAGAGGAACTCTCAGGACAAGCCAACCCACCGACCCCATCTGAAAACAATCTGCCACATCAAAGGTAAGATGCCTCAATCATCATAGCTAGCTTCACTTTACATTAACCCAGAATTTTATTCCCCTTTGCAGCTAAAAATAGAAACACTACTACCGTCGTTGTTTGATGCTACTCTATTCCTACTGATCAGACACATGTTACACCTCATATTGATATTTCAATCAGGAGAGACCAAATGAATCTTCGTGCTCTACGAGAACTAAAATATTTGGAGAAGTATCTTCAAGGTACATTGTTAGTTTTGTCACGGATCAAACCAGTCCTAATAAGCTGATGACTACCATCTTCTAAAACATTGCAAAGGTTTAGATTCCTTATCAGAGCGCATGTAGATCCCTCTTTACTATTCATCACCCTGAGAAGTATAGGCTTTTCACGCTTGCTAGGGAGTCGCGTTGTCTCGCTTTTGTTTCTGCATTATTGTTTAAACTAGAGGATCATCCTTTTGAATGAAACTCCATGTCCGAATGTTGTAATTGTGTAATCATGTGTCTTCTGAGTTGAGCTCATTTGCAATGGTTCTATGTTCATCTCAAACCATCCATCAACACGACGTTAAACTTCAAGTGACTTCCTCTTAGTAACAACACATGAGGACAATAGGCTGTTAAAATTGGGGCAATGATTTGGATACAGATGACCGGCTAGGAGGCGCCCCAAGGGGCGCCCCAGCCTCTAGTTGTAATAATGCGCATACAACATCTTCCTCTCCTCGATCGGTGTTGAGCCGCGAGTTCACTCGGGATACTACATGGCCGACCTAGCCGCTGAAAGCCAAGCGCATCGATAAGCTCTTTCTGGTCCATCCGCGAGTGGTGATGGACATAGGAACTTTCGGAAGTCTAGGCACAACTTAATGTGATAAATTTTTCAACGAGATCACTAGACGGCGATGTTGGAAAGCCTAGGCAGTTAGGTGCTAGGTCAGCGAGCAAGAGGAGGCGACCCTGTTTCGGGGGAACCCATCTCATCCACGACATCGACAATGATGGAGCCGCCATTCGCGGACATGAGCGAGATGTTAGCTATGCACGTGGCGTGACATGATGTCATCATGAGTGGCCGTTTCAAGGAGCACCTACAACACTATGCCTAGCAGCGTCGATGGGCCGATGCAAGTCTCTCCCGACGCGTTCCCCTCCTCGAGGCTAGCCCACGCTCTGTGCAGCACACGATACTTCTCGTTCTTCGATCCCATCTCATTTTTGATTGACAAAAAATAAAGTAATCCAATGCCACGTTAGTGGATATTTTATGTTGAAAATATATATTTATTGTGCCTATCTTGTTTTCACATAGGGAAGGCAATCCATCACATATACTTAATCTTAAAGGTATATCCTTAATCTCTAAGAAAAAAAAAACCCGCCATGAAGCATGCCCTCCCCGATATTGGGCTCGACATCCGCAGTCCCCGATCCTTGCACCACTGATATCTCGGACGATGTCGTTGACGTTTGGAAGACTCTTGTTGCCCCTCCCCCATCACCCCAATGAATTTAACGAGAGTATTTAGCATTAAACCACCACTTTAGAGCGGAAATTTTGAAAAACCCCACTTTACGTTTGAATTGCAAAAAAGACCAATTTTCAAAAAGAATTTTCCGAATCGATTTAAACCCTCATTGATAGAAAAAGTTGACGTTGGATCTTACAGCAGGAGCCACCTATTAGGAAGACGTGGATTTTCAGCCCAATCGTAAAATAAAAGAAGAGAAAAAAAAAACCCTTCTGCTCGGGCAATGTCGGACACCGCAACAGCCGAGAAAGGGGTGTCCGCACTTTGGCCTCCGACAAATGATTGTCAGGATCTCAGGCGAGAAGCCCCTCCAAAACCTTGAACCGTCCCGCAACAACCTCGAGCCATCCTGCAACAGGCGCTACTCCGGAAACAACTCTTGCATTGCCATAGTCGCGGGTTGCCGTGAGCGCCACCGAGGACGCGAAAGACCCCGAGGAGCTGGTGGGTGGTGTTATGGCCCGAAAGAGTGGCTTGACTACGAGTAGCTGCCCCATGACGCAGCGGAGCAACTAGATATCCATGAGCTCGTTGTGATCAGGTTGTCCAAGAGCATCTCCGCAGCCATGTAACGATCACGAGTAACATCACTGAAGGTGAAATCTTCAACTCACGACAACTACATGACACATGAGATGATTGGTACTAAATTACCATAGTATAAGATATTCGCACACGACAACTAACTAACACATGAAATTACTGGTGTAACTATCTTCTAGCGTAAAATAATAACACGAGACAGCGAAACGACACATGAAATGTCATGAACTAACTAACATGTAGAATAAAATAATAAAGCGGGACAACGAAACGACATATGAAACGATAGGAATAACTATCTCTAGTACAAATTATAGTGTGGGACAACAAAACGACACATGCAATTCTAACTAACAATTATCTCATAACACTAATAACACGCAGCAACGTAATAACACATGCAATAATAGGCAAAAATATATCTTATATTTAGTCTTTATGATTCTAGAGAAGTAAAAAACCGCCAAAACTCATTGACTACTGTTTGAAAATAATGAATAATAATGCCAAGCTAGGCCCCCACTTTGATCATGTTATATATGGTTTGTTTATTATAATTTTTTTAATCACTTATAAAATAAACATGGTATTGCAGTTTACATAGTTATATTATACTTTCAAACTAGATAACATTTATTTAGATAATCACACCCCCCCCCCCCCGCGCGGGCATGAAAATTCTCAATACGACAAACCATGCAAATTTCCGAGGACTCTCCATGACCTTGTGTCGGAGTTACCTATGTTTGAGTGAACGTTGTTGCGCGAGACGCGGGTGTCATGTATTATCTCTAGCTAAACTTCCAATTGTGGTACTATGTTATCTGTGGCGAGACGCGGGTGTGATGTATTATCTCTAGCTAAACTACCAAATGTGGTACTATGTTACCCGTGGTTTTCAATAAAACAACAATAGTTTTTACAACCCGATTTGGTTTTTGGCGTTTGACCCCTCAAAATATGCGAAAAAGTAGACGCGGGTAAAACAAATGTAGGCACACCCCTTTGTAATATAGACCCTTAGAACGATTTTCATCTTCGAAGCGTTCATGTCGCAATTCTGTGACTACTTCATAATTTTCCTTGATCCCTCGTATGACCTCCCAATCGAGTGATTATTGTGGTTTCGGAAAGCACATCAAAAGAGATATGTATGAAAACAATGAATTGAAATTAAGAGAAGAATATTATAAAAAAATAGGAGGGAGATGGGCACTAACAATTAGTTAACAGTTGTGGCATCTATTATGTTTTATGGTATGTATCTTTGGTAGTTTTTAATCCCGTGTCGATGAACACATGATACGAATGAATACTATTTAAGGTGCATTATATTCATTGTCACACACGTACATTGACATTTAACGCGTGTTGTGAGACTAGATATTTTATGTTTACGTAATAGATAACACCTACTTAGAAAATAACCAATAATGGAAATTGGCAAAAAAAATAACCAAAAAAAATGTGTCCTATCGCTTTTGAATAGCTCGCAAAAAATACAAGTCATGAAAACCCTAACCTTATGAGAGTTTTCCACCGTATCTCGAAAGATCCCGATAGTAGTTTTATATGCAAAAGTTATGACTTATTGAATATGAAATCTCCATTCTCCTACTAGTTTTGTATGAAAATTTCGAAAAAAAAAGGCAGAAAAAACCCCAAAAGGTATGTGTGTATAGCCCTTTAAAATTGCGCCGAAACTACCAAAACTGAAATGGGCGGGAAAATGCCAATTATTTCATGCATGTTGAAAGAATCGATATTTAATGCGCAAAAAGAAAACATTAATGCTTAAAGCACGAGACGTAAAAATTGGGCCAAATCACAAACATTGTGTCTGATATAGCCCACGAAAACGAGGGTAATCTACCAAAAGGTATGTGTGCTACACCCCTATAAAAATGGCGTAGAAACTACCGAAAGGAAACAGGCGAGAAAAAGTGCCAACTATTTCATGCATGTTGAAAGAGTCGATATTTAATGCATGAAAAGAAAAATTTAAAGCTTAATTTAGCAGACATAAAAGTTGGTCCAAATCACAAACATTGTGTGTGATATAGCCCACCAAAGCATGTTGGTACTCTGCCAAAATGAAAAGAGGTGGATAAAGACAACCAAGTATTTCATGCATTCTGAACCATTTTATATTATTTTATGCTTACAAACTAATAAATGATAATTCCTACTCAGATTATGCGTGGTCGTGGCAAATTGGGCAGAAAACCCCAAAAGTAAGTGTGTTATAGCCCTTAAAAATGTGACCTAGAAAAGTGCCAAAACAGTAGTACGAAAATACCCGCGAAAACAAATATAATTTTCTATAGCCTCCAAATTGTCGGGAAAACTGCAAAGGTGCTATAATGGGCAAGGAACTAACAAAAAAAATGTGTTATAGTCCCCCACCCCCCAAACTGCGGAGAAAAACTGCAAAACTTCGTCTCATAACCATGTTACTATTGGGAAATATTACGGGAAAACCCCAAAACAACATACTATATATCCCATGATTATAGGATTTGGTCAATACGTCCTATCCGGGCAACAACTTGCATGCATATACCTACGTTGTGTGTGGACGTGGCCTCCAAGGCCATTTGGTTCTCCATCGTAACCTAGCACTGGTAGATGGTCCATGCATGTCGTACAAATCAAACGTGTTGTGCATGCAAAACTCTAAACGGTTGCACGCATATCTCCTCTACCCAAACCCCTCGCCTCTCTATAGCACCAAGACCCTGCCGTCAGCCCAAGAAGCACACTTGCAAGTCTGGTGGGCGCCTTGTCATGCTCGCCATCGTGGCGTAGTATAGCTCGGCGTCGGCGCCGCGTCTCGTATTCATCACTCAAACCATGCATGCCGATGTCCGGTCGATTGCTCTATACACCTCGGTCCTCGTCAAGCTCATACTTGCATAATTTCATAGGAAAAAAAATACCATATGGCTTCTACCAAAATAAATATGCAAATCCAGGTGACTTGTCGTCTTTTTACCTTGATGATATAATTGGATGAATGCACCCTAGTGTATCATTTGGAAAGAAAAGTATGAAATCCTTGCAAAAAATACCACCACCTTGATTTTTAGAGGTTTTTTTTTCCTAACCTTCAAATTGTTTTGATCGAGTCGCCACTCCTCTTTGCGATTTTTTGGGTGAAGACCGAAATAATTAATATAGTTCAAGTTAAATTATTTGCCGATTTGCTAGTAGACTAAATGTAAGCTTCAGCGTCACGTATGGATTAAGGACATGTGTGATTTTGTCAAGAAATTCACATAAATATCTAGAATTTACATCGATTTTAAGAAAACAAAAGTAGAAGCAAGTTTTATTCGGTTTCGCGTTGCTAAATTTTTTTCAGCTTTAAAAAATCATTACTGTGTATTTTTCTAACAAAAATGTATTAAGTAAAACCAACTATATAACGCGTCCTCGATGAAGCCATGCCATCCCACGACTAAGAGGTCATGACTGCGGAACTTTCGGCAGTGATGCAAGGCCAAGAAATCGCACAAAAAACATCGTAGGCGTCGAGGACATACACCTTTATTTCCCGTGAACTAAGAAAATGCCGATCTGAATGAGCATTGTGTCTGGTGCTATATAAAACGATCCTCCGACAACTCGTGGCGCGGCCTCATCTCGGAGAACACATCATTTGGCTGGTACTACCTAGTAAGTACTACTCCCTCCGTATCGAAATGTAAGATGTTTTAGCATTTCTTAGACAAAGTGAATCTAGACATGTTTTAGTGTAATATGCATATGAATTTATACACTAAAGCATGTCTAGATATGTTTTGAATAAAAAATGCTAAAACATCTTATATTTGGATACAGAGAGAGTATGTGCCTTGGCAAAACAAGAGCTAGCTAGTTCGTATGTGCTAATGGCTAGTAGCTCTTTGTTGTGTTACACCCGGATTAACCATGTGTTTTTTATTCTCCTCTAGGTGACACTTAGGTTTAGGGTGGATCGTTATATTTTAGCAAGGACTTGTGGAGTCTATCGTGAATGCCGTGCTGTCCAAAGACTCGTGCCTATAGAATTGTATGTGCTAGCCAATTATCTCAAAAGTCCGAACTGATGGAAAGGGGCTAGCATTGTATTTATATTTAACACTCCCCCACACGTCTAGGCTATTTTAGTCCTTAGCGTGGGATCGGTGCAGGCCGCAGAATCTTTTTTCTTTTGTTTTTAATACTGCGTGAGCAGGGTCTTGAACTCAAGACCTCTTGACTCTGATACCATATAGAATTATTGCACTAGCCAGTTATCCCAAAAGTCCGAACTGATGGAAAGGGGCTAGCATTGTATTTATATTTAACAGTGCCATCCTCAAAATCTGCACGAATTTCGCCACAAAGAAGGGCAAAGGGTGAGGGATTGGTGTGATCCAAAGACTCGTGCCATGTTTATCTTAAGGTAAATACTATAGATCTGAGTCCGATGTGAAGCCAATCACCGGACCTCGCCTACACCGTTCATCTTGTCTCCATCAAATGGGCTGGTTTTGGAAAGAAAAAAAAGAATCCCGTTAACCACGGTAGATCCATGCTGTAAAGAGAGGAGGAATTATTAAGAAACTGTCCGATCCGTTTTTCACGCTCTGCTCTGCTCTTTCACGGAGGCCATGGCTACGGTGCCGGCTAAGGTGCCTCCCCCTCATCTCTCTCTCTCTCTCTCTCTCTCTCTCTCTCTCTCTCTCTCTCTCTCTCTCTCTCTCTCTTCTTCACCATTGTTGTAAGGGATGGTGATGGTGAGCTTGTCGAGTTCGGCGCGTAACAAAAAGGTGCTGGTGCGGCGGCCTCATGCGGCGGCGTGGTCATCCGTGTCTCGGAGGTGTTGTTCCGTCCAAGACTCTTCTATGGCGAGTTCCACAACCATCATCTTCGATCATGGTGGAAGCGCAGCTGAAGGCACGTGCACTGTGTCAAGGCCATGCAGGCGTTGTCCATGGTGGAAGGGGCATGCAGCTGCACCTACAGGTCGCGCCAGGGCTACCCAAGAGAGCCAAGAGTGTCCCGGATCTGAACGGAGGGTGTCAAGCTTCTCAAGATCACCGTTGATGGTAAAGGCCATATGTGGCTGTGTCGCTCAAGAAGCTCGGACCCGATGCCCTGTAAGTTGATGGAAGCAAATATGTTCTTAAGTGGAAACATAGTATATGGGATGTTGAAGCATGACACAACACGTGTACTATGTCGAAAGTTGAAAAATGAGACGGAAGCAAAATTGTGTTAGAAGGAAGCCTGTTATGTTCGTACTAGGAAACACCGTGTAATGAAATTTGTAGCATGACATATGTACTATTGAAGCACCATTTTCTAGGGAAGCAAAATAGATATAGCATGAAAAAAATGTGGTATGGATATTGAAGGAATCAAATATCCTGTTACATGGAAACATGTTATTTTGAATTTGAAGCATCACACTTGTACTATGTCGAAAATGAAATATGAGAGGAAGCATATCGACGATGGATGTAGAAAATACATAGTGATAATGTCAGATAAATTAGCCTAGCACTTTTGTTATGGTAAAAGGAATAACGGAAGCAAAGCTAGAAGCATGTCATATAAGCAACCGAAACATTTTTTTTTGACAGAGAAGCGCATGCAATAGTTTGCGGGGAAACGGGACTAAGAAAGGTGACGTGATTTATGGTAGTAGTTATTGAGTAATTATATAAATGGAAACCACAAAACTGAAATGAATAAAGGCAGTAGTTATTTCGAAATAAATTTTCAATAGTGCAACCACTGCATGCAAAAAATTTGGAGAGTTGTTGCCTAATCAATTGCGTCCCAGATGGAAGCAATCGTGTGGTGTAGGAATAGTCCGATGGGAAGCTAGGCATCGGCATCCGACCCCTAGTAGTGCCCCTTATCTTAGGCCTTCTGTAACGCTCCAGGCTGGATCGTATCTTAAAAGTCCACGTAGGAGTATTGCTTAGGTGGAGGGCTATTAAATGAATAAGGATAGGAGAGCCGGTTCTTATTTAGACTACGGTTCTTGACACAGAATCCAAGATAAATGACATGGTTTGGCCAATTAGTGTGTAGAGTTGTTGATGGGATGGAGCAAAGTAAATAAATGCTCTGGAAAAGTTTGGAACCACGAACAAAATATGTTGCCGTATCTTAATATCACAAGATGACGTGGAGAGGGGTTAGAAACGGCAGAGCCGTTCCGCATTACGGATGGCCTTAATTCTTGCATGCGGTCGTTGTCTTTGGAAACGGTATGCAATTGGTTGTGCAGGCGGAATTAATGGGAGAGAATAACGATGAGACGTACAGGGGAGTTACTAATCTCGGAAAATGTGTGGAATTTATGCCTAAAATCTCACACCTAGCAGCCAATGAGAAGGAGAGAATGGCTTCCCCATGGATCGTTATCTCGACCGTGAACGCGAGCAAAACCAAGGAGATGAGAAGCCCTCCTGGATCCTGAAACGCACACCCACCCCCTCCTGGATCCCATCTCAATTCCCCGTTCCCCGCCGTCTGCAAAACCTAGGCGCCGCCGCCATCTGCCAAACCTATGCTCCGCCCGTCCGCCGCCGCCGGTCAACCCCATCGCGCCTCCCGTACCAGCACCTTCGGATCTGGGCTCTCGGCGCCCGTCCCCCCATTTCCTCGATGGACCAGCCGCGGGCGCACCAACCAGCGGCGACGGAACGCAGTGGAGTTGCAGGGCCCTCCCCCTCCGCTGCAAATGAGGAGAAGGAGCTCCTGCTGCTCGGTGACGCGCGGTGACTGCGGCCGGCGGGAGGAGCTCTCCGCGGCACAAGAACGGCGACGGGGCGGAAGAGATGCTGGTGGCCTTCCTCGAGCTGCTGCTCCTGCCGGCGACCACCTCCCCGAGCCGCAAACGCCAGCGACGTCCCCAACCTGCTGCTTGCCGGTGAGGTCCCTCTCCTCTCCCATCTACTCTTGCCAATATCCATCTCCTTTTTTTCCCGTTGAATGAAAGTGTAGGCACTACTAGTGAAAAGCATCCATACGTATTGAAGATGCGATTGATCCGTTTCACTCCCAATTGAAACCTGCAGGTTTAATTGCGCATAGGCACTAGTAGATATATGTAGGAAACGGCCGGGTGTGCTTTTCCTATGGCTAATTTTGCTGCTTATTAATTATTATGGACAAGCAAATTGTATATATAGCACTTCCCTGATTGTGCATGGACTGCTATATAGGCAACACTTTTGTTGCACAGCAATACTCTGCTTTGCAGCATTCTGTTTTGTATGATTTTGCTTAATAATAATAATGGGATTCCTGGTACCGACCAATTTTGCGTCCCTATGAGTGACACCTCGTACTGAATGTAAATGGGCTCTCCTCTGTTTGTAACAGCTAACACATTGCTAGAACATGATTCTTGTTTGCCGTTTCCCTGTTTAGGCTGCCGGAAACAAGACTAGAATCCTTGCTCAATCTCATGCTATTAAAGCTGAAACTATTTTGCTAGTTTAGAAATCACGGTATATGCAAAACTAGGAAATCATCTAGCAAACAAAGAATAATTGATTACTGGATTAGAACAATATCGCGGCATCTCCAATTTTAAACTACTCCCTCCGTCTCAAATTAATTGTCAAAAAGTTTGACAAAAATGGATTTATCTAGACATAATTTAGTGTTAGATACATCCACTTTTATCAAACTTTATGACAATTAAATTAAGACGGAGGGAGTACATCATTGGATTCGTCAACATTCAAATAGCTCTAAAGTTTCTCATTTCATACTATATTTTTCTTAGAGACAGGTTTACGGTCTACATTATTCAGGCTGAGTGATAATGATCTCGATAGATTATTCAGACTAGTATCAATGTTACCAGTAGCTTCAAAGTTTATGCGATCATATACAAGTTCTGATTTGATGTTAGAAGTTTTAAGTGAAACAATACTAGGATGTGTTCCTCCATTTTATGTTCAATTCCTGATTTAGGCTAGAGAATATGAAAGTTCAGATTTTGTGCATTATTATGTGAATCTGTCTCAACATCGCCACCCGCGATCTCTTCTGCGACGTATATTTTTTGGATTTTTATAACCATTGACGTCCCTGCACCGCAAGTGTCTTTTTGTCACCTGAACCACTCTCTCGGATAGCACACTGCCTTTCATCTCTCAACGGTTTTATAGGCGCACCCATAATGGACACTTTTAAAGGTTTTAAGCATCTATGATATCTTTTTAGCCACTGTCATATTTTTTTTTGTTTCTTAGTTAGACACTGTCATTTTTTTTTTCCTTGTGCAAAATCTTGCAGCCACTTCATGAGTTTCTGTAGATTGCTAGAACGCCGTGGTTATTTTTGCTGTTATTGTGATTCGTTGTAAGTGCCAGCGTAATTAGAGTGCATCAAAGAAGACTGATATGACTTGCATTTTTGGTCATTATCTACATGTATGGTTACAAGCCGAATGAATTCTTGTTGTACATTTCCTGTCCTCTTATTTGTGGAACTAAGATGTGATTATGTTTATTAATTTTGGTCCTTGTAGCTCAACTATATTTCACCTACATTTCATCATTTCTGTCATGTCTTGAAACCTCCTCCTCGATGTCAATTGGGTTAGCATGAGGGAATTTGATTTTATTGCTAGCTCTTGGCATGATCTGGGTGTTGGTATCACCTCTGTGTGTACATATATTTGAGAAAAAACATGCTCCTTTGGCTTTTCTTTAACATGTGGGATGAATGAATTCTTCTATTTCTATGAATGAAAGCACCAGCCTCGAAGAAAAATCCACAATTTCATAGCTCTATTGAATGTATTACACCTCCATTATTAAGATTAGACCCTTACCCTAGTAGTATAGCAACTTTCAATACCCCAACCTCATTTTCTTAATCAGGACTTTTGGTTACATGAGGTATATGTTGAACCATCATGCATGCCCCGTTCACATACAACTGAGTTGTTGGCCAAAATTTTCCTAGTATATGTTTTTTGTTGCTCTTGTGTAATAGCGCTCGATAGTTTTGGTTCCATCTTTATTTTTATTTTTGATCTTTATTCTGCTCATGCATAGGCATTAATAAAACATGATTTTTTCCGGTCCTTTCGACTTCATCGTCGACCGACTATGTGATGTGGCTCACATCTGGCTACTCCCGCTCCTCAGGTCCTGGCTGCTTCAGGTCCGGTGTAGTTATTTTTATGCTGGCCACGGCCTCATGTCTTCACCGGCTGCTCCACAATACGAGTATTTCGCTGAGTCGGAGCTCAAGGGGGCCGACTTTCCCGCCCAATTGGATGTCTAGGATAACACCCACTGTGTTTATTTCTCCGAGAAGATAACACCCCTACACTAGTACTAGCACTACTGTCAATACCGTGACCTCGTTTTCTTTTTGTCACGAGGATTGGTTACAGGAGGTATATGTTATAAATCAGCATGCATGACTAAAGATGAATTTCCGAGTAATATCCATTTTTGCCCTTGTGGATTGATAGTTTTTGGTTGCCATCTATAATTCTTTTGATTTTTTGTGCTTGTGCATAGGCAGTTCTAAAAATTGAATTTTTCCATGCCATACGACTTCCTTGGCGACCTGCTATGTGGTGCGGCTCGCCTTGGGCTGCTCCCACTTCTCGGTGTTCCGGTCCGGCGTGACCTGACTGTTCGAGGTCCGGTGGTACTGCTGCTATGCTGGCCATGGCCTACCGTCATCACCATCTGCTCCGCGATACGAGCATGCCACCGAGTCGGAGTTCGAGAGGGCTGACTTGCCCGCAGACCTGGATGAGTTGTAATCCGGTGCCTCAGGTCTGGGTGCTTTATTTAGAAGATGGGTTCTTTTTTTTGGAATGAATGTTAGTCTCTTCAACAGTGTTTATTCTCGTTCGCTTTGTAGATGGAGTCTAATTATCTCTCCCTTGAAAGATTGAAATGCTCATGTTCATGTTTGCCATAGTTAATTACTTAATGACCACTTTATGTCAAATATATTTGCATTATTTGTCACTGTTTGGTTATGATTCTGTTTTCAACAAGGCATTTCTAAACGTTGTGTTGCTTGCAAAGTTTGGTGCTAACCTGGTCCATTACTAGATTCTCCGTCTACTTTCACTACGCGTATGCACCAGAATTAATTTCTTCAATAAGACATGTCCTTTGTTTCTGCAATAAGACTAGTGTTACTGTACTATGGTTATGCATCAGAAATTCTAGATGTATTTGAATTGTTAGAATTTTCATTTTCTTCGATAAGACGTTGATTGGTGTCACTGGACTATTGCTATGCCCCAGGAATTCTAGATGTTTATGAATTTTCATTTTCTTCAATAAGACATTAACTGTTGACGAGCATAAGGTGAGTACTTTTTCCATAGCACTATGTTTAAGGCTGATGTCTGATTCGTTGGTTGGCACGGAACAAATGAATGTGGTAGGCGTGGGCCAAGAAATTATATTTGCATTGCATTTCCAAATCTGTCATGTGTATGTTCTCATGTTTCAACAGATTTGTCATAGCACACAACCTTCTAAAGTTTTACTAACTAGACCTCAAGTTAATGGATGTTTCTTATATGCCTAGTTTTTGTAAATAGTACGACATCACAAGTAAAGATCAAGTTAGTAAAGTAAATCTACTTCTAAGTCATTAGCCGCTCTGTATTTTTCTTTTCCGGTGCAAAATAAACTCAATCAAAGTGCCTCCGATTCATTAGTTGCAATATTAGTCACAAAAAATTAATTTGGTCTCTAGTTTTGAGTTGCAAGGCAGAACCATGGCTGTTGACGGTCCTAGGCCCGGGGAGTTTATCTAGGATCCACGTTAGGAAATCTTATACCACAAGTGTAAGATGCAATGCTCTTCCATTTATTGTTGCAAAGTGAAGTAAATCATATTGTTATGTTACCTCTAGCCTAGAAAAATGTTTATAATTGTTTGTTTGTGCTGGCATTGAAAATGCATATCTTTCACTTCTGTGTCTTTCCTAAAACTCGTTGGGCTTGAATTCTGTATGTTTTACCACTTAAGCGGGTTCTGACTTGCCTAAAATTCTCTTGTGGCTAGTCGCTGATGGGGATGGCACACCATCTGACCGACGAGTTCCGCAGCGGTCGATTCGGCACATTGTTGGTATCGCTGGAAAGGACGTTGCCGCTGCTGTCGTCCTTCTGATTTGCTGTGGATGAGTAGGAGTTCGTCGAGCACGAGGTGTCTAGGATGGACATTCTCGCAGGCATCGCCATCAACTATGGCCTCGAGGTAATCTCACTCTCGTCAAACATGGTCGTTTGGCATGCATGGTTTGTAGACGAAGTGTGTATGTTGTAGGCATACCCTAGTGGTTCCATATGGTTGCCGCAAATATGGTAGCCATACTATGGCACCATGTGCATCCATTGTGCTGATTTTATTAATTACAACTGATGTATGCCGCCGAGTCGAAGTTCGAGAGCAGGAATTCGATGCCTCAGGACTGCGATGGGCACAATGGAGCAACATTTCCACCGCACTATGTTGAATGTTGTTGTGCGATTTTTTTGTTGACATGGCGTAATACAAATAGGATCATATTACCATTTCCCTTTTTGCTAAAGTCTCCAAGATTTATTTATCAGTTATGATGGTAAAGAGGGAAACACAGCTTTATTTAGTAGATGTGATCTATTTTTATTTGGAATGTTAGTCGCTTCAACAGTATTTATTCTCTTTTAGGTTGTAGTTGGAGTCTAGTTATTTCTCATTGAAAGATTATATATATGCTCATATTCATGTTCGCCATAGTGAATTACTTAATGACCACTTTATGTTAAGGAGAATAAATATCTGCATTATTTTGGCACTTTTTAATTATGATTATGTTTTTAGCGAGGCATTTGTGTAACCTCGCGTTGCTTGCAATTTTAATATGACACAAATTGGTGCTAATCTGGTCTATTGTGTGTGCATGGTTTGTATTCATATTGCTGAAGTTCCCTTTGGTTGTTTCTTTTTGTCATGTTGATCTTGCCGGATTACGTTGCTTATAACATTTCTTCTGGTTGCCTCTTGTCACATGAAGGAGTTGGAGCTTGCCAGGAGGGAGCCACCATTGCTGCTGGACCCGGCTTGACCAGGTTGTTCTTGCTCTGCTGATGCTGATGGGCTGGCAGTGGCCTCCCACGCATGTCCTGGTGGTTGTAGGTCTTGCGGTCCGTTGGCTTTGACTACCTTGGCTTGGTGCGACGGCGGCGAGTCCACTGTTACCGCAAACGGCGGTTTCGTCGTTGCTCTTCGTGGCCATGGTGCAGTTCCTCTTATTGTTATTTTTTTCACTAGAAAAGTTATCTTTTGAAGCTTCGGACGGAAGAAGATGGCAACACAGATGGAGACTCCGAAGGATGAGAGGCACCAGGGAATCAAGCAAATTATCCATGTTTTTTGTCAACGGTGTTTAGCTTGAAGAGCATCCTTGGCCTCGTTTAGTTATATAGTCAGTTTTGTCATGTGGCTGGGCCTTGCCGTTTAGTTTGGAGATGTATTCATATTTTCTCCATGTTAGTACAGATATACTATGTAATGGTTATTGAATGTGAAAAAGATTCATGGTTTGAAGCAACATATCTCGTCATTTTTACTGGTCTTATTTTCGATTGAAGGCAAATTGGAAGGACTCCCCATGTGCGAGGAGTGGCCGAGAACTAACCTCAATAACCCAGGTTCTAAACTTTTAGGAACGGAAACCAAACTGGACGAAAGGAAGCCGAACCAACCCGATACATATGGTTAATCTAAAACCATTATCATAATCTAAAACCATTATCAGATTTAATTCGACATGGATGCATACTCAAACTGGGGGCAAATTCATTCATCGTTGAAGAGAAGGACATTGTTGAAGAGGACCGCAAGTACGTCAAAACCTATGGGCATCGGTAATCAGCAGCGAATTAAAGCGGTTATTAATAGGAGGACGAAAGATGGCGGGTCTCGTGGATAGAATTACGTATGCCACACATTAATGATCCGGCCAGCTGTTAATAGGAAAGCGAGTAATTAGTGGAAGTTGCAGGTTTCCCAGCAGCAGCGATCCGTGGGACATCATCATCTACACCTTCCACGTACATAGTGGATCCAGCGCGCCGGGTTAAGGAGCGGCAGGATATATCCCAGCGGCAACAAGTGGAAACGGGGCCAAAATTTCCCTCCAAAACGGACTCTATCGCCTTGAGCCCATGCCCTCTATATATACTAAGGCGGTGTCGGTCGAACCGCGTGAGGTTGGCGCGCGACTTGGCGGACTTTGCGGACTGGCGGTAGGCGTATAGGGAGGGAGGGAGCGGTCCGGCCGCTAGCTGGTCTTCTCTCCGACGAGGACGGGCGGACGGACGACAAGGTAACCAACCAACCATGGCTTGTTCATCGAACTGATGATCTAGTATTTGTGACCAACCATGGCGCGCTCGTTCCATGTTTCTTTTTGATTCCGTGGATGGATTGAGAGGTCGACGTACGTACCTTAATTAATTTATTTATGGACGATGGCTGGATCGATTGATTCAAGTGGAAAAAAGAAAGAAAAAGGAAACGTACCTAACTACGCTAGCTAGCTGCGTACTAGAATTGAATCTGGGTGGCGTACGTGGTTTTGGTTTGAAGCCCAGCCCACGAGCTAATAAGCCCTGTAATTAGCTAGCTGTGATTGTGTATCTCTCTCTCTCTCTCTCTGTGTAAAAAAAAAGGATAGGTGTGAATGTGTGTTCCTTTATTAGAGGGGGAGAAAAAGCAGGACTGAGGTGGTACGTGCTAGTTTTTTTTTAGGGTAGAAAGATACGTGCTAGCTGAACGGGAGGGGAAAAAAGAGGGACGAGAGAGAAGACCGCGCGCGTCATTGCTATCCAGGGTACCAACGGAATGCATGCACGCCCGCGTCGTCACTCCTGCTGCAGCGGTGGTCTTGGCCATCGGGAATGCGTCAACAGCGCCCTAGCCAGGTTATATGCCACAAGATGGATTTGTTGCATCTCGGTCTATTCCTGTACCGCTCATCTTAGTTTGGTTTCGTCTCTCTCTCCAGCCCCGTGCGCAACACACGCGACCCAAACCATCACGTGACGTGATGCAAAAGCCAAACCGCTGCTGCTTTCCTTTTCCTCCTTGAGCAGGACGATCAGCTTGCTTGATCTATGGGCCTGCAGGGAAACGTTGGATGGAAAGGCTACCAGATCGTGGCGGCAACTACGATCGGATCGGAGGCTATATAATAACTAGCCGCGGTCCATACGGCCGGTGGGATCTCGCAGGGCATCCCGATGGCCAAGACGCGTAATTTTAGACGCTGGCCCAACCGGAACTTCATCCTATCTCTCCCACTACGGAACCCTACAGCCGTCGATCGCGAGACTAGTACTGCCGAACCCGCCCCCAGAGTAACTACGCGGGCGTGGAGCCGCCGCCTCGCCGCAGCCACAGCCGCCCTCCCAGAAGAGATCCTAGTACGGGAGATCTTCGTCCGCCTTCCGGCCGACGACATCCTCCATTGCCGCGCCGTCTGCCGCTACTGGCGCGGCCTCACCTCCGCGACTGATTTCCTCCTCGCCCACCACCGGCGCCAGCCGTCGCTCCTCCTCCTCACCCAACAAGCCGTAGAAAGCCCGGATCCAGCCTTCGAGGACTGCCATCCCATCCTCGGGCTAGACGACCACGCTGCTGACCTCAAATTCTTTGGGTTCAACAACTCCAATGGCTTCAAGATCCACGCCTCCTGCGACGGCCTCCTCCTCCTCGCCCTCTCGAGCGATACATTCCTCATCTGCAACCCGGCCACGCGTCAGTGCGCTCCACTCCCGTGCCTCACCGCCGAAGCAGGACGCGTCAACACCGCCGCGTTGTACCATCACCGCCCGTCGGACGAGTACCGCGTCATCTACTGGAAGTCGAGAGACCAAGAGGACCACCACGAAGCTACTGCAGCCTACTACATCGTCATGGCGGGCCAGGGGCACTCGCCGAGACGCGTTATTGGAGTCCCGCCTCGTATCGACAAAGCTATGATGGAATTCCACAACACGGCCCCACCAGTCCTGTTCCGCGACCGCCTTCACTGGCTACCCAACCGCAGCGACGACGACGCCTGCATACTCGTCTTCGACACCGTGGCCGAGTCATTGATCAGGATCATGCGACGGCCGGCCGGTGCTACCACAGCGTGCAATCGTTTGTGCGACATGGAAGGTTCAATTGGCTTTAGCTGTTTGTCGACAGGAGGATGGCCGTGAAGTTTGGGTGTTGGAGGACTACGAAAGAGAGGTTTGGTCATTCAAGTACCACGTGGAAGTCCCGGTAAGGAGCTTCATGTGTAACCCGCTTCAAGATGAACAACATTTGGTTTTGTCCCACAACGGTGGTGTGTTAGTCTACCATCACTCCATCTTATTGCAGCACTCTGACAACAACGGCAAGTTGCTCGATTCATGGCAGGGCAGAGGCTTTATTATTGTTGGACCATGGTTCAAAGAAAGCCTTGTCAAGCATGACTTCTTCCCGAGGCAGGGCTGTACCTGGGTTGGCCAACCACGTTTTTTTTCAAAGGCTCTAAGGTAGCTCGACATAGTGATTAGCCTGACAGATATAAAATATTCCTCTATTTAGTTAGTACCTTTTTTTGCTATGGTGATTGGATGTATCGAGCTGATTTAGTCCTACATAAGATATGTTCAATACAATTTGGATTTTACCTTTAACTAGACATTTTCAGGACAGTGGTTATATTAATTGGGAAATATGCACTTACTAACAGCTATTATCTCAGTTTTGGTGCTAAAATTTATAGAACCTCTACAAATCAAAATAATCATTTGATGTTTCTTCACTTGTGAAGTAGTCAGGCTGCTCAAAGATATCCCGCATTCGAAGTTTTTGCGTACAGTGAGTTATTTTTCCGGAAAAAAAATAGCAATCACAATATGTAAGTAGCACGTTCTGTGATTATTTAATCAAGCAGAACTATAAAGAGTTCAAAAAACTCCATTGATACCACACATTACAAGCAATGGCGAATAGATAGGATAAGCAATAGGTGAGACGAGGACATGTGCCGACGCTTGAGGCAGGCGATGTTATGGTATCAAGAGGAAGAACGCTCGTACTCTTATGGAGACATTATGGAGGTTTGCTCATGACTGCCTTCCATGTGGCCATCAATTTCAGAAGGGCAGATTCCAGCATCACCAAACTGCGTGTTTTGTGGGTGTCATGAAACAATTGAGCACTCTAACTTGTGTTGCCAATTTGTATGTGTACCCGGTTTCTCTCAATCGTCAGAACTTCATCTCACCGAGGGCCTGAACTTCATCACCAAACTGCGTGTTTTGTGGGCGTCACGGCTTCAGTCCATCAGATCACGTGGCACCTCCTTTTGGCTTAGTGTCATGCCTTTTCAAGTCCACACACTCCGGCATCGTTCGACTTTTGTCAAGCATTTATGTATTCCGAGTATCGCCACCTACAAAACACTTGCAAATGAGCTTATTTGCCAAGTGCTAGCTCTTGACCAAGTGTGACTATTTGATGCTCTCGGCATATGGGGAAATGTTGCCGAGTGCCCGATAAATCGCACCTTGGCAAAATTCAGGCACTCGACATATAACAATGCTGATTCCGGTAGTGCGTGTGCATCTATGAAAATATCGAATGTTATTGCCATCAAGGAGCTTCTCCAAGTCTTTGACTTTGTTTTACACGAAAGAAAATGTCGATGCATCCCGACTCATTCATAGTGATGCCATCAGCCCGTGTCCTTTTTCGTGCGTTTATTTCGTGCGTTTATATAAGTATTGAGTGTGTGAAACGAATTTGTGAGGATTTAAAAAAATGGCCATGGCCATTTTGTTCCTCTATTGCTCCGAAATATATCTTTCTAACTCCAGCAGAATGACGACTGAGAGCACTGGAGGCGACTCGGAGGGGGACCGTGGGATCCCCTTCGCCGGCGGTCGTTTCTGGTCGCTGCTCGCGGAGGATGAAGATGAAGATGGCGGCGCATCCGCTCCGGCGTCGTCGGCATCGGAGTTTTCAAGATCGGCGGACTACAAGACGCCTTCTCCCTCGTCGTCGCGGGATTTGGCCGACAGTAGGCAAGGTAAGAGGTTCGAAAGGAGGAAACATCAGCGCTTGGCGGCGCTCGCACTGGCAGTCACGCCACCGTCTGAGGAGCTAACCGTGGCTCCTCTCCCGGTGACGCCGGTGATGGGGCGCAAGGGCGGAACTCGCGAGTATCGGCTTAAGATCCCGCCTATGCCCCCTACCCATTTCTCGCAGAGTGACGAGGATGATCGTCCGTGGTTTGTCGTAGGAAAGAAAGGGCGTTCGTCGGTCTTCAATGGTGAACCGTCGCCGGAGAAGACGTCCATCGCCGCCGGTGGTGGATCCGTGATTTCGAATTCCAGAGCAGTCAACGTGGTGGGCCATACGGGCCCACTGCGCAGACTTTGTTTGGGCCCACGAACGAATTCCGATCGGGGTCGAATCCGCACGGGATTAGACCGTATTGTCTGTCCGTTCCGCCCGCGATTACGTTCGCTAGGGTTTGGGAACAGGGGTGCTGCGCCTATTGTGTCGACGATGGCTAACCAAGGTGGAGGGCGGGGCTTCTACGGCGACGGCCGGGGAGATCGCAACGGCCCTCCCCCGTTCCGCGGCGGCCCGCCGGCGAGGGGTGGCTACGGCCAGAACTACCGCGGCGGCTTCAACGGGCACGGTAATCAAGGCCAAGGAGATTACGGCGCTGGGAACAATGCCCCGTTCGGTGGCTTCAACGTGGGCGCGGGTTTCAATGGAGCCCAGTACGGCAATGGCGGCGGTGGCGGAAATCGGTATCCGTATCGTAACGGAGCCGGCGGAGGTGTGCAGCGAGGCAATTTCCGCGGAAGAGGTCGTGGCCGTGGACCTGTGGCGCCTCGGATGGCACCGGCGGCGAACCCTATCAACGAAGGCTTCACCGAAGCGTCGGTGGAGGCCGTTGTGAGGCGGGTCACGGAGGCCCTCTGCGCGCAAGGGGTCACGGCGGTGAGCCGACCACCGACCGCTGTGGCCGAGACGGCGGCCTCGGTCTCTGTCGCGGTTGCACCTAGGGTGGTGGCCGCGCCTGCCGCGGCGCCGATTCCTCCTGCTGTGGTACGCACGGCAGCGCCCAACTCTGCCGCGGCTGCCGGCACTTCTACTGCTACCGCAGTGCGCGTCCCTCTGCCGGTGACGGGCAGAGACCACGCGGCCAGAGCTGCCACGGCGTCTACATCCGGTGGGGCTACGGTGCAGCCCAAGCCCGTGGTGTTTGCTGGCCCCTCGACGGAAGAGGTTGACGATCCGAATGCGAAGAAGGCAAAAAAGAACGAGAAAGCAAAATGTTTCCTGTGTGGAGTGCAAGGCCATGTTAGTGCGGCGTGTACTGAGGTGGTTTGCGAATATTGTGAGGGTATGGGTCATGCTCCTGATGATTGTCATCTGCTGTCTGCTGCTAAACAACAGGTGATCACACATGGTCTTCTTAATGAGGGGCTGATGTTCTATGAGGCAGTTCCTACGGCTTCGTATAAGCCCAAGATTGATTCCGTCAGGCTGGGGAAGCTGACTATCACAGGAGGATCGCTTTCTGTTGATGAGGTCATCTCTCAGCTCCAGAGATTAGTGCCTTCCGAGCAGTTCAGATGGGAGGTAGTTCCTGTAAGTGACAATGTCTATAAGGTTTCTTTTCCTACTAGAGCTGAGTTGGATCGTATGATCGTTTTCGGAGCGTGTCATATTCCTAACACCAGCTGTGTGATCACTGTGGAGGCCTGGGTTACGGAGATGAAGCCTTTGTGGCTACTGCCTGAGATTTGGATTCGAGTTTCTGATATTCCACCTAAGCATCGAGGTGATTTCTTACTTCTGTGGAGTCTTGGTTCTTTATTTGGTAAGACTCTGAGGGTGGATATGAAGTTTACACGTAAACATGGTGTTCTGAGAGTTCTTGTGGGGTGCATGGATTATACACTGGTTCCTGATGGTTGGCCGGTGTTTCTGCGTGATGGTTTTTATGAGCTGAAATTTCAGGTGGAAAATCAAGATTCTGATAATGAGGATGAGATGGTGGTGGATTCTAAAGATGATTCACGTGATGAGGACAAGGATGATGGTCCGAATTCCAAACAAAAGGGACCGGCTGTTGGTTCTATGGACATTGATAGGTCCAAACCGTCCACTAGTGGTACCAGTGGATCTTCGGAACCGGTCGCGAATGAGACGGACGCTAAAGGGGTGAAGAAAGCGTTCTCCCTCGGGGTAGTTCTATCACCTTCGGTGGCTAGTTCTGTCAGAGAGGCTAGACTCCTTCTTACTTCGATGAGTAACACGCGGATAGAGACTTCACAGCCTTCTAAGATTGAGGTTGCCGACACGGTCCCATGTTCTTTGGGACCCCATGTTGGCGCGGCGGAGGAGATGGTTCACATCGAGGTCTCGGATGGGGGTGCTTACCCCGATGAGGTGATGAGGGAGACAGGTGATGGGCGGGTGGCCGTGGCATCAAACGGATACCAAGTGCCAGTCGTCAATTGGTCTTCTGCTCACGTGCGCGATAGCGGAGTTCTGGAGCCACGGTGCCTTGATGGTGCGTTTCACGGTGTATGCTCATCCCTCCAACCAGGCGGGTTGGACGGAGTGGGCGTCTTATCTCCTTCGGCCACCACTGTGGCGCCGACGATGCCCTACATCCGACCAGGCGGGTTGGAGGTGGGGGCGTCAACGGTGGCCGTGGCATCTTCTTCGACGGTGGAGACCCCGGTCGGTCATAGCTCACCCCAACCAGGCGGGTTGGGGTTGGCAGCTGTGTTGACTTCGACACCGCGACCTTCGATGGCGGCGGTGTTGGCTTATGGGGGTCTGGCGGCGGCTGATTCGGAGGTTCGCTCTAGTGCACGTCTACGGGCGAAACCAGATGCGGATCTCCCCCAGGAGCTGAGGGCAATGGCCCTGGCGCATCGCAAGGACATCGTCTTCCCTCGAGGTACTCCACCCATCCCTGTTGGTTTATCACTACTTTCGTTTTCAAATTCGGAGATTAAAGCGCGTGCGGATAAATTAGGTGTGTCATTAGGTAGAAACAAACAGCAAATTGATGCGTCTGTTCATGGTTTGTTAGAACTGGAAAAAGACAGGTCCCTTATTTTTCTTCGAAATAATTTAAAAGAGATGCTAGATGGTGATCTGATTGATTCTAACCATCTTTGACCCTCACGAAAGCATCGAACTTGAGTGAGGACCTTGGTGATGAGATTGAGCCCGAGGATGATCACACGGATCATCCTTTGCTCTCAAAGACGGTTAAACGTAACCGCAAGAAGAACATCGGTTCTGTACCCAAACCTAGGAGAAGCACTAGGATTAAACAATTTAAGAAGTGAGATGAGAGGTTTGATATGGAATAGTAATGGGTTTGGGGATCACGCTAAGCACTTGGCGGTTCATGAATTTATTAAAGAACATAAGGTCGATTTCATTGCTCTAATTGAAACTGGTAGATCTTCGTTTACTACGCATTTTCTGGATTTTCTTGCTGGGGGTAAGGATTTTACGTGGTTCTGTTTACCTCCTCATGGTCGATCTGGAGGGATGCTTGTAGGTTTTAATGGTGGTTCTCTTTCGGCACAAACCGTTGTGTCCGGAGATTTCTGCCTTAAGTTTCATGTAAAGACTAAAGCGGATGGTTTTGATTGGGCTTTTGTCGTAGTTTACGGGGCTGCACAAGACTCAAAGAAACCAGATTTTCTTGCTGAACTTGTACGTATTTGTGACAATGAAACTCTTCCGATTCTAGTGGGGGGAGACTTTAATATCATTCGGAGGCAGGAAGAAAAGAGCAATGATAACTTTAATGCGAGATGGCCTTTTATTTTTAATGCTATTATCGACAGCTTGGACTTGAAAGAAATTTCTCTTTCCGGGAGACAATTTACTTGGGCTAGTTGGGGAGATAATCCGACGTATGAAAAGCTTGATCGTTTTCTTAATAGTGTTGAGTGGGAACAGAAATATCCTATGGTTACGGTGCATGCCCTGACTCGAACGGGGTCAGATCACACACCGTTGTTATTAGACTCTGGGACTCAAGCACATGTGGGTAATAAGAGTCAGTTTTCATTTGAACTCTCTTGGATACGCCAAGAGGGTTTTTATGAGCTGGTTTGTAAGAAATGGAGGTCGGTTAATTCTGGGCAAAACCCATTAGACAGGTGGCAAAATAAGATTAGACACCTAAGACAATTCTTACGAGGATGGGCGAAAAATCAGAGTGGGGAATATAGAAAACTAAAGGATAAATTAACGACACTCATAGATTTGCTAGATATTAAGGCGGAATCGACTCCTTTGACAGTGGCCGAACGGGCCGCAAAAAAGGAGGCCGATGACTACCTACGAAAATTGAAACGAGATGAGGAATCCAAATGGGCACAACGGGCAAAAGTTAAACATATACAAGAAGGAGGAAATAATACGAAATATTTCCACCTCATTGCAAACGGGAAATTTAGGAAGAAAAGAATTTTTCAATTGGAGCAGGATGAGGGAACGATTTTAGGGGAGGTTAATCTTAGAACGTTTATTTCTGAACAAGAAATTATTCGGGGCACCGGCGCCGAGTGATGTTTCTTTGGTAGAGGAGAGGACGGAGGATTTACCTCAAATATCACAAAAGGAAAATTTTATTCTTACATCTCCTTTTACGGATAAGGAGGTATTCGAAGCAATTTCTCAGATGGAACACAATAAAGCCCCGGGTCCAGATGGATTCCCAGCGGAGTTTTATCAGAGATTTTGGGAGGTGATTAAGGTTGATTTAATGTCGATGTTTGCTCAGCTTCACAGTGGAGACTTACCATTATTTAAATTAAACTTTGGGGTTATTACGTTACTACCAAAGAAGGAGGATGCGAGTCGTATTGAGCAATATAGACCTATTTGTTTGCTCAATGTTAGTTTCAAAATCTTTACCAAGGTAGGTACCAACAGGGTAACTTCTATTGCGAGTAAAGTTATCCGACCAACTCAATCAGCGTTTCTACCCGGTAGAAATATTCTTGAAGGAGTTGTGGTATTACATGAAACGATCCACGAGTTGAGAAGGAAAAGATTGGATGGGGTTTTATTTAAGATTGACTTTGAAAAAGCTTATGATAAGGTGAATTGGTCTTTTCTACAGCAAGTTTTGAGGATGAAAGGTTTTTCACCTAAGTGGTGTGAGTGGATTGCTCGTTTTGTACAAGGGGGTAGTGTCGGGATTAAGGTTAATGATGATATCGGTCATTATTTCCAAACGCTAAAAGGTTTGAGACAGGGTGATCCGTTATCACCTATTCTCTTTAATCTGGTAGCAGATATGTTGGCTATCCTCATAGAACGAGCTAAAGAGGATGGTCAAGTGGGAGGATTGATCCCTCATCTTGTCGAAGGAGGGGTGTCCATTCTCCAATATGCCGACGATACGATTATTTTTATGGAACATGACTTAGAAAAGGCGCTGAACATGAAGCTCATACTTGCGATGTTTGAGCTTCTGTCCGGTCTTAAAATTAATTTCCATAAGAGTGAGATTTTTTGTTTCGGTAAAGCGAAAGAGAACCAAGATGATTACCGAATTATCTTTGGTTGTGAGATCGGGACGTTACCGTTCAAATATCTCGGTATACCAATTCACCATAGAAAACTTCTCAATAAAGAGTGGAAACCTATTGAGGATAGATTTGATTCCAAACTTAGTTCTTGGGCTGGGAAATTGTTGTCTTACGGGGATCGCCTCGTCCTGATAAACGCGGTTCTATCCAGCTTGCCGATGTTTCTGCTCTCCTTTTTCGAAATTCCAGTGGGAGTGAGAAACGTTTGGACTTCTATCGCTCAAGATTCTTTTGGCAAAGCGATGTAAAAAGAAGAAAATACCGCCTTACAAAATGGAATATTGTTTGCCGTCCTAAAGATCAAGGGGGATTAGGAATAGAGGTCTTACAAGTTAAGAACATGTGTTTGTTGAGTAAGTGGTTTTACAAATTTTGACTGAAGAGGGGGTTTGGCAAGAGTTATTGACTAATAAATACCTAGGAGATAAAACGTTGTCTGAGGTAGAGAGCAAGCCAAATGATTCACCCTTCTGGAAAGGTCTCTTGAAAGTTAAAGATGAATTCTTTTCACGGGGCAAATTCTCTTTAGGTAACGGTCAGCAGGTGCGTTTCTGGGAAGATACATGGTTAGGAGATAAACCGTTATCACAATCCTATCCATCGTTATATAACATCGCTTCGAGTAAACACGTTACAGTAGCGGCGGTGTTAGCACATAATCCTCTAGATGTTCGGTTTCGGAGAAATCTGGTTGGATATACAAGGGACCGTTGGTTGCATTTGGTTGAAAGGTTGATGGACGTGTCATTAACTAATCAGTCAGATGAGTTCCGTTGGAAACTCACAATGGATGGGGTTTTCACGGTCAAATCTTATTATGCTGACTTGATGCATGGATCCACATCATTTTTACGAAAATATTTGTGGAAACTAAAGGTACCATTAAAGATTAAGATCTTTCTTTGGTTTCTCAATAGAAAAGTTATTCTGATTAAAGATAATCTGATAAAGAGGAATTGGCATGGTTGTAAAAGTGTGTTTTTTGCGATACAGATGAGTCTGTGGAAACACCTATTTATAACATGTCCGTTTGCCCGTGATATTTGGCGTCTTATTCACTTTACTTATAGCATCTATCCACCTACTAGCATTGCGAATATGTTGGTAATTGGTTAAATGGTATTGATAGGAAAACAAAAGCACGAATACGAATTGGTGTGGCTGCTTTCCTGTGGGCAATTTGGAATTGCCGCAATGATTTGGTTTTTAACAAGCAAACGAACATTCACTTTTTGCAGGTTGTCAACAAGGCGGTTTATTCTATCCAGATGTGGGCATTCCTTCTCCCCCTGGATCAGCGAGGACTTATGGATTCCGGCTGTGCTCGATTGATGGCGGTCGTTCGGGCTATTTACAGCCAGGCTGGGTGGCTTAATTATAGGCGAATTAATGCGTAGTTCGTCTATGTTTCGATGGCTTGTCTTCGTGGCCACGCTGTCCGACCCATGACTGTAATAAATTATATACTCTGGATGTTTCTTTTCATTTAATAAAAGACCGGCTGTGTGCATCACTTTGATGCAGAGGCCGGGGCCCAGGCTCCCATTTCAAAAAAAAAAAAAATTAATACGGAGTACGCATCACGCGATCAATGGTGAAGATACTACTTACTGCTTGAATTTTCCTGGTCAACATGCGATGCAGGCTATGTTGAATAGGAATGTTGGAAACCCATAAATAAGGGCCTCGAGCTTGGGTAACATCAAGCAAATGGCAAGCCTGCGTGCTCACACAAATCTCCAGGCCAACTAGCTAGCTAACTAACCAGATTTTGAGTAGAGCTAGCGGCCTACACGATGCTGGGAGTCTCCTCCTCGATGTTGGTCCTGGTCATCGTCGTAATAATAATCACATACTACCTTGTCCAGAGGTTTAGGCCATCGGCGGTGACGGCCGTGCCGCTCCCGCCCGGGCCGCAGCAATGGCCAATGGTGGGCAACCTGCCAGAGATGATGCTGAACAAGCCGGTGTTCAAATGGATCCACCTCACGATGAAGGAGATGGGCACCGATATCGCCTGCTTCCGATTCGGCGGCGTCCATGTCATCCCGATCACCTGCCCTATAATAGCCAGGGAGGTGCTCAAGAAGCAAGATGGCAACTTCGCGTCCCGCCCGCTCACTTTCGCGTCGAGTGCCGCCGGCGGAGGGTACAAGGAAGCCGCTCTCTCTCCCTTGGGCTACCAATCGAGTAAGATGCGGAGGGTTCTCACGTCGGACATCGTCTCCCCGTTCCGCCACAAGTGGCTCCACGACAAGCGCGCCGACGAGGCCAACCACCTCACGCGCTGCCTCTACAACCAGCTCACCATAATTGGTGACGGAAACACCACCGTGGACGTTAGGCATGTCGCGCGGAATTTCTGTGGCAACGTGATCCGCCGGCTCCTCTTTGGTAGCCGGTACTTGGGCGAGCCTCAGCCTGACGGGGGGCCGGGACCTATCGAGATGAAGCACATTGACGCATCCTTTGCCATCATTGGGACACTGTTCTCCTTCTGCGTCAGCGACTACCTCCCGTGGCTAATAGGTTTCGACCTCGACGGCCACGAGAAGGTCGTCAAGGAGGCTAACGCCACACTGGATAACCTGCACGACACGGTCATCGACGAGCGGTGGAGGCAGTGGAAGACCGGCGAGAAGGAGGAGGTCGAAGACATCCTCGACGTTCTCGTGACGCACAAAGACAGGGATGGCAACCCGTTGCTAACCATAGAGGAGGTCAAAGCACAGACCAAGGTAATGAAAGCGCATATTAGTTTTTGGGATCTAAATGCATGCACGCGGTTGACCGTCTCCATCCATACTCAAGTGGCTTTTTTTTTCTTAAAAGAAACACACACACACACAAAAAACAATCATCTTCAACTCTCTCACAATGGAAGAGTTACAGTATCACCATGTCACGGCTGATTTTTCCAAGGATTTCTTAGAGGCACTTTTAGAAAGTGTCTTTGAAAAATATATAGACCGGCACTTTAAAGTGTCTCTAAAAATCGACCTTCTGAGACATTTTCTTGAAACGCCTCCGATTATAATCTAAGACATATTATGTAGTGACTTAGAAATAGGTCCTTTACTTATAGTGCCTGTAAAAAATTGTATAGTGCCTCCAATTATAATTTAAGGCATATTATGTAGTGTCTTAAAAAATGTATTTTTAGAGGCACAATAAAAATACCTCAAAACTCTTTTATTTAGGCACTATTTATTAATGCCTTAAATGATCTTTTACTATCCGATTTGATTTGGCATTTTTTTTAAATGCCCCTTATGATTATTTGAGGCACTTTAGAAAAATTTAAGGCATTTTTGCGTGCCTTTGAAAATCAGCCATGATGTAGTGTCTGAAATAGTAAACAAAAGACCAGGAATCATTCCCGTGTAATTAGAGATGGAGTACTAAACAGCATTGAGGAGATTAGAGATGGAGTGCAGAAAAACTACTCCCCACGTTTTGTTTCCAAAGTCAACTATTGGAAAGAAATTATATAAACAAATGTTGGTTCTTATAGTACTAAATTCGTACAATAAAACCATATTTCATGATGTGTTAGTTGGGATTGATTTTTGTTAACGTAAATGTTGGATTCATAATAGGAACTTGAACAAAAAATTCAGACTTTTTGACTTGGGAGTAAAAACAAAAACCACTTATTGGGGGTGAATATGGCATTTTTGGCCGCCGGTAACACTTTTTCTTGCGGTGGATAATCCTGGTTACGAGATTGATATCTGTAATAGAAACACTAGTGATAGTATGTTTATTTTCATTAACATGCTTATGTGCACTAAATTTTCCATATTCATGCAGCTTATAGTTTTAGCCGCGGTTGACAACCCGTCCAATGCCGTGGAGTGGGCGCTGGCGGAGATGGTGAACAACCCTGAGTTATTTGTGACAGCAGTGGAGGAGATGGACCGGGTGGTGGGTCGCGAGCGGCTTGTGCAGGAGATGGACATCCCACGACTTAACTATGCCAAGGCATGCATCCGCGAAGCATTCCGACTGCACCCGGTGGATCCATTCAACGTGCCACATGTCGCGCTTGCCGACACCACCGTCGCCGGCTACCGCGTGCCCAAGGGGAGCCATGTTCTCCTAAGCCGGATCGGCCTAGGCAAGAACCCGACCGTATGGGATGAACCGCATCGCTTCAAGCCAGAGCGCCACATGGCTGATGGCGTTGATGTGGTACTTACTGAAAATGAACTACGCTTCATTTCCTTTAGCACCGGCCGTCGTGGTTGTGTCGCAACATCGCTAGGGACGGCCATGACCGTCATGCTCTTTGGCAGGCTCCTACAGGGATTCACCTGGAGCAAGCCACCTGAGATGACGAGCATTAATCTTAGCGAGTCAAAGCACAATCTCTATATGGAAAACTCTCTGGTATTGCATGCCAAGCCGCGCCTTCCGTTGCACCTCTATCATCTCTAGCGCCATCAAGAAAATTTATGTTGCAACCTAGCCCTATTGACCTTTTCAGAATATTCTGGCTTTATCGAAAATAAGAGACAGGTTTCCAAAAGGACGATGTCAATAAAATATCAAGTTTCTTGTAATATCTTTAGAGCCATTTTGCGAATCACTAGAATGTCTCTCTATCCATCTATTCTATCTTTATATGACGGGCCATAAAAAAAAGTAGCGAAATATCTTGTTGATCGTGTAAATATACCTTTGGTTGTACCTCCACGTGGTGAATGAGTCCCTGGTCTCTTTGGTAGACTATGTCATGATACAGATCGGTTAGTTAAAAATAGGTACAATGTCTTCGTCGTGGCTATTCCTTATTGCCCGATAAAAAAATTATGGTACTAAGTAAGCTTTGTTCATTGCTTCAATGTGTTGCACATGCGTGCCATTCGTCTCTATGGTGCTGTTTCCGGTCAGGTCCTCTGTCCATAGCACCCGGTTGATCCTGCCGGCTCCTGCCCCTCTGATACCACTGGTTCTTGCCGCCGATGGTTCTCGGGCTGATAAAAAAGGAGTTAATACAGCTGAAGATGGTGCAGTTCATGTGCATGACCAGCAGGTCTTGGATTACAAGAATTATCTTCCACTTGTTGTGATAATGATGCTTCTTAATTACACTGGGTAGTTTGATGATGATACCCCAAATAATTGAGAAATTAACAACCCTGTGGAAATTTTCACACCATGGTGCAACATTACTGAAATTGCAAACATATGAACCTGAACTCGGCTCCCCTAGCTAAAACATAGATTTGACTGACTATGGCAACAAGATTTTAATAAGGAAGCGTGACAATAGAAGTTCTTGTGCTATTGTCATTTTGTATATGATAAAGAACCTGCAGCAACTTGATACAGTGCCTCTCAACTTGTATCCCTCGAAAATGTAGCAACACGTGGTATTACTATAGTAAGACAATTTTCTTTTGTAGGGAAAGATGCCAATGGTGACTTGTAGAATAAAGAAAACAACACATAGCTCTCGTGGTTTCTTTTGTGGACCGTTGACACGCAACTTTCTCTTTTTTATAGACTATAATGTTCCGCGCAAGAGTTGACAAAAGATACCAATTCTTGATACACAGATTCTGGTTTTGTCATTTTCTGCTCAACTGTGGTTTTACCATTTTCTGCCTCATTGCTAAGTAGCATACAACCAAACTTACGCAAGACCACATGACCCCCAATGTTTTTGTCATTTTTATACTCTCTTCTTCCAGAAATAAGTGTCGCTAAAACGGATGTATCTATATTTATGTTTGTACTAGATATATCCATTTAAATGACACTTACTTTCGGGGGGAACGGATATTTATTAGAGGACCTGCACCAACTTGATTCAGTGCATTTCATCTTGGAAAATGTAGCAACAAGTGGCCCTTTCATCCATCCGTTGAGACGAATCCAAGTCTACACTTCATTGTCATTCTACGGAGTTTTCTAGTGCAGCGTAAGAAATATAAAGTAATGAATAACTATTGATGTACAAGACTTTCTACTAATCTTGTCTGATTAAGTAGGCTTCTATATTTTGTCCTCTGAAAGGTCATTGCATGAATTATATGGCTATGTGTCCGGTCTCTGTGTCTTAAACCTTTGTTTCCATTAATACTGCATGGGAAAGATCTCACCTTGATGTTACTTCAAAAAATTACCCAAGTTGCTCAAACCATATTTTCCTCTGAGTTGTAGTTTAAGTGATCTATTTTTGTAGGCAACTAAACAAGTAGCTCTTATATTGGTATCGATCTACATACTATAATGGTTATAAACTTATAATCGATTGAATAAAACAACAATACTTTCCAAGTCTTGAAACCCTACCTCTCGGACAAATATGAGAATTCTTTTTGTTGGCACCCTTCTTAATTTTAGTGGGTTGTTTGAAAATTTATCCCATCTATATCATATATTGTCACCTTGGTTGGACGTAAATGTGTTAGGAAGTGCTGGTCTACGCTGCAGAATTTAATTTTTTTACCCTACGTAGTCCGTCAAGATCACTATGCAGATAACGACACATGGCTATACATGCATTAATCAAGATCACGACTCACCAGACAGCGGATTCGATGTAGTCGTAGAAGAGTTCTAAACAATTTTAGATGTTCACAACTACGCCTAGTTGCAAGAATATCGCTAAGATTCCCTCGTCAAGGATCACACATGTAATCCCTCATATGGTGTGCATGCGTACGCTCGCGTCAACCCGTCAGCGCTCTGCCGTCCAGAACTTGTCACTCACAAAGAAAGAGAGTCTTTCGGTGTTGCTAATTGGTAGCACTAATCGATTGTGATTAGAGCTAAATGATTCTGGATGTTTCTCAACACATGAGAGACAAATAGTAATTAGAACTAGGTGTAATTGGGATAGGACACCTCAAAACTTAATTCGAAAAAACTCTAATTCAATTAAAGGTGTTATAATTAGAAAATCTAATTAGACTCTCTAATTCTAAGAGAGAGAGAGAGAGAGAGAGAGAGAGAGGGAGGGAGGGAGGGAGGGAGGGAGGGAGGGAGGGAGGGAGGGAGAGAGAGAGAGAGAGAGAGAGAGAGAGAGTTGCTCACAAAATTATTTTTTACCTCAAGCCTTAGTGATCCTTTTATAGTTGGAGGGAAGGGGGGCATACCAAAGGGCGAGGAGTCCTAAGTGCTAGGAGCGAGGCTAGCTGCACCGAGGAGGTGGTCGCATGCCCTCCCCTAGCCCAACTTGGATTTGACTCCCAAGTGGGAGTCCAACTCCACTTCTTCCCCATTTTTTCCTTTTCACTTTTCTTTTCCGTTTCCCCTTCAAATAAGTTTTGAAAACCCTGGAAGGTTCCAAGTGCCATGATTGGAATTCCTGGGGCCCACCTGCCAGCTGCACCAAGTCGTGCGGCCATGGGGCGAATCTGCACCCTCTGGCACTCTCCCACCCCTTCTTGGTTTTTGCCCAAAACTCTTCCAGAACCCTATGAACCATTTAGATAAAATCATCGACCTTATCTACTTATGATAGAAATACGTTTCTAACATCCCGGGACATCTCATGTCCTCCGTTCTCTCATATAAAATTCTGCCAAACACCGGCATCATTTCTCCCTTATAGTAACTTCCCCGAAATATCTCTGATTGACACATGTCTTGTTTCTGTGACATCGTATAGACATAGAACATTAATAAAACCAATAAAAACATCGTTATTATCTCAATTAAAGGTTGGCACGGCTTAAGCGTGTGACTCTAAAGGCTCGATAACACACAGACATGTTCGGAAACTTACCGAACAATAACCAACAACGGGACCATGGACGCCATTGGTGGCTCATGTGTGCTCCCGAAGATCAAGGGAACCTACAAGTTATTCATTGCACTTATTTGATTAACATAATGATACCAACGATATCATGAGGCGGGACTATGTGATCTAGTCCGATCAAACTCTTGCATCATAACACATATAAAACTCGTTATCGATATCGTCCTCTTTTCTCATCCATATTCGTGATGTCCTTGTGATATATCACAATATGTCTACCATACGATTGGTTGACATCGGTGATACTGAGATGCCCTGGAGTATGTATCTCTCTATCGTATAGAGGAGTTAAGTACTAGTCTTGAACGATCTCCGTTCAATTACACTTTCTAGATTATACCCGCACATCACTGTTATGATCCCTAGTTACGGCAAGACGGTTGATGATATCCAAAGTATAACTTTCAATCATGTGGTCACTAGATATTATCATAGTATAGGAATTATAGTCAATGACAAATTCATACGTAGTTTGCTAAATACATTGAAGTTGTTTAGTCTCTTTTAGCAAAATCATATACTTGGGCTGGTTTTGTACTATTGTTACCCTAACAATAAACTTGTATGTTTTGTTAGCTTTAATTAACCAAGTCCATGATCAGGAAAACATGCTCACCTAAAAAACCATAAGCTAATCTTACAGACAAGATTATGAACTCTTACTCGCTTATGTCTTTACACCAACATAAAGAATTTTCCTTTGAAAACTCACTTTTCAATTGTTATAGAGGTTGTAGCATGATGACATAAAACTAAATTTAAACTTGGAGATAGAATAATAACTGAATATTATCATTTCTAAGGAATATCTCAAAAACTCTCCCATTTGCACAAGAGTCAGTAATAATCGAGTTAGTATGATGCCATAACAACTATGGAAATCCGTTGTTACTTACCCTATGCATGTGGTTCTTTAGACCACTGTCTTTCACCTTTTGATCTCATCTACTTGTGATAAACTTGTGTTTGATTTATTAGGAATTGGAATTGTGTTAACCTACCTCCATAGTAGCATTAATAATTCAAGCGTCTACGATTGAAATGTCATACCGTCTTTTGAAAGATCACTAAGTCGTATGACTTTTATCTAATAACTTGCAATCTATGTATCACATTGTGTTGCAACTATCCGTAGTAATATACTATAGTGTACACTCATAATACTCTAATGTTAATATTTATAAAACATACGGTATTATCAAACTGAAGAATCATAATCTGAATTAAAATCAATAAAGATTTGATTTCGTAATTCCACTACAAATACTTATGTGAATACATCTCACAATATTATTTGTAGCTATGCAAAATCCCACTAAGTCGTTTTATACTTTGTAATACCACCGTAAAATATTTATGTGAGAAATATCTTACCATAATATTCCTAGGTTTTATTACAAACAATTAACTGCTTGAGCAAAACTTTCACTTAAGTCTTTCTCCTTTATACCGGTTTGACTAAACAATGTAGCCAACAAAATCTATCATTTCTTGTGTGCTTATTTATAACAATGTGATTGGCCAAATCACAAAATATTATGATTTGATCTCAACCCTTTCTATTTTTCTCATCAATGACTATGAAGGCTATGTTTATTTCAAATTATCATGTAATATTTACTTTTGAGACAAAATATTTTATCTCATTTTAATTCGAAATTACTTTCAGAATTACCCTTAGCACACACATCATATTCATGTTTATGTAACTCCTTAATCTATCTCATAGATCTTGAATTTAATAAGACACTTTCTTACATTTCATTTAAAACTCTTTTAAATCATTTCATGAGGCAAGTCTCTTTCAATTTTTTTGACACCAATACCGTGGGGGAAACCCCCACAGCTCCCCCATATATTAATAAAATAAAAGGTTATTTACAAATATGTACAATATATACAAAGGGATTAGGGGAGTGAATTAATCCATGATGTCAAAAAAACAGAGTGTGCACTCTTCACCCTGTACTTAAGCAGAGTGACTTCCTGTATAAACAAGTCTCTTTCAATTAGGCCCACCGGAATGAAAAGATCATATTTAGCTCCCACTTACTTTTAAGTCCCTTCGATTTATATAATAAAAAAGAAGACATTCTTATTTCATTTATATGACTAACTTAACACTCGTACTTGTAATATTTCATATTACTTTAGTAATCCAAAATTTAATTACATTTTGCAAATGATTTGCGAATTGATCCAATAACAGATTCAAACAATTGAAATGATAAGTTTTCAACTCACCATTATCATTAATTCGTTCTTGATAAAACAATTTTAATCAAACCTAGATTTATGAATATAAAATATTCATATCTGTTTTTCTTTACAAAAATATTCATGCTCGTGTGATTTAATATCACTCCAACTACTCTCAAGATAAAATCTTGGAGTCAACATAAATATCTCCCTTATCATGGATCTATATTACAATCCAATGTCACATATATATGAGCACTTATTATCTTGTTTGTTTTGTTTTGCACATCATGGTCATTGTCTCTAAATTTCGATGACTACATCACAATGTGAATATTACATCAACCAAACCAGTATGTAATATTAAGTTCAAACTTTATGTATCTCATACATAAATTCCTGGATAAGGTGATGAATTGGAAATATTTGCATTTTCCCCCTTTCATTCAATCCGTTCTTCAAAGATTCGCAATCTTAACTTAATATAATTTCCACCTCTCTTTCATGAGGAGACACTTTTCTCCTTAATCCAATGTGTTAGACACTTTGGAGTTTAAAGTGGAAATTTGTTACCAATAAATATATTGGTTTTATGCAAAACCCTTTAATCAATTATGCATCAAACATAAGCAATATTTGATTACTAGGAATTTTCATTAAAATAACTCTATATTAATTAATGACAATGCTCCATCCTTAACAAACAAACAAAAATAATTTTCTTTAGTGGGTTGACAATTATTTTTGTTTCACGCTTTTACTTCACTACAAGACAACCAGTCTCTTGCAACGAAATATATCGCTACGGTTTTTTTTGTTGCGGTATAATCAAAAATTGCGACGAACTCTCCGGTTATGGTGATAGGGCACTCATATTTCCACAACTCTTTTTGGTCGTGGTAAATTATCGTTTTGTTGCAGTAGAGGCATCCTATTGCCACGATCTGTACTGTTGTTGGAATACAATCGTGTTTTTGCGACAGAGTATTTTCGTTGTGCGAGGCAGTCATTTTGTTGCCTTAGAGACAATGTATTCCAACGAAATAACCATTCATGGTGATATTCAGTCATATATTGCAACATCAGTATTGTGTTGCGGTAGTTACAAATATTGTTGCAAAAAAATAGCTTACTATTGCAACCAAATTTGTTCGTGAGGCAATATCATATGTTTTTCGCCTCAATTTTATCCTGCGGCAATAAATATTGTTTACTCCGACAATTTGGGTCGTATGATAATAGGTTAAACGTAAAACAATAATCACCCTGCTGTTGCAAATATGAACAAGTTTTTTTTTTTTGCAACGAGCCATTCATAGCGTAGCTTAACGGGCCTCATGTGCCGTGGCCCTTGATCATTATTGCAATTTTCTTAGGACTACAATTCATTTTTGGTCCAGCATCTCAGTTTAGTGAGCACAGTATTTTTTTAAATATTTTTTCCAACGATAAACCCGAGTATAGCTGAAATTTATTTCAGAGATATTTTCATATATGGTCCAGTATCTTCACTTCTGTCACCGGAATTTTTCTTTTGGACAAATTTTGCTGGTCGCACCAGTCAGCTGGAGAAACAAATAAATATGATGATAATTTTTTTGTCAAAAGGTGATCGAACCAATGATCTCACAGTTTTAGGCAAGGCAACATAGCCAATAGAGCACAGACATATTAATGCAATACTGTTAGAGTTATTTAGCAAGTGTATCAACAAGCGGAACCTCTATAGGTCCAAACAACTGAATTTCTGTAGCATTTAGCATTTTACTTATGTTGCAACAAGTGACAGTACTTAATAATCAATCAAGAACTCATATAAGACGCAATTTCACTAGTACATATAGAATGGAAATTCGAAATTACTAAACACTGAAACTTTGGAGAATTTAAACTAAAATTATATTATTACACGATCTTTCAAGCACATAAATGTGTCCATGTTCATGGCAAAAAAATTTAAACCAAACAGTGCAGACACAGCCTACACAAAGAATCCATGGTCATCATCCAATTCATCTTGTACCAAAGGAGCAACATGACCATCATTTATGTAAGCCTCATCATCATTTGTATCAGCATCATATTCGACTTGATATTCGTCAAACTCAGCAGGTCTTAAATTATTTATGACTGAAACATCAACGTTGGTTACTTCATCATCATTTCTACACCAACTAGTCATCTCGTCAGGTACAGTAAATTCTGAAACTGTAATTCTACATCGATGACATCCTGTACATCTGCATCACCATGTTCATGTCCTTATGCAAGATCATCAAGGTCTACACCATTTAAAACCGGAGGAACAAACAAATTGCGTGGATTCATTCTTATAGCACTTCCCCAATTAGGGCTCTTCCCATCTCTCACGTAAAAAACCTGTGCAGCTTGAATGCCTAGAATGTAAGGGCCTTCCGTGAATCGGTGTACACTAATGTCAAGGTCAATAATTCCATATTTGTCCTTCTTATACCTCTTACTCTGATTTCTATTGGCAGGAGTCACGTCGAACCAGTCGCACTGCAATAGAACAACCTCCTTATCAGGAGGAAAGTCAAGAAATATGATTTTCTTTATCACCCCATAATAATCTGTACTGCCGTGCTTTCTTGCGCATTGACTACGACGCCACTAATTTGGGTACTCAAGTCATGCTCTATATAGGCTTACGAAAATAATATCCATTCGGTGCTGTACGGTTGAACACACGAGCAATTTGATCAGGCCCTTTAGCTAGTGTATACAACAGACTGCTGACCATCCCTTCTTTATAGAGTTGTGTGATCTGTTTCATGGAATAGAATATGTCTGAGTGTAGTATACACCATTGTTTTTTTATTACGAGAAACATTTCTGAAAATGCTAAAGTAACTTACCCGTCCTTCGAACCAGCCAACAAAATATTTCTTGTGTTTCGTTTTAGGATTAGTGCAAATGTTCTTTTTGAGCTCGTCAATATGTTCCCTTCAAAAAGAAGTGATATATGGTTACTTCATCACCAAAGTATTAATGCATATCATGATATGAAACAAATACATAAGCATCCTTATTGAATACATGGCTCGGTTTCCTTGCAGTTTGTTATCATGTAGTGCCTCATTTGATTAAGAGCTTCCAAAGATAGTGATTCACAGGCAAAACCTTTCTTGGAGTAATCAACTGTACTCATTATGCTAATCCCTGTTGGTGCTTCATCTGTAGCTCCATCTGCATGGCGTTCGGACTGACTTATTTTTTTAGTCATGCCTTGAACGAATCGACTGCAAAACGTCATGCACTCTTCAAGTATGTACCCCTCTGCAATCGAACCTTCTGGATACGCCTTGTTACGTATATATCCCTTCTGTACTGTACCTGCGAAATATACTTCTTGAGCTAGATGAATTGGAAGATGCATCATAATATCAAAGAAAGCTGGTGGATAGATCATCTCTAGCTGACATAGAATTTCTGGAATTTGGTTGGCCAAAGTATGCAGATCGTCATCCCTTAACTCCTTGGAGCATAAATCAGAAAAGAATTTACTCGTCTCAAGCAATGGGGTAAAAACATTCTCTGACAGAAGCTTGCGCAACGCAATAGGAAAAAGTTTCTGTAATATAATATGGCAGTCATGAGTTTTGAGTCCACTAAACTTGCACTGCTCGAGGACCACACATCGCTTAATATGTGAAACATAGCCATCAGGCATCCGTATGCTATGCAGAAATCTAAGGAGCATTATCTTCTCTTCCTTTTTTAAAGCATACACGCCTTTCTTCATTGTGTACTTATCCTTACCGACGGGCTTTGCATGCTTATCCTCCCTAATTTTCAAGAACTCCAAATCAAGGCGAGCCTTCGTACCATCCTTTGTCTTCCCATCCATCTCAAGCAAAGTACCCAGAATGTTTTCACAAATGTTCTTCTCGATGTGCATAACATCCAAATGGTGCCTCACAAGCAACTGCATCCAATACGGGAGCAGGAAGAACACACTTGTCTTCCGCCAATTGTGCCAGGGATTAGTTTTCGGTGGCTTTATCTTATTTGAACGCCCAAATGGTTCATGCTGAATGCTATCAAGGTCTTGTAGAACTTCATTGACTGTAAGTGGCACCGGGGCTTTTCTATGTTCTGTCTTGTTGTTGTTGAACATAGCCTTGTTTCGACGCCATTTGTGGTTTTCCGCAGAAAACGTCGGTGTCCCATGTAGCAATGCTTTCTACCATACTGGAGCCATAAAAACTCTATATGCTTGTGGCAGTAAGGGCATGCTAGCTTGCCTTTTGTGTCCCAACCACTCAGCGTTGCGTAAGCCGGATAGTCATTGATGGTCCATAACACGCATGCATACAACGTGAAATTTTCTTTAGTTGCAGCATCATATGCTTCAACACCATCTTCCCATAGAACTACCAGTTCATGAATCAAAGGCTGCAAGTACACATCAATGTTATTTCCTGCTGACTTTGGTCCTGGAATAATCATTGACATTATCCAATTATGTTGTTTCATACACATCCATGGAGGCAAATTGTAAAGCCTTTGTAGTCTTTGAATGAGTGGGAAATACCATAGAACTTTCCGTGGCACTGGCTTCTATGATTTACGGATCGATGAATCGGCTTTGTCTACGGCTGGACTAGATTTTCATCAAGACGTATGACAGACATGGCATTCTTGGGCATCAGCATACTCATTACGGAATAGCACACAGTCATTATCGCACGCGTGTATCTTCTTGTAATCCAGACCAAACTCTCGAATGGCCTTCCTTACTTGTGCGAGATTAGTAGGAATGCAGTGACCCTTTGGCAGCACCTCCGTGAACATCCGCAGTATTAAGTCACATGCTCTGTTGGTCATTCCAGATACGCACTTTATTTGGTAAAGCTTCACAATGAAAGATATCTTTGTGACCTCCTCACAACCTGGGTACAACGATGTTTTTCCTGCTTCCAATAGTTTGTAGAACGCCTTTGCAGATGCATTTGGCTCCTGTTTCATTCCATCACCGCCCGTGTCTCCTGCATTACTTTCTACTTTTGTGGCCCTTATGAGAGTTTGGAGCATGTCACATACCCCATCACCACCATCTGCAGCGTCTTCATCATCAGAATCTTCAACCATGTTGTCCTCATCAGGTTCACCATGGTATACCCAATTTTTGTAGGACGGATCCATCCCATTCTTAAGCAAGTGCATATGGACATCCTTTCTAGTTTTATGAGCATTATTCAGACATTTCGTACACGGGCAAAAGATTCTTGCGTCTGGGTGAGCACCATCAAAACCAAATTCCAAGGAACTCTTGATGACACTTTGCCAATCCACAGAATCTCTATCATTCTCCATCCAGCTCTTGTCTTGTGACATTTTGCGTTATCTCCGTATAGCCGGTCTTGTAAAAAAAAGGAGCAACATTAGTTCACACGTAAGTATTTCGAAACAACATATATATCAGAGAGACATGCATAATGGTCTTTCAAGTCAGTAAGAATTGCAAGGGATTACATTAGATATTACTTCACAACACAACGTTCAATTTAAACTAACACTTACACCTGAAACTGACATGGCTATGAAAATATAAAACCTAGTTCATACCTGAAATCCTAACATTGGTATGAATATTAAACTAACACTTACACCTGAAACTGAAACTGATAAAACAGACACTCATATGTGAACCCTAGCAGCTAGTCTATCTAACAGCAATTGCAATCGCCATTAACTTCATCGAACCAGCAGGATGGAAACCAAGGATTTTATCAGTATTGGTACAAACCTTGTAATTACGTCTGACAAGCGGCGGAAGCAGCGGTTGAGTACAAGTTGGCGGGGCAGCGTGGGCGGCAGTTCAATAGTTTACGCTAATCGAATTCGGATGGCGGCGAGGTCATAGTGGCGGATTGGTCGGTCGCGCAGGGCCGATACGGCGGCGAACTCGCCTGAGGGAGGATAGGGCGGCGTTGTCGCGTGGGGGCAGGGCAGTTTGGAGGAGACCTGGCGGACCTATGTAGCCATTTTGCTCGCCCAATGGCCCAACCGGAGTATGGGCCTAAAAATTGTAGAATTTGTCTTCAGAGCCCATTTGGCTTGTGAATAATATGTTTTTCCCTTGGCAATAATGTTCAAATATTATAAAAGATATATTAAGTTTTACTAGTTTCCTTTTATGATTAAATTTATTCATTTCTATATTTTTAAATACATTGTTGTGTTGATATTCAACACTAGTAGGAGAAGCCTTGTTAGTGGTGTGGCCTTTTCTTCAATTCTGGCGTGAAACTCGTACACCACCGCTATCTAGGTGATATATGGAAGTAGTGACGTCGAACAACACGCCAGTAATATCTAGGTGTCCACTGGCGTGTTTCTGGACTCGCCACAGGTTACTACATGATCAGTGGCGTTGATGTCATATAAGCCACATCACTATCCTATAGAAATCAGTAAATAAAAATGGTATGTAATATTGACTAGAAGCACACAAACGGTATTCAATTATGAGATAACATAACAACCATTAAAAAAGTTCGTATAAACATCCATATAGCATTAACATATAATCTAAAAGTTCGCATAAAGATGGAACTCTCAGCTACAACCACGATACTTACTCATCATCTGACTGAATAATGACAACATGTGTATCCTAAGTAGGCAACTATGGTAACATCATCTTCGGTGTCTTCAGCATCGTCAGATCGATCGTAGAGGAAGTAGGTGGGCACATCACCTTCATCGAGATAAAATGTCAATCTCCCTGTTGGGTCCATCTCGTAGCGTTCCACAAGCTGGCCCCATTGATGATCGTTGAAGTATGTTTTTCCATCATCATTTGTGACAAGAACTGTGTGCTGGTGGTCTGGCATTCTGAAGCTTACCAAGTTCACCTCGAGAGTTATAGTGTGGTCCCAAATTGCAACGTGAATATGCTCCAAAAAATCACGCATGTATCTGCAAGGTATGATTTGTAAAAAAACAAGAAGTACATATTTTTAGTACAAATTTTTGGTCAGTTTTCACAAAGTAGATTAACCGAAAGTATACCAATATGTTTTCATACCCCTATGGTAGAACAATGGTAAATTTCTTGTTCATGCACTCCTTGTAGCCACACTGTTCACATACATCCATTGCATGCGGTGGTTCGTTGCATACACTAAATTTAGATACACATCTAACCATTTAACAATCAAAAATCAACCTAAATCTAACAATGTAATTGCAATTTTGGTGGCTAAATAAACTTAAATTTAACAATGAATATCTAATTTCTAAGTCAATATACATCTATGTTTTTTAAGTCACGGAAATATAACAATGAAAATATAATTTGTAAGTCGATGTACATCTAAAACTAACAATAATCATCTAACATATAACTCATTCTACATCTAAACCTAACAATGAAAGATACTGCGGCCGTGGAAACGTACCTGCGGCGCGACGGCGAGAGGAGGACGGTGGCGGTTGCGGCGGCGTTTGTCGCGGCGTCGTTCCGTCGATGTCGGTGGAGGCAGCCCCGTGGTCGCGGTCGTCCGTCGGTGCCGTGGAGAGGGCTAGGCGTGGCCGCGGTGGGGGATCGGGGGGCAGAGAGGGCTAGCCGTGGCGGCGGTGGGGGATCGGGGGTGAAGAGGGAGAGGACTCAAGTTCGTGTGTGTAGCATTTGGTGTGCGTGTAGCAATCGATTAAATTAGAGTATAAATGATTTTCCTCAAAATTTTATTATGTGTGAACCGTGCCTCCATATTTGTTTTTTCATAAATTGGTCGTTAATGATGAAGCCAATGATAAACCGTGCCACCACATTTGATTCCCTCGTCCTGGGTGCATGTTGTTGCACCGTGGTGGCGCATGCTGGTGGTCGGTTCGTCTGGTGGTTGCGAGGCTCGCCCTTGCGGGCTCCTAGGCGACGGATCGTCAGGGATTGTGGTGAGGGTGTGTTTGGGAGAAATCCTCCATCTAATGCTACTAATTTGTTTGGTAATTGGTCCAACAGAATTGGTAAGACCACTAAAGCTAGTATACGCGTTGGGGTATGTGCTTTCTTGTGGGCTATTTGGAATTGCAGGAGTGATGCTATTTTTAACAATTTGCAAGCGGGTCATTTCATGCTGGTGGTTCATCGAGCTTTGCACTAGATCCATACGTGGTCCCTCCTGCTACCCGCAGACCATCGTGGACGTTTGTATGCAGGCTGCTCTCAGCTGATGGCGGTCGTTCGGACTATCTTCAACAAGGCTGGATGGTTGCACACTAGACGAATACAATGAGTAGTCGTCATGCTCTGGTTGATTTTTAGATGGCTGATTTATGTGGCCACTATATTGGTGATCCTTGAGTTCCATTTTTCTGAGACGTTGTAAACTTGATACTTTTTGTTTTAATATAAAAGCCGTGTGCATCGACTAGATGCAGAGGTTGGCTACCACATTAAAAAAAAAGGTTTAGAAGAGCAGAAAGAACTCAACTGTGCCTAACTTAGAATGCATCGTAATACAGGGTCGGTAATGGTATTGTTGGGCATACATCGGACACAACTACGCCTGACCTAATCTCAAGTTGCTAGGACCAAAGGGGTCATTAGAGTCCATACAAACTTCCATACCACATAAATGATGGACATGGAGCAACTTTTTTTTTGACGTTAAACGGGAGGAGCTCTCCCAATGCATTATATAGAGGGAAAAACTGTACAATGACCAAGGTCAGAACCAGAGTTTGAAGACAGCAAAGCTAAACTAACTACTCTCGAAAAGCAAGGGACAAAACCCCCAAGTCCACTTTAATCTGCGCTACCAGGCTGGGAACCGCGAGATTACAGTGCTAAAAATTCCTTCTATTGCTCTCTTTCCACAGGTGCCATAGGACGATCACCGCAGCAGAAGCCTGAATGCTTCTAGTCTTATTCTTCCTGAGTCTTGAGATCTTGATTGCAACTTGATTGCACCATCCAGGGAATTTTATACGGAAATGATTCACGTACAACGTTTGCCTTACGACTTATGTACGATTCTTGATCGAACCGTCAGAATCTGTGGTATTTAAGCAGGCAACGGCTAAGAAAATGCATCGGACATGCATAGCAGAACTCAATTTTATATGTAGCTTATGGATAATGTGATTGTCTCTTAGGAAAAAATAATAGAATATAATCCAAAAGTATGTTGACAATTATTACAACTCGGGTCATCTATAACAGACGTGAGCATGGCGTGGAAAAACCTTCTACGGGACAAAAAACCCACCACACCTAATCTATTACTTCAAACCCAAGATACCATAACATAATTGAGAAACAAAATTAAAAAAAATATAGTCTATATTATAGCTGAGCAGCGGCGTCAAGTAGAAGCATTGGGTGGGTAGTCGTAAGCTTCGCTGCTCAGCACCATGTCAGCATCGGACTTGATCCATTGCTGAAGCCCATGCGCAGCACCCATCTCCTGGCTTGACTTCTTCGACAGCCTCGCTGATGGCAGAAGGTGGGGCTGCAGCTTCTTGGACGAGAACATGTCGAAGAACATTATCGCGGTAGGACACTCTCGCTGCGGTCTTGCCGAGGCCCGGGTTATTTTGTTTAACCTTCTGACGCTGCTCGAAGTAATCGATATAACCCCGGGAGATGCAGTCATCCTGGTTGATGTACAACTCCGGCTTCCACGGAGCCAGCTTCTCAAACAGCTCCTTTGTGCGCTTGTGGTACCCGGGCAAAGCATTTGAAAGCACGAACTTCACCGCGAAGCTTCCGGTGTAGATTCGAGTCTTGTGTTTCTCTGTAAAGAAGAAGTTGATCATGGACGCAGGAGACACGTGCGGTGGATCGAAGAGGAAGGTCGGGACGTTGCGGTGGACCTTGTCCAGCATCAGGTTTCGCCCGATTTCCAGTGCCATTGATGCGCCGAGTGAGTGCCCTGCGAGCCACACGAAGTCGCTATTGCTCATTATTCGGTCAATATCCGGATCCGTGAGCTTGAATCGCGTGAAGTCGGCCACTGCGTTGAACACCACCCAGAAGTCCTGCAACAGCTCTGCCATGGCCTTGGGATGGCATAGCATGGTTCCCCGGAAGGCAATCACGTACTCTGGGGCAGATACGTGGCGCGGAGATGGACCCATCAGCCTGAAGATGGCGCCATAGGTGAACCTGTCATGCTTGTCCGAGTCATTTACGAATGCTTTCTCCAGTATGAAACCGAAACTCTCCCACCACGCCGGCGCTAGCGGCCGGCTGTATATCCTGCGCTCGTTTGCGTCATTTTCCATCACGCAGGTGCCTTTGACAAGGCAGGCAGTGATGCACCGGCGGTGTTCCTCATTGTCCCTGTGATTTGATTAGCGTCAGCTGCCAAAATCTGTAGGGAGCCTAGAAACAAACATAAGGATGGCAATTTTAACCGTGGGTACGGGTATTCGCGGGTATTCGACCCGTATGGGCAGGGTATGAGTACACTTTTATACCCATGGGTAGTACCCGTACCCTACCCATCAAGTCATGAGTAGGTCATGGGTATCGTGTTGTACCCGTGGGTATACCCGTATCCTACCCATTTATATTGACATGTGGGCCACTTTGTTCAGATGTAGCCCAGTAGGAAGCAGCCCACAAGGCCATGACTCCAAGGTCAAGGCGATCAGGCGAAGGTCGGTCAAAGCGTCCTCGTAATCCGCTCGTCGCCCAAACCTCACTAAACTGCAATCACTCCTTAACCCCCCCATCTTTCAAATACTCAAATTGAGGAGATAAATTCCTAGCAATGAGGCATACAATTGATCGAACTGATATTTTTATCAAATATGCTATCAATGAATATAATAACTTGTGCAGCCGTTGGGTATGCAATGGGTACGGGTATCCGCACGGTATGGGTATGGTTAGAGTTTTATACCCATGGGTACGGGTATGGGTAGAGTTTTCTACCCGTTGACTATACGGGTATGGGTATGATATTGCTCTACCCGTCCCATACCCTACCCATTGCCATCCTTAAACAAACATAACACCAAAAAAATGAGACCTTTGGTTACATCTGCACGTCCCTACCAGATGATGAGAACAAGTGGTATCAATAATGAGAAGTCCCCCCTTCCCCGTCTCGCCACACCCCCCAGGGCGACAGTGCGTTCCCCTATCTCTGGCCGCCTCACCCCCCCCCCTTCTTCCTCCCCCGTCGCCGCCGTTGGTACGGATCACCGGGAGGCGGCGGCGGCCCTCCCTTACCCGCGTCTTGGAGGCCTGGTAGGGTCTTCCTCCATTGCGGTGGTGCTCCTCAAGAGGCTCTGGTCCGGCCCGAGCGGGAGATGCCGGTGCCGGTGCCCTCCGGTGGCGTTATCCCTCGTCTATAGCTTGAGCCGGCGACCTTCTTGGCCCTGGTCTGGGCACCTCGGGCCTTAGATGGGCTCGGGCGGGCTCAATTGGCTTGAGCAGGCCAGGTGCAGCGGCGGCGGGAGTCCCCTGGAGGTGGTGGCGGCGACGTCTCCGGGACTGCGATGGCGGTGTTGCGTCCTGCCTATTGCAGCAGGGCGGCCGGGGCTTTATGAGACCATTTGGGCTCGGCCGAGCACGCTTGGGCCCTGGTGTGCCCTTTCTGCTCTGTTCGTTCGATGATTGCCTCTCGGCGGTGGAGGTGGGTACAGAAGACAGATAGATGCAAGAGTGATTCCCTTGTGTTCGTATTACTCAATGAGGGGTTACATATACACGAAGAGGGAGCGCACGATGTGGGCTCAGATCCTATCTAGGTGGGCTGATAAGTGACCCGGTACAATGAGTACAGATATACATAATACAGAGAACGGTACAGTCATGTATTCCGACAGCCCCCCGCAGTCGGAACGGCGCCGGCGGCGACGTTCAGGCTGGATCTAAACTCCTCAAAAACGCTGGTCGGTAAGCCTTTGGTGAAGATATCAGCGTACTGCAGACTAGTGGGCACATGTAGAACGCGTGCCTCGCCGAGAGCGACTCGATCCCGAACAAAGTGGAGATCAATCTCCACGTGTTTCGTCCGCTGGTGCTGCACAGGATTAGTGGACAAATACATTGCAGACACATTGTCACAGTAGATGACGGTGGCACGAGTGGCTGGGCGGTGGAGCTCCTGAAGCAGCTGCCGGACCCAGCATGATTCAGCAACACAGTTGGCGACGGCCCTATATTCGGCCTCCGCACTGGACCGAGACACCGTCTGTTGCCGTTTGGACGACCAAGAAACGAGGTTCCGACCGATGTAGACGCAAAATCCGGAGGTGGACTTGCGCGTATCGGGGCACCCTGCCCAATCGGCGTCGGAATAGGCAACGATCTCTCGAGAAGGATCACTGTGGAGCTGAAGCCCGAAATGTGATGTGCCCTGAACGTAGCGCAAAATACGCTTCATAAGAGTAAAGTGGGGCTCACGAGGATCATGCATGAACAAGCATATCTGCTGGACAACGTAGGAGAGATCAGGGCGAGTCAATGTGAGGTACTGTAGGGCACCAGCGAGGCTGCGATAAAGTGTGGGATCGGAGAAAGGCTTGCCGAGTTGGCCAGAGAGTTTTGATTTGGTGTCAACAGGTGTGTCAATGGGTTTGCAGTTGAGCATGTGGGCACGCTCCAATATCTCGAGGGCATACTGCTGCTGAGAGAGGAAAAGGCCAGCAGGTGTACGGTGAACGTTAACACCAAGGAAGTGGTGCACATCACCTAGATCACTCATGTGAAACTCACTATGTAAGGAGGAGATGATGGTGTGTAGGAGTGACGTGGTGCTGGCTGTGAGAAGGATATCGTCAACATAGAGGAGAAGGTATGCGGTGGTGGAGCTGCGGTGGAGGATGAATAGGGATGAGTCACATTTGGAGGCAACGAACCCGAGGGTTTTGAGAAATGTGGTGAAACGACTAAACCATGTGCGGGGAGCTTGCTTGAGTCCATAGAGAGATTTCTTGAGGCGACAGACGTGATGAGGAGAGGTGGAGTCAACAAAACCGGATGGCTGTTGACAGTAGATAGTCTCCTCGAGATCTCCCTGCAGAAAAGCATTCTTGACATCCATCTGATGAATGGGCCAAGAACTAGACGTGGCAATGCTCAAGACAATGCGAATGGTGGAAGGTTTCACCACTGGACTGAAGGTCTCATCATAATCCACACCGGCCTGCTGAGTGAAACCACGAACCACCCATCGAGCTTTGTACCGCGCCAAAGAACCATCAGGATGAAACTTGTGGCGAAAAATCCATTTCCCTGTCACGACGTTAACACCTGCAGGACGAGGAACCAAAGACCAAGTGTCATTCCGAATTAGCGCATTAAATTCATCGAGCATAGCATCGTGCCAGTAAGGGTCTTTTAGTGCTGCACGGTATGAGGATGGTATGGGAGAAATGGATGTCGAAGTATGAAGGCTAAAATTGCGTTTAGGCATGAAATAACCATGTTTGCCTCTGGTATGCATGCGGTGTACGTTGTTGGGTGGCTCTACGGGAATGGAATGGAGCGGCAGGGCCGGGTGAGGTGGCGCAGTGGGATTGGTGCGGTGAGGGGAAAACGCGTCCAGGTGGGTGGGTGAAGGGGACCGAGCGGGTCCGTGTGCGGATCCCAAGGGAGATCGCGTCTGCGGCATGCAGGAGCTGGGCGAGGTGGGTCCCTGGGTGGAGCACGAGGCGGGGGCGCAGTTACCGCGTGAGAGGGGAGAGGGCGCGTCAGGCGAATCTGGGGTGGGATCCGTGCGTGTCGGGCGCGCAGGTGGGTTGCTGGGTGGGGCGCGGTTAGGTGGCGGATGCTGAGTGGGGCGCAGCGCACGGTTGGTAGGTGGGATTGCATGGGGCCGGATGGCACGGGATCCGGGGGAGATCCGATCAGGTGGGCATGGATCGGATGTGCTGCTGGTCTGTGTAGCTGGTGGTGCACCAGACGTGTATGGAAAAGCGTTTTCGTTGAAAACTACATGGCGTGAGATGATAATTTTCCGGGTGGCTAAATCAAGACACTTGTAGCCTTTGTGCTCGCGGGGGTACCCTAGGAAAACACACCGGATGGCACGGGGCGAGAGCTTGTGATCGGCTGTGGAGTAGGCGTTTGGGAAACAGAGACACCCGAAGGTCCTAAGGTGGTCATATGTGGGGTGTTTGGCATAGAGAAGGAAGTGAGGTGTGAGGTGCTGAATGGCACGTGAAGGGCGAATGTTAAGGACATGGGTGGCGGTGTGGAGAGCTTCTACCCAAAACGGTGGAGGTAAGGAGGCTTGGAAGAGGAGGGTCCTAACAATATCGTTGAGGGTGCGTATGAGACGTTCGGCACGGCCATTCTGCGGAGAAGTGTAGGGGCATGACAAGCGAAGGGACACGCCATGCGTGGAGAGATAGGAGCGCAATCTGGTGGTGAGGAATTCTCCTCCATTGTCACATTGGAGACATTTAAGAGTTTTGTGGAATTGGGTTGTAATGAAAGCAAAGAAATGTAATAAGGTATCACATGTGTCGGATTTGTTGCGCAACGGGAACGCCCAAGCAAAGTGAGAGTAGTCATCAAGAACAACAAGATAATATTTAAAGCCCGAGAAACTAACAATGGGGGATGTCCACAAGTCACAATGTATCATATCAAATGGCGCAATGGCACGAGAGTGGGATATGGAGAAGGGAAGGCGCGCTTGTTTGCCAAGTTGACATGCATCACAAAAGGAGTGTCTAGGAGTATTATTATTACATTGAGAAAGAAAGTCTAAAGGCAAGTGAGACAAAGCAGTGGTGCTAGGATGCCCTAGGCGACGATGCCAAAGATCGCCGGTGACGGTAAGCGCCGAGGGGGTGGAGCCATTATTGCCGAAGAAGGGGTAGAGCTCACCCGAGCTATTGGACCTCATGATCATTGTCTTGGTGGCCAGATCCTTCACAGAGAAGCCAAAGGGATCAAATTCAACGGAGCAGGAATTATCACGGGTAAAGCGACGTGTGCTAATGAGATTGGTAACAATGCTAGGTGAAACAAGTACATTGTGAAGATGGAATGGGCGGGTGGTGAGCTGTGCAGTACCGGTGGCAACAACGGGCAGACTAGAGCCATTACCAACAATGATATGACGAGAACTTTGCGCTAAAGGGGAGTGAGACGAGGTCAAGATACCTGCGTTGCCGGCGACGTGAGACGAGGCACCGGAGTCCATAAGCCACTCGGGGCGCGGTGGAAGGGCCGAGCCGTAGTTGTTGGCGTGGTGCACCAGTGCACTGTGATCCCATGCGGGAGCCTGATATGCAGAGGTCTGGTACTGTGGTGGCGGTGGCGGTTGATAGCCGGGAGTAGGCATCACGGGGTAGGCGTGGTGATGGGCGCCGGGTCCAGCTCCAAGGATGCTGGGAGTTTGCCATGGAGGGCGCGTCGGGAACGGAACGCCCATAGGGGCAAAATAGCCAAGCCACGGTTGCTGCTGGTGGCCGCCCCGACCGCCGTACCGGCCGCCCTGATCGCCGCATCCGCGTCCTCAACCGCGTCCGCGGCCTCCTCCACGGCCACCGTACTGGCCGCCCTGATGGCCGTACTGCTGGTAGCCGGCGCCGTTGCCCTGGTAGCCACGGCCTCCACCGTTGTAGCCAGTGCCGCCGCCCTGATTGCCGTTCTGCTGATAGCCATTGCCGCGCCCGCCATGGTCACCGCGGTCACCGTTTTGGACGGGGCGGTCACCGCCGCGGCCGGTGCCACGATCGCCACCGTCAGTGCGGTTGGTGTCCCGATTGCCATGTTGGACAGCGAGGGCCTGGGCACACGCGGCCTCCTCCTTGGCGGCGGCATCGATCTTGAGCTCGGCGAGGCGAAGGCGAGAGTGGGCGGCGGCGAAGGAGGGGAACGGCTTCGTCCCCTCGATGAACTCGGCCTGGATGGCAAATTTCTTGCCGAGTCCATCCACCATCTGCATGGTGAGCTCGCGATCCGAGATGGGAGCACCGACATCGGCCAGCGCGTCGGAGATCTGACGAAGCCGGCGACAGTACTCATCAATCGAGAGGTCATTGCGCTTCATCTGCCGGAATTCTCTGGATAGCATCATGGCGCGGGACTCCTGGTTGTCGAAGAAGAAATTATGGAGTCGAGTCCACGCAGAGAGTGCGGTCATGTTCTCGGACATGACAACCTCCTGAAGAGGATCCGAGATGGTGGTGAGGATCCAGAGCGCGATGTCGACGTCATCCTGGTGCCATTCCTCATCTGCATGCCGGTGCTCGTGCCCGGGCTCGATGTGGTCACGCGCGTGGTGACGATCCAGGAGAAACAGCATAAAGTGGCGCCACTTGGAGAGGTTGGTGGCGGCGGCGTCGAGCTTGAACTTAATGTAGTTGTGGACGCTGTCCTCGCGAATGGAAGGAGCGCGATAGGAGGCGCCGGCGCTAGGGCCGGCGATCGCCATGGTGGCCGGAGTTGGAGAGGGCAGATCAGAAGGGAAGAGGCCAGGGTGGGCGTCGGGCCCGAGTGGGCTGAGAGTAGCACGGGGCACGGGAGGGAATCGAGAGGCTGTATTGAGAGGTGTGTGTGGATCGGTGTCAAGGGGACTGGCGACGCTGTCGATCGCCATGGATGAGCACTCTGGCTCTGATACCAAGAAGACAGATAGATGCAAGAGTGATTCCCTTGTGTTCGTATTACTCAATGAGGGGTTACATATACACGAAGAGGGAGCGCACGATGTGGGCTCAGATCCTATCTAGGTGGGCTGATAAGTGACCCGGTACAATGAGTACAGATATACATAATACAGAGAACGGTACAGTCATGTATTCCGACAGGTACCTCCCGCGTGGCTACGAGGTTGCCGTCCCTCATCCTGTCGATGTCGTGTGCCGTAGCCTTGCAAGCCGCTTGCCGGTAACCCGAAGTGATCGATGATGGTGACCCAACATAGTGGTGGCGCACAGTGGTGGTTGTGCATGCTGGGTGGTGTTTTTTTGTGGATAGGGCTCAGCAGAAATCCATGTCTGTTAGTCTGATTGCGTCGCGGTGCCGCCGTCGTGTGGCATCATCCCTTCTTTCCCATTGTACTCGCCTTGCCAGGGAAAACCCTAGGACTGCTGGTACGGGTAGCGACGTTGTGTCGGCAGTGATTCCCTTCCTGAAGGGGCTACTTGGCACGAGGGAAGCCTGAATTGTGGTGGGACAAAGACGGAGGGCGCAGCTGTGGCGGGTCATCATTATTTGGTCTTTTCGCTTTCGGCTTTCATTTCTTTTCTCTTTTGGGCGTGCTGTGCTGTTGCCCTAGCATTTTGTTTGGTTCAAACTCTTGTATCGTTGTGGTTGCTATATTAATATAGTGGAGCATAAGCCAATTTCGACAAAATAGTGGTATCATAATTAGGTTGAAGAGCATGGAGTGTTGACATGGGCGTGGACAGGCCGGCCAATTTAGATGTGGCCCGAGCGAAGTAGCAAAGCGATTGCGGTGCTGTACATTGGCCTATGGGTAGCTCGGTCATTCGAGAGCTGGACCTACGCTGATTTGGGTGCTTGCATTAGAATTATTTAAGAAAAAAATGTACTACAAACACAAAGGCTACTTTTTTAGATAATAGGCCAGAGGCCCGGTGTTAAATTAATAACACCACAAACGGCGAAAAGTTTACATGATGATGTAACCAGCTTACAACCCAACACTGCACACACACGAAATAAAACAGAGCTACCGACGCGATTATAGGTGAAACACCAACGTTAGACAACCCAGATGACGGAGCACGAGCAGGACGGGCAGAGGTGTTGGACCAGAGCTCGCCGAGAGAACGGGCACACCAACACACGCGGCACACCGTCGAGACCCACACCATCAACCAGGATGGCACCACCAAGAGGGGCAACACCGCCACTGTCCGCAAGACTGCAAACAGGCACAATCATAGCAGGAAACACCGTGGTGCAGGGCAAGTCACAAACATGGGCGGAGGGAGCCCGACGCCACCTCCGCAGATCGACCCGCCGTGAACTCCAAGGCGGCGACTTCAAGAAGCACACGGCGCCATAGCACCGCTACCGCCCGATCCGAATATCTAGGATTTTCATCCGGAGCCTAGAAGACCGGAGACGCCGCTGCGACGCCTCCAAGAAGGGGACGACATCCAAGAACGTCGCCGCCGCGTGCCGAGAAGACCCGGGCAAGGGTTTCCCCCCGGCAAACTCTCCGCGCCTTCTACACGGGGCACCGAACGTCGACATCGACACCCGAGCCACCGTCACCGCAGGTCAGTCGCCAGCCACCATGCCACCCCTGTGGCCATGGTCGCGGGAAAGCATCTGAGTCCTTGGCACGCCCGCCAACCAAAGGACTCCCGCCGTCTCCAAGGCCGCCGCCCCGGCATCCTAGCTCCGCGCATAGACAAAAAGATCGAGACAAGGAGGAAGGCCTCCACCACCAAGTCAACCACCGGGAGCCCCCACGGCTGCCGGCGGCACCAAACCTGGAACGGGGGCGGTAGAGCTCGAGGGTCAGGGCCCTGCCCTTTCCACGTCGAGGCGGTCGAAACCAATAGACCACACCACCCAGCCAGCCACACTCGGAGACCTCCACGCAGACCAAAGAGCTAGAGCACCACCACGTCGGCACTCCAGATCAGGATCACACTACTAGAAAAAGGCTTATAGTCGCACGGCTTAGCGTCGGCGCATAGCTTTTTGTATCCGCCAGTGCTAGATACGGCCGGCGCTTTCCAATGTTGCGCGCTGACGCTGCGAAACTACCATCGGCAGACCCACTCACGCGCGCCGAAGCTAACGTGCGTCCAGATTCTCGCCCCGAACTCACAGCTACCCCCGGCGCCCTTGTCTACCATGCTTCAGGGCTGATGAATATACCTTGGCGTACAACCAGCCACACGCGCGGGCGCTAAGGGCATCTCCAGCGGGGGTGCTCAAATCCCGGACAAAAACAGGACAAATGTGTCCATTTAAGCAGCGGTCCGGGAGCGCGGACAGACTCTTTTGGGTATACGTCCTGCGGAGATGCTCATTTAGAACCGGACATGCAATTTTTTCAAGACAAGAAAAAATCAAACACTAGGACCAAATAATGTTCATGAGCTATTACCCGTCTCGGAGACGCTCTAGAGCGCGCCGCCGTGCTGGCCGGAGTCCACGGCTCAGCTAGCTAGCTAGCTCCATAGCCCAAATCGATCGATCGATTGGGGAAGCTAGCTAGCTAGCACCGTGCGGAAGCAGAAGTACGGGAACAAGCTGCGTCCACGCGGTGCGCGCGGCGCCACGGCCGCCGAGCCAGTGGGCGCCGGGGAGCTGGCGCGAACGGCCGGCGCTGCAGCAGCCGGAGTATCCGGACAAGGCCGGGCTTGGGGATGTGCTGCGGACCGTGGAGGCCTTCCCGCCGGTCGTCTTCGCCGGGGAGGCGCGCAACCTGGAGGATCGGCTCGCGGAAGCAGCTCTCGGGTGCGCGTTCCTCCTCATGGGCGGCGACTGCGTCGAGAGCTTCAAGGAGTACAACGTGACTGCGCCGACTGCAGCTGCGGCAGCAAGGACGAGCAGAGGAGGAGATGGGGCCGCGGCCGCCGGCGCACCTCGGCTACCACGGCGTCGCCGAGACGGACCGCGAGAAGGAGACGGGGCCACGGCCACCGCGCGTCTCCTCAGGCTCCAGCGTGCACGGGGGCGACCAGGCCGGCATCGAGGTCGGCGTCGCTCGCCATTCGAGGCCTTCGTGCCGCTCGCCATCCGAAGAGCTGGCGCTTGGGCTCGAGCAGAGTGGGCAGCGGCCGAGCGCGGTGAGGAGAGGCGGCCTGGTGAAGGCGCGCAACCAAGAAGAGAGGGCGGCGCGGAGGGACGCCGTCGAGCTCCGGGACGCCGTCGACGAGCTCCTGCCTGAAGGCGCAGAGAGAGAGGGAGCAGAGGAGGAGATGGGGCCGCGGCCGCCGGCGCAACTGCGAGCTGGGCGGAGAGAGAGAGGCAGTGTGGAGGGGAGGCGCACGGAGATGGCATCGAGTTGCTCTGCTGAAAAATAACGGGGGAGAGAGAAGGACGACGGGGGAGAGAAGTGGTGGGACCAAGCACTAGCTGCGGACGAAACAGACACGCCCCGTGTCCGGAGGCTGCTCATTTCTGGACCAAATTTGGTCTGGATTTGAGCAGACTCGGACAAAAAATGGACCCAGGCCTGAGATAAGCAGCCCCGTAGGGACCTTCTTTTGTCCGGGGCTGCTCAAATCCGGCCTGTCCGGGGCAAACCCTACCCGCAAAACTCGTGGTCACGCTCGCGCATAAACAAAGGAAAAAGTCCAAATCAAACCTTGAACTTGTAGGGTTTAGCTAAATTAAACCCCAAAGTTCCAATCCCTGAAATCAGCACACCCAACTTTTGAATCCCGGTCTATTTAAAACCCTGTATCCGTTTGGCTGACCGGGAACCAACTATCCCGGCCGGGCTAACTGTCTAACCTCACTGATAATACGGACCTACATGTCATATCCATCCTCCTCCCTTCTCTGTAAAATTCCCCAATCTCTTGCAGTGCCCTCTCTCTCGGACCTCCTCAATGCAGCCCAGAATCTAGACAATAGCTCTCAGTGGTTGATACGACAACGAGTCTGCGGCCTAGGGCATGGTCCTCGTCATGGAGCCTGGAGTTGGCCAGCGCTGCGCGATGCCAGTCTCGGTTGCACGTACGAACCATGTCCGCCGCCGCCGGACGCGGTGGCTGTCTGTGACTCCGGTGGCCGGCTCGCCATGGGGAACTCTGCCCGGCTTGAGGATCACCTCGCCGCCATGCGCTGTCGCTAGCCACACATTCCTCCTGGGATGGGAGGCAGATAACCGCCTATGCGCTCTAGTAGGTTCGGCCCATGGCATCCATCAGACCCACGCACTGCCTGTGGCATTGCCGCATTGGAAGCAAGGAAGGGGCGGGACAGGTCGTCAACAGTGCGCATAGGTGACGCCGAATAAGCACGTCCACGGCTACCATGGTCGAGCTCGAGCTGAGTCTCGCCGCTGCGCACCGATCGCTTGTATTTGCCATGCCCAACACCATGCTAATTAGCTTAATATTGATGATTGATCTTGTAGGAAGCTAGCTACGTATGGCTGCTACCTGCTAGTGTTTTATTCCGGTGTCAATCATGCACGGGACACCGACAGGAAGATGAAATGGAAAAGGAGATCTATTTGGAGTGGCAGTGAGAGAGATTGGGGAAGGAGACAGATATGACATGTGGGCCCGTATTGTTAGTGAGACTTGCTGCTATGTGGGCCAACTCAACAACCTGGTTTAACCTGCCACATCAGTGAAATCCAAGTTAAGGTTTAAAATAGACCGGGATTCGAAAGTTTGGTGTGCTGATTTTAGGGATTGAAACTTTGGGGTTTGATTTAGTTAAACACTACAAGTTCAAGGTTTGATTTGGACTTTTTCCATAAACAAACGAAAAAACGCGTCGCGTGAGAAGAAAATAACCCTACCCGCAACCTCGCCTCCTCGTTAAGCCCCGTTGTCCGCCGCCGCCGACGCCGGAGCCCTCTGCCACTTCCCTTGATCCCTGTGCGGCAGACAACATCGCTGGCTGATCCCGGTGCATTCCGGTGACTCCTCACGTTGCAGTATGCCGCCCCGGCACCTTCTCCCCTTCCTCTCGCGATCCACTGGCGTTGAACCGCCGAATCTTGCCCCCACAACAAACCCTAGCTGGAGCTCGACCTTCTGCGTCCATGGCAGGCCAGCAGCGGGTGTCGGTGAGGCGGCATTGGTCGCCCAGGAAGCAAGGTGGCGTGGCTGAGTTGCTTGCAGTTGCGCAGATCCGGCGGCGTCGGGCCGCCCTCCATCCCCGTGTCATCCACAGCGACAGGACCCGCCCTGATTCCGCCTCTCCGTCGCCGTCCGCGGAACCCTAGCTAACGGCGGCCCGACGACCATCTACAGAGGAGACCAACCTCCAGGTACGTGCTCGCGCTCATGCTCTGTCTAGAAACCACAAATCCAAATCTCAATCTCACTTCAAACTTTCGAATCTTTTTTTGAGCAGCCCAAGGAGGAATGCTCGGCGCGTCCACCGGGCAGTACCACCGCCGCACCACCACAGTCCTGTGCTCTGGCACCGCCGGCGGCTCGGCGGAGATCCCTCCCTCTGGTCACAACGCTGCCTGCTACATGTAGGACGACACGACCAGCTCCACGTGCGCTTCTAGCCCAAGGAGGAAGAGGTCCCGTGAATGGATTCGTCTCCTACCAACCTGCTAGCTGATGATGAAGCACCATCAACTAGCTAGGTAATCTCTCATCCACTTCTTGCCAAACGGTAGCTGTAAGTGCTGATTATGGGAAGTAAATAAATTTTGCTAGGAAAATTTCGATTTTCACTTTGCAGCAAACGCGCGCGCGCACACACACACGAGAGAGCACATGTTTTCATCTACCCTGTAGCTTGCTGCCTAGTGCAAGCACAAACGGATTTTAGCACTTCCTATATGTAATGCCAATATGATTTATTACCAGCTGAGCTCACAATCAACACTTGTGCTTTCCTTAATCTTGCCTCTATGTTGTCTTTTCACCAACGATGAGTCTGATTAATCATAGTGCAAGACTGAACTGAAACCAAGTTCTTGTGCTTGTGCTCTTATTGGTTTTGAGTCATATTTTAACCTTTGCATGACTTTTACCTGAGTTCAGGTTTATTTGACCAGAAGGTTGAAATATGGTGCAACCCACACAGACTTGATCTATTTTGGCTTTGTGTCGGTGCTTTCACGGGTCAAAGTCTCTGATTCATATGTGTTATATGTATGCAGCATTGCAAGTCAATGATGCGCCCCGGAGAGCGCCTCTCCTAGCTTCTGCAGGCGAGGGCTACATCAATGTTGCTTGAGGCTGGAGGTCCCTCTGGTACCATGCCACTGGTATAGGAGGACCTTCCGCTATGATCTGGTGCTACTGAGTTGCATGTCTGATATCAATCCACAATCTACTACAATGAAAAAGCCATAATTTCGTCCCAACATTCGCTAGGAAAATAGGACATGGAGTGTCTTCATGTAACTGTGGCTGTGCCGTGCACATGCAAGAAATATTTCCTCTACTTGCTAGTGTTGCATATGATACTACCGTTTGCTCCTTTGTATATTTATGATGATCAGATTGCCTTTAGTGTAATTGTTCTGTCAGGTTTTGTCATAAAGAATCTCATGTTGTGTTGTATGGGATTGCAGAAAACTTGTGTTGCTGTTCATCAGAGTTCATTCCCGTCTGTTTTTGGTTTCGACTACCGGTTTCCTTCATGCGGAGACTAGAAACTGTACAAGTTGAAGGTTTTCACCAATAGAAGTGGTTAGTAGAGCAGTTCTGCATAATAGTATTGCAGCTTGAAAAGCTTTGTACACATTTCTTGTGTCACTGACATGACATTGTTAACTTGTGCTATTTTTAATTTTTTATACCTTGTGTTTGTGGGAGTATTTCTTTGTGCTATATGGAGTAGCAATTGAAACATGTTCGTATATATTCATCCAGCCAAGCATATTGTATCCAGAAATGATTATTTATGTACATTCACTGTTCGAGTGCAAGCTACCGTTTGCTTAGGTGTAGCTCTGTTTGCTTGTGCAAAGCTAGGAGTGTATTGCACACTCGTTTATTGTTTGCAACTGTATCGTACTGTTGGCTGTAATATGGAGTAGCTTTCGTTAGCAAGATCAGTACGCTCAAATATGGGGTACTTCTTCTTTGGACCTGTACCATCTAGTGCCGGCGCACAATGTCCTACCTCTAGCGCGCCGGGGCTAACTTCTACCGCCAGCGCTGTTGGTCAGCGCGCCGGCGCTATCCATGATACCCCTGGCGCAGAGAGTTACTCGCCGGCGCTAACTCACTACCACCGGCGTGATGATCGCCGGCGCATCCTCGTGCACCGGCGGTAAGCGTTTTTTGTGCGCCGGCGGTAAGCCTTTCCCTAATAGTGCCAAGCAGCCACACAGAAGCACTAACGGCGGCCCGACCAGCCCAGATTGGGCCCGAGCCACCGCCGCCGCCGCGCTTCCCTCCGGTAGCTCCGGGCGCCGCCACCACCACAGAGTCACCGCTGTGCGTGCCCAGCACACCGCCATCTCCTCCCCGAACCTACCAGCTGCGCGCATCGCCGCCAACTGCTCCTCTGGCGCCGCCGGATTGTCGCCTCGCCTCCGCGCGTAGGGAGCCCGACGAGGCGCGCCCTCCTCACCCGCCTCCTTTGTTGACCAGGCGCGGCCGCCACCGCCGGCGCCGGCGGAGGCTGCGGCCAGGGGGAGCCGCCGCAGGGGCTTTTTTCTCTAGGGTTTGGGGCCCTCCGGAGCTGCCTGCGCGAGCAGCCCGAGCGGGAGTTTAACAAACAAAGACAAGTAGAGAAAAAAGGTTTTGGATAACGATCCCGATGGAAGACAGCTTGCACGGACGAATTTGGACGAATTTTTCTTTGGGTCTGAATCTTGACGATAGGGCTTGAAGGTTCTGTGACAGGGATGGCGATGAGCGTATAAGCCTCGTGGAATTTGGAGTTGATCATGCACCAAAAGTATGTCCACCAATGCACAATGGTGCTAGTCTGATATGGCGCGAGGTGAAACATGCCGGAGCACCACCAGCTTTTTGCAACATTGATATGTCCGAACTGTTACATTTTTTTGCTACACGTCGAAATGTGTTTTACATTTTTGAGACTTTTTTCTACACATGCTACATGGACACACAAAAAATGTTTTGTTTGACTTTTTTCTTGCTATATTGATCAGACGCATGTTCTTATGATTTTTTTTGCTATATATGATGTTACGTACGTATTGAAAAATTGTTGTGCGTGAAACGTTTTTGTTACATTGATTCGAGAGGGGTGCACTTAAGTTAGATCGGACGGCCAGTGAGACAATCGTATCGATGCCTTCCTACACATAACGGGCGCCTAGATCACGCCTTTAGTTATACATACATCCATATTTGAACGAACGAAAGTCAAATATTTTGGAATGGAAGGAGTAGCTCGGTTATTCACCAAAGCAATTAGGCAACGGCTCATCTCACTGTCTACCCATGTTTAGCCGGTTAGATTATTCCTTCCACTATCGATCATTTAGTCTTGTCTGGTTTACGTCGTCTGTTCATCTATTTGAATTAGTTCATATATCGATTTATCAATCTGTTGTTGCCAGAGTGATTTGGGATCCTGCCGCACCAAGCAGCAGCAGACGATGGCGGCCGCCGCTGATATTGATCATCGCCCGATTGCCGGCTACTATTTATCAAGGTTCACTAGATGTACTACATATTGCGATCTACCTCTACACTATTTTTCTGTTTAGATATACATCATAGTCATAAACAACGAGAAATTAGATTTGATTGTTGGTGGCAATTCGGACTTATACAAAGTGGTTCCAACATGAATTTTCCCTTTGTCAAGGTTTGTTAGTTATATATCTATGAAAATATTTGGATAGATATATATTTTCGTGCAATATTATTGCTAAACATACATTATAAATTATTATGCTATTTTTTTACTTAAATCTTGATACCCAACTGGGTTCATCATCGTTTTGACCCCCCTACACCCAAATCATGGGATTCTGATAACTCGAGAAGGTTTTATTTGGTTATGATAAAAAAAAAGGTTTAAAATCCCCCTTGCCCCGCCTTATAGGCCGGCCCTGCCAATATGTAATTTTTGTGACAAATAAAGTAGTTAATTATGATGCTCAATGTTAGGCTAAGACTACGGGAGGGCCTTATAATGTCGAACCAAGGTAGTACTCTACACGTGCCGTGCTCATTTATTTACATTTAAAATTGAAGCATGAGACGGAAAGTCCAAAGAATGCAAAATAATATAAGTGTTTCACCATAAAAAAACACATGGTTTCACATGGGATAATCAAACGTACCAGTCAATTACTATCTTTGAATCATCACCAGCTTTGGTCATCATATGCTTTGGACCTGAGATTTCAAAGTCGTCCTCGCCCTCCTTAGTTTGACCCATGTGATTGAATTAATATGATTGAAACTGCATGAAATGTAATCATATCGGATCACTCGAGCGGTCATAGGCGTGAAACAGTCACTGCTACCATTTTTTTGTTTCACTATGCCCTAGGGGCGTTGGGGGGAGGGGGGGGGGGGAGGTGGGGAGGTCTGACTGAAATTGTTGGTATTTCATATAACAAATATGTAACAAGAGAAACAATTTTTTAATGAATAATTAAGATTTCATACAACAATTAAATTAAAATGTTTGCTAAAAAATTATGTAGAAAGAAAGAAAAAGGTTTTAGTTGTATTCAAGAGTACGAGTGTTCTACAACTCATGAAAATAAAAATAGTCGGCTAACCGAGAATGTGCGCATGGTTCTATCTATTTACCCTTGAATCCTTTTTATGGTGACTTTCCCGCTCCCACTTCTATGACATTACAATGTTCTCTACATTGTGTTGTTTAAAAACAGGGTTTCAGTTAGAGAGGCGGTCCGGTGAATGAATAAACTAGTTGTTGGAGTGGTACTCCGACAGATGCCCTACAAAGAAGTAAATAATTTCATGCCTCCTAAAGATAGAAGTTTGTATGAGAGGAACAAATGAAATAATATCTGTGATTACTTGTTGTTTAGAATGCATTACTATTAGAATCAAAATTGTAGGTATGGTTAAACATCAGGATTATAGTTGTGTTGAAACAAAATTCATATCATCCAACTATTTATAAAATTGAAACAATATATATGATACATAAAAAATGCATGATTTACAGAATAAATACCATACAACTTTTATAGAACAATTTGTCACGGTTCGAACCCGTATTTATTCCTACTACTGGTCTAATAGTGTGTTTGTTGCGGCTGAATTTCATCAGATGGTTTTGCAATTGGATCATTTCCCCCATTCCTGAACTAGTTATCCCTAATAGTCTAGAATATTTTTGAAGGATAATTATAGTTTGACGTCAAATTATATAATGCATTAGCTTAAACACGGAATTAAATTTCTTAGTACTTTCTTGGGCTTGACTTTCTCCAAAAAACTTATGTATAAATTTTAGTAGCTTCACTAAGATTGATTTGACTTTTTATTGAATAAATTATACTACGGATGGAAAGAATAATAGGACTAATACTAATTGCACCAATTCGTTTAAATTTAAAAGCATGCATCTATTATGTTTCTAAAACAATAGAATCATTACTCCAAGTTCCACCCAATGTTTGTAATATCACCCGATAAGCCAATTTATTGGTTTGACAAGAGACTTATCGGCCGATATTCATATTTCCACGCTAAAACCTACTGGTAATGATATCCACCTTTAGAATTTTTAGTACTATTGAATATAATATATATATTCCACATATTATAATTTTTAGTTCCAATATTATATATGTTCAGAGTGCATTTTAGATATTTTTGTGTTGGAACCTAGAATTTACAACAAAACTAACAAATTAATTGTAGATCATTAAAGTCGATTAATCAAACGATAAGCCTATTTATCTCTTATCTTCGTCCCACCGGTAAGTTAACCATAAACAACATCTTGAACATTAGGTCCTCCACATAGTTTTTCGTCTACTTGAACTTGGGCTGACTATGGGCTGACTAGTAAGTTAACGGTAAACGATAAACTTATCTAAGCCATGTCATCATTACCGCTCACACTATAGATATAATAGTCATCCGTCTACATGATCTTTGAACATTACACGTATATTTTTTGACATATATATGTACACACTAGTAGGAAAAGCGTTATAGACACCATCTTAGCGCTGGCCAACAGGATTTTCTGTTAGCCAGCGCTATTACCGATTGCCAACACAAGCGGTAATATTACCGCTGGTCAAAAGGGGGCTGGTTCGCCAGCGGTAATATTACCGCTGGCCAACAAAGAGGTTCACCAGCGCTAACAATACCGCTGGCCAACAAAATTTTTGTGGGCCAGCGGTAATTTTGAATTTTTCGCTCCACACCCCCTGGGCCGCCTTTTAGTATTGTAAAACATAAATGAAAATGAGAAAATGTCCAACAAATAAAATCCTTTGATATGTGGGTAGGGTTTAGTGTCTAGTTGGTATAGAAAATTTGAAATATGAATTTTGACCTTTCATGCAAAATTTAAAAATAAAACTTAAAACGGCTATAACTTTTGCATACGACGTCGAAAAAACGCGTTCCAATCCAGCTTCTTATTTTTACCCGGTCAGGTTTTCACAGATTTGTCAACAAACGCGTTTAATATATCACAAAAATCGTGAGAAAAAATCATAAACTCGTTTACCCGGTCAGCTTTTCAGGGATTTGTCAAATTTGAAAAGGAAGAAAAGTTATTTGAGATAGACGAAATTTTCCTAAAAATCAAATTAATAAAAAAAATTAGAATTCAAAAAAACATTTACGACAAGATGATATGGATGTCATATTTGGATTCCTCTTATTTTTCTAATCAATTTAGACATATTATTTGTCGAATTTTGAATTACGGATTTGTAGATATGAATTATGTAGTATTAAATGACAAAATTCAAAATATTTTTAAATTTAGTTTATTGGTATTTGAATTCAAGATTATCACTACTTATTCATTTTTATTTACTTAAATATTTTTTTTTATTCAAAAAGTGAAGACGGGTGACAATATGGTCTAATAGTTAATAGGATTGATAGTACTATACGAACAACAAAGTATGAGTTGTCACTAGGTAGGTCATAGGGAAGCAGCTAAGAAGTTAAGTTTGCTGGGGCTAGAGCAGTGGGAGGATGGGTGGCCGAGAGGGAAGTGGACAATTAAAATTAAAATAAAGCAACAACAACAAAATCTACATTGCGAAAAAAAATTATTTTGGAATTTTCAGCAATTTGAAGTTCCCGCTGGCGAACGAGATAAGTTATTTGCCAGCGGTGGCAAAATTATGTTCGTCACTGGTAAGGATTTCCCTACTAGTGACACAAGGTAAATTTTTTAGTAGATAGGCTCATATTTCCTGAGAAGGAGAGGGACATGGACAAATACTGCATCTAAAAAGCATCATCTCTAGATGAAATTATGTGACATGATAAACGGAAATATTGTATTAATCGAGTAAGTTTTAGAATTCTCACATACTCAAGCCGAGTTGAAAGACTCAAACTAACACAGGCTATAAAAAATACATGTGGTATATTTTCATCAATTTTAATACAATGCATATGTATTGCTACATTGTGATGAAATAAATAAATATAGATTCAACATTATAAAATTAAAAACATGCAAGCTGGGTTAGTGAAAATGTGTTTTTGTTTGTCCATTACATTTGCATTGTATAATTCACGTAGGATAAATATGTGTAAGCATCTTGAATATGGGATTGCACTAAATATATAAACTAGTCAGGATACCATAAATGAGGAGGCTAGAAGAGGAGGAGAAGAAAAAGTTAATTTTATCCATACATAACTAGATTTTGCATACGGTGAATAAGTCCTAAAATATTAAAATAAAGAATCTGCACCGAGGCTCTGTTTTATTTGAAGGATGGTCCATAAATTTTGGAGGAACAAAATTACTTCGGGTAGCTGGACATGCGGTATCCAAACTAAATTTTTTCGCTAAATTATAATTGAAACAATAACAGTAGTTTTGAAATAAACTAACTCATGACGGGAGAGATAGATCATCAAAGCGTCTAATAACACATAGATGTAAAATTGCGAGAACTACCTGAAAGTGATAAAATCAATTTATAGTCAAATTTAAGATTTTTTGTGGTAACACAGAAGAAATAATCCAAAATATAGGAACTGAGAAGCGAAGATATAACCAAGCCCATATCACTCATACCAATGAAGAAATATTGTTCATTTCAATCGTAGGCAGTAAGCAACTAAGGATACCATTGTGCAACTCCGATTAAATGATCATGTCAAAGATAAACCTATTTATAAAAAAAATTGGATATAATGATAAGAAATAATATTTAGCTATATATATTATGTGGCAAAGAAAAATAAAAGAACTATTTTTCATATATGAAATTAGGAATAAATTAAAAGCAAAATATACTATTTTTATTTTCACGTGAGTTCCATCTATAGAATTTTTCTTCTGGATAGTAGAATTTTTTTTCAAAAATATATTATATTCTAACAAAATTCATAATCATTTTTAAATAATTGGGATTTGGGTGAGAATAATTTTAACATATGAATCCTGAAATGAGAAAGTGGAAAATATTCATGTATGTTTGTAGTATACATAAAGCATATAAATACCAAAATGTTAGGAATAATCTGTACATAAATTATTTCTGATTTAAGAATTCAACATTAGTTTACATTGGATATTTTTATTTTCATGTGTATTATTACAGAATAGCTGAACTTGAAAACAATTTCTTTGTGTAAATATAAGTTATGTTAATATTTTTATTTTCATGTGTATTCCTACGAATGTTAATATTCAATTAAAATATCAATCTTAATTTTGTATTATATAACTGGAATGATGTAGTAATTGTTGCCTTACGTCAAGTGAAAACATGCATGTGCCGTTTGATGATCAACATACATAAATGAAGAAATCGTAAACCTAAATATTTGTATGAAAAATTAGGGTCGTGTCATGACTCATCAGCCTTTAAAATTCGTCGCTAAAGGGAAAAAATTCCATACATTTGAGAATAAAATTTTTCTTTAAGAATGGGGCTATTGAAACACTTTGGTCAAATCTTTCATGCATCTGAATTAACCTACATAAAAATCTACACATGGAAGTTTAAAGCATGTTGTAATTTCAGTACAATGTTTTGTATGAACTCAAATTTTCTACGTAATTGCTAGTCAAACTTGTAGAGGTTTTACTACAGCAAGTACGCAAACAAAATTATGCTGTCAATAAAAACTTATGTGAGGTAAGAAGTTAATAATAAATTGAAAACTAAGAATTTACATGGTGTATTTGGTGAAACAATTTTTATCAATAATTATGAATATGTAGCAAACATGTATTGATACTAGAAAGAGAATATGGACTATAGTAAATCTTTACCTAATAATAAAAGTGTTAAGGCTTTCTTGGTTGGTTGGTTGGTTGGTCTGTTATCAAAAGCTCCACCTAAGTTGGCAAAACTTACCCACTAGGCCACACTAAGTCGTACATGTTCTCTTTTCTCGCCAAATCCGCATTGGATGAACGTGCAAGGCCAGGTCACCCATCGTTTCCTTTGGTTTCCTAGGTCGAAAAGTTTCCCTATTTGGGTCCAGCCGTACATAATCAAGATTGCTTCGAAAAAACTGAATGATCGTCCCGACGTATGTGATCAGGATTGCTCAGAACAAACTGAATCGGTAACTGCAGAACCGCGCAAGACTGGTCTCATTGAAACTGCACTATCCCACTGTCTGATGTATATGAACATGCTGATCTATGTCCTATGTATTATCGGTCGTTTTCCTTGCCGTAATCCATCTATCTACAAAATATGACCAAACGAGACGCGCGTCATTCCAAGCACCCAAGCCGAGCGACTCCTAGGCGCTGTCGAAGGGTATCCTCTCGGCCTACTCCGGATCCTTGGCAGCCGCCGCCGAATTAGTAAACCTCCGACATGATCAGAGAGCGCTAGGTGTACTTCATTGACAACGAGCTTACGAGATAGCCGTCAACGCAGTGCTGGACGCGGGCTGCTCGGTGCATCGTTGTGCGCTCATCTCTACACCATCGAGAACCGGGTCTATACCCATGAACTACCGTTGCTAGATTCGTGCAGCAAATCAAAGTCAGTCATATGCCAACAGCTATCTGGCTCTGGATACAAGTTCAAACAATGTGCACAGTAGCCGATGATGGGATGCGAGGACAATACATGAAGTCATCGGTCAACACGACCTGCCAACCTTCAGTCCTAGATTTTGCTCGTAGACTCGAAAATTCTCAGTTTGCTAATGGATAAGGTGAGCTACTAGCTTAGTTTCACATGTATTTCCTCTAGCGAATTCAAGAGGTATTTGTACTTTTGTATTCATCCATTCAACAATAGATGGCTTCCATTTATTTAGATATGAATGTATGTAGACACTAAAACATGTCTTTATACATCTATATTTAGACAAATAGAAGTCATCTAATGTTGAACGGAGGGAGTATAAATAAATTTTCAATCACCTGAGGTGTTAGCTCTGCACGGCACTTTTTTCTAATATCGATGCATCTTTCTTTTCTTTAGTTGTTCTTTAGTTCTGATTAGTTTTACCAATGTAGAATACTATGGACATAGAAACTGGTTCATTGTATAATTGGTTAAGTGATAAATTTATTCAATTCTTTAGGCGGCACCTGGGACAACGAGGGTAATCTAACGATAACTGGGGATACCGCTGCAGATGGCGTAAAGAGTAGCTACCCGCAATGACAAACTCGTTTCATGGCGGCAGCCCTGTAGCACTTTTTCAGCTCGGTGTTTATCTTCCGTTGCAATGCACAGACATATTTGCTAGTATTAAATATAATAAGAGTTAGCAAAAAGCCATGCCAAACTCGTGGATCACCGAGCCACAACAGGTTAGGTCTGTCCTAAAGGGAATTTCATGTATTTGTATGATGCATATAATACTAGTTATGATATTATAATGCATAGTACGATATCATGTTATCATAGTCACATCTTCCTTATTTTTTAATTAAATCCGAGTACAAATATGTATAGAAGATCTGCGGTTCATAACACTATACTATATTTTCTTATTAATTGTAGTAACACGTCAGGACATTTATTTTAGGGTATTTTCCAACATGACATGCATTATACTACCTATGGTAATCTCACTATGGGAGGCCTCATCTATTATATACTAAAATAAATATATGGGTATGTAATAGAGCCAAAATATACATTTTTTGCAGGTTGTTCACAAGGCTATCTATTGGATTACTTCGTGGTCTCTCCTGATGTCGCAGGACCAGCGCCATTTTATGGAGGCTGGATACAACCGGTTATTGGCTATAGTTCGGGCCATCCTGTTCTCCAACGGGTGGCGGCATGATAGTAGGATTTGTGCTTCATAGTGAAACTCAGTACTTTTTTTGCGTTGTGTCCGTATTCTTGTAAGTTGGAGAAGTGTAAGTTGTAATACTTTGACTACACTTTTGTTTTAATAAAAGTCGTGTGCATCAATCCGATGCAGAGGCAGGGGCTTTGCCTCCTTTTCTAAAAAAAATGTAATAGAGCCACCACATTCATCCACATCATCTACTCTAATTTTAGTTGTTAGATCTCAAATATATGGCTAGGATTTTATGAGAAGTTAATAGTTTCGTAACATTTGACACGAAAGTTTAGTTGTCACGTACACGTTAAACACGTAGAAGCTAATAGTTTTTTTGAGAGAATAAAAATTAATACTCCCTCCGTATCAAAATATAAAATGTTTTCGCATTTTGTAGATATAATGTATCTAGACATGTTTTAGTGTGTAGATTCATATGCATCTTACACTAAAACATGTCTAGGTACATATTGTCTAGAAATGCTAAAACATCTTATATTTCGATACGGAGGGAGTAGTTACGTAAGACCTTTGACACGAAAGGTGAGCAGTCACGTGTGCGTTTTTTTTACAGCAAGTCACCTGTGTATTAAACACGTACTTCTGCAAGACCGGAAACAGCTGCAGTCTGTTGAAAAAGCCAGCAGCACATGTACGAAACAGCTGAAACGTGATAGCTGCGAGGAATAAAAGAACTCCCGTCACATGCTGTTAGGATTAGATTTATCTGCCCAAAGCACTTCGTCCCGTACGGACGCCTTTACTGTAACAGACGCATGTTCACCCCGAACATGCGCCTCCACACAAACAGACGCCTCCTACAGGCGCCTCTCTATTGTAACCGACAATGCCAAGAGTCGGCAATCCATGTATAAATACCTGTGTGATGATCAATGAAATTGAGAAGTTCATTCCATTCATTTCCAATTCTTACACGTTATCAGCACATGCTCGCCAAGAGCGCTGCCGAACAACATCACAAGAAGGAGAAAGAAGTGCAGAGAAAAGGAAGGTAAGAAAATGGCAGGTTTCAACCTGTGCCGAAATAGGCCGTAGCCCCGCTATATAAATATAGCAAACACCCGATATAACCAACAGTTTTGCGATGCTGGGGCGGCAGCAAACATACACCCAAAAAAAGAAAGAAAGAAAAAATGGAGACAAAAGCGGATCGACTAAACGACGGTGACCCGGAACTGCTGCGCCCTCTCCGAGATCGTTCCACAACGCTCCGAGTGCCGGATCGACAGGTACCAAGCAGCACCTTCAAGAAGGTAAGCCACGCTGCTGCCCGGACCAGCGTACCGGTCCTAGGGTTTCCCCGGCACAAAGGGAAGCGAACGGGGGTATCCACGACGCCCTTCAGGAAGGAATGATGCCACCCGAAGATGGCACCGCGTCGGTGTCAGACACGCCGACAAGGATTTCTCCCGAAACCCCCCACCCACAACCTCGCCAATCCGAGCACTTGGCCCCGTGAGGTCAAGCCTCGACCTTCTCTGACAAACCGCCCACCAACATGCGCCAACGATCCCGAAGTCATCATCGTCGTCTCACCGAAGTAGTCGCCACGAGGTCTGCACACCGAAGGTGAGGAGGAGAATGGCCTGGGTCAGCGATACCGTGGCCAGCGGGAGGGACCAACCTCCACCACCGAAGGATCGGCGGTAGTCGACCGGACGTAGCCGCGAGCATACCAATCCCCGTCAGGTCCAGCCGGGCGCAAGGACCCGTAAAGCCCCGAAGGGGCACACCGGTCCCGACAGGTCCAGCCGGGCCCAGACGGACCCGTGAAGCTCCCTGCCACGATGCAACAGGCTGGCCGCCGTCACCGCGAACCCTTGCATCCGCATCCTCCCCTCCTGGTACAGAGCGTCAGCAGGTCAACCGGCCCGTCCAAGCCCAGATGGAGTCCGACGGGCCCACATCTGGGCCGCAGACCTCTGCCGGCCAAGCACCACTGTACGCCGCCGCCTAGTCCCTGCGCCGCCCGCAGACACGACCACAGCGCCGTCGTTGCTCCACCACCCGACCGGAGCCGAGCTTCTGCCGCCCAAGGAGCACCGTCACCAACCAGGGGAGCCCCGCCTCCCCCAAATCAGTGCGGGTAGAGGCCTTCCGCCGCCGCCGGCGCTACCTAGGCATTGCCCAGCAGCCTCTGCCGGCGGCGGCGAGGAGGGAGGGGCGCGGAGGGCCGGCCGAAGGCAGAGGCGACCGGGTCGCGCGCCGCCGCCGCGGGGGGCGACGAGCGCGCGGGAGGGGGCGAGGTGGAAAGAGGGGGGGGGGCGGGTGGCGGCGCGCCGGACGGTGGCTAGGGTTAGGGGAGGGTGACGGGAGAGAGGGAGGACGGGTGGCGGCGCGCCGGCCGGCGGCTAGGGTTAGGGGACGCCCTGCGGTTAGGGGACGCGATTTTTCATTCTCGTTTCAACCTGTTGGACCTTGCCTCTGCATTTGTCCGCTTTCTTCACCGCGAGGATCGACGCCCGGTCGTCGCACCTCGCCATCACCTTCACCGCCGCGACACCCTTTTTCGTGGGCGTGGCCATGGCCATGGTCGTTGCTACAGGCAACGGAATGGCCTCCGTCGCCGTTCTGTTGTCGGCGGCCATCGTCGCTCCTTCAACAGGAGCCGCCGTCTTCGTGGCGGCCGTCGCCACGGCCACCTAGGCCTGGCCACCGCGCCTCCCATTGGACAGGGTGCTCCGGCAGCACCACCAAGTCCGCCCGCCCCCTCCACCGCGGGGAATCTCCCTCGACAACGGCATGGACGTCGGCGTGGCTTTCTGCCCGGAGCACGAGTACGGGCCTTGCTCTGCCCGGAACGGCGTTGCCTTCTGTCAATTGAAGGGCTATGGAGCGAGCCCTCCAACATCGACAACCCAGATGCGTACCTGGACCTCCCGATGCGGACGCCTCGCCGCGTCCGCCTCCTGCGCCAATTCGTGGCGGCCATGGGTACTCGCCAGTCCGGCTTCAGCGCGGGCACATGGGAACCCGCCTCCCTTGGCCTCTCCAGTGGCCTCGCGCCTCGCACCCACCTCTCTGACTGCTCTGACTGCTCCTCCGAGGGAGAGCGCGACGGGAGCTACCGTCGACGCTGATGCGTTCAAGTAGCCATGGGAGCTTCGCTTGTGCGGCCAGGGGATTGGGGATTGAGCGAGACATTTGCTCCTTATCCGTTCGGCCGCACATGCTAGTCGTATGTGGGTTGATAATGAGGCCCATGTGCACACGTTCTGCCTAACATCACACTATGCACTATTTGTTTAATATGGAGCTGCTCGTATACATCAGCACTCTAGCAGAATAGTGAATAGTACAAATTGGTCATGTTTTTACTAGTACTAGTACATGATTTAGACCCTGTGTGGTTACATATTTAAACCATATTGTGTCTATAAATGACTATATGTTCCATGTGTTTGCATCATGCAATCCCTATAACATATATAAATGGTACAATAATATTCTTTTGCAATTGAGATTTATTTTTCTTGCAAAAATAAAATATCAACTCACAATCAATTAAGTCTAAAATTGTCTAAAAGGCATATCATGACTTAATTCGAATTGACTTGATATGCACAAATTGTGAAGTGACCACCTCGAAACGAGACGGACTTCAAATGTTGATATCTCGAAACGAGACGGACCTCATTTGTTGATATCTCGAAACGAGACGGTTTTCATTTGTTGATATCTCAAAACGCGACGGACACCATTAAAATGGTGATATCGTGAAAGTGTAGTGACACCAAACAAATTTCAAGTCTTCACTTGAACTCACAATTTTGCAAATTTTATTACAACATAACCATGATGATTTTAATTTACATGCACGTAAATTTACAAATCTCTGGTTCTCATTCATGTAGGACAACATGACCGTTAAAGAATTTGAAGAGCTTGCGCTCGACGGACATAACTACCCTACATGGGCTATGGATGTTAAAGTTAGTCTTTCATCCCGTGAAATTGCAGCTGCACTCATACCACCTGAGGATCCTCCTCAGCAGGGAGTTGCACAGTTAAATGAGCAACAAAAATATGGTGCCTTATACATTATAAGAAACCATATTCATCCAGATCTAAAGTCTGAATATTTAATGGAGGAATCTCCAAGCAATATGTGGCAAGCACTCAAAACTAGATATGAAAGGCAAAAGGCAGTTATACTACCTGAAGCTACTCATGAGTGGACCCATTTAAGACTCCAGGACTTCAAATCCGTCGGAGCTTATAATCATGAGGTTCACAAGATTTGTTCAAAGTTGCGCTTTTGCGAGAAGGAACCATCAGAAGTGGAGAAGATAGAAAAGACTCTATCAACTATGCTCCCCGCTGATAGGATCCTACAGCAACAATACCGTGCCAGGGATTACCAAGTTTATTCTGAACTTATACATGTGCTCCTCCAGGCAGAAAAACATGATGAGCTTCTTTTAAAGAATAGTCATCAACGCCCAGTTGGGGCTACCCCTTTACCTGAGGTACATGCGAATTTTCAGAAGAACACGGAGTTCAATGGTTCTTTCAAAGGCCATAACAAGAACTTTAAGGGTAAACATAACGGCAACCGCAACAAGAACAATAAGCCACATAATTCAGACAAGGGAAAGGGCATAGCAAAGAACAAGTTTGATAAAACTACTCTTTGCCAGAAATGTGGGTGCTACAAGCATGCCACCAAAAAATGTCGCACCCCAAAACATCTGGTAAACCTCTGCAATCCATGGGACGTAACAGACCTGCTCAAGGAGCAAGATATGAAGCACACTTCAATCTTCAACCTGGTAATAACATGGAAGCCGGATGTTCGCGAGATGTTCAAGTAACACCAAGTAACACCGAAGGACTCCATTTACCACAGGACTCCAAGGACACGGAGGATATGATGATCGAATACGCCTCCAACGACGTGTTCGGAGACTTTCACTAGTCAATCAACTCCATTAGATAATATTACATCCATCATAATGTTGTAATAAAAAGATATTATTGTTGTTGTTGTCGTCACCCTATATTGTAAATCACAATATATATTGTATCAGCACTTTGATATCAATAAATTTGTATGTATTCTATATATCTTGGAAAGGTTTTCATTACTGAAAATTCTAAATTTTAATATATAGATTTCTACGGGAGTCAATCCAAATGGAGGAGGAAATGTGCCTTGTGGACAGTGGAACCACAAACTCTATACTTAGGGAAATAAAATATTTCCAAACTCTAAAAAAGTTAAATGGAGATATTTTAACTATCGCCGGACGCGATGCGGTAATTGTTGGCACTGGACGTGCCATATTTACCCTCCCCATGGGTACACAAATTATAATTGAGGATGCTTTATTGTATCCCGATTCAACTCGTACCCTCATAGGTTATAGAGATATCCGCAAAAATGGTTTTCACATTGAAACCCATGAAGACAACAAGGAGGAATTTCTCCTCTTTACCAAAGACAACGGATATGGCAAACAAATATTTGAGAAAATTCCCTCTTTATCATTTGGATTGTACTACACATATATAAAACCCGTAGCACACGTTGCGTATAAGATAATTTTTCAGAATGTCAATGCATTCCAAACTTGGCATGATCGCCTTGGTCATCCTGGTATCGGGATGATGAGAAAAATTATTTGCAATTCCAATGGTCATGAATTCAATGAAGCTAAATTCCCACAATCTTCGGATTTCATGTGCACTGCATGTGCTACTGGGAAACTCATTTTAAGACCCTCCTATCTTAAAATTCAAGCGGAACCACTACAATTCCTTGAACGCATTCAAGGTGATATTTGTGGTCCCATCCAACCATTGTCTGGACCTTTTAGGTATTTCATGGTTCTAATTGACGCATCTACACGATGGTCTCATGTGTGCCTATTATCCACACGAAACCATGCATTTGCCAAGATAGTGAGGCAAGTTATTAAATTACAAGCCCATTATCCCGAAAATCGAATTAAATCAATTTGAATGGACAACGCTGCTGAATTTTCCTCGCGTGCTTTCAATGATTATTGCATGTCCCTAGGAATTGAAGTTCAACACTCGGTCCCATATGTCCACACACAAAATGGATTGGCAGAATCTCTAATTAAGAGAATTAAGCTCATTGCACGACCTTTGCTAATGAATTGCAACTTGCCAACTTCATGTTGGGGTCACGCAGTTTTACACGCTGCTGACTTAATTCAATTGCGACCAACTGCATATCACAGCACTTCCCCTCTGCAATTAGTACGTGGAAATCTACCAAATATTTCCCATCTGCGTAAATTCGGATGCGCCACATATGTGCCCATCTCACCACCGCAGCGTACATCCATGGGCCCACATAGAAAACTGGGGATCTATGTGGGGTACAAATCACCGTCGATAATCAAGTACCTTGAACCCCTTACAGGGGATCTATTCACAGCCCGTCACGCTGATTGCATCTTCAATGAGGACCATTTCCCGGCATTAGGGGGAGACATCAAGTACCAAAAAGAATGCCCGGAAATCGATTGGAATGCCCAAGGCATTTCCTCCTCTGATCCACGTACTCAAGAAACTGAACTTCAAGTTCGGAAAATAATTGATTTGCAACACATTGCAAATAACCTGCCAGATTCATTTACTGACTATAAAGGTGTTACAAAATCCTATAATCCTGCCAAAAATGCGCCTGAAAGAGTGGAGGTACCAACAAAAACCACTCAACCCCCTGTTCAAAGGAAGAGGGGGAGAAGTACGACTATAGAACAGGATTCAGCTTCTCGCAAGCAACAAAGGAAACAGAGGAAGAAACCCTCTGAACCAGTAAATGTAATTCAACCTAGCGTTGATAATCATCAAATGGGTAATGAACACCCAGTGGAAGGACAACCTTCACAACCCAGCTCAGTTGTGCACTCAATGACTGGGACATCGGAAAACCCTGACTCAATCGTATTGGGAAATCACGAACAGTCAACAAGGGTAAATGAAATTTCCACAAACTATATAGATTCTGGAGAATCTTACAATCGTAAGTCTACAATTGTCGACATATATTTCTCAACTAAAGTTGCAAACAACCTTCTAAATGATCATGATCCAAAGACCATGGCAGAGTGTGAGAAACGCTCCGACTGGCCTAAATGGAAGGATGCAATCCAAGTAGAATTAGCCTCGCTCAATAAAAGAAAGGTATTCACTGAAGCAATACCTACACCTCCCAAAGTTTTCCCTGTGGGATTCAAATGGGTTTTCGTCCGTAAGAGGAACGAAAACAATGAGGTGGTGAGATATAAAGCAAGGCTTGTAGCCCAAGGTTTCACGCAGAGACCTGGCATTGATTTCAATGAAACATATTCTCCAGTAATGAGTGGTATTACTTTCCGATATCTTATTTCAAATGGCAGTACAAAATCGTCTATCTATGCAGTTGATGGATGTAGTGACCGCTTACCTTTACGGCTCACTTGATTCGGACATATACATGAAGGTTCCTGATGGAGTCTCGTCCCGAATCCAAACGCAAAACGCAACGCATATTGTGTAAAACTAAATAAGTCTTTATACGGCTTAAAACAGTCGGGACGCATGTGGTACAACCGACTTAGTGAGTTCCTTTTGAAAAAGGGGTACTCCAATAATGATGATTGCCCATGTGTTTTCATCAAAAAGTCCGCAACTGGATTTTGCATTATTTCAGTGTATGTCGATGATCTGAACATCATTGGCAACACACAAGATATTGATGAAGCACGCGATCACCTCAAGACGGAATTTGAGATGAAGGATTTGGGTAAAACCAAATTTTGCTTGGGATTACAACTCGAGCACCTTCCCTCAGGTATTTTGGTTCATCAAACCGCCTATATCCAGAAAATATTGGAGAAATTCAATATGGACAAATCCTATCCATCCAAAACTCCCATGGTTGTTCGATCTCTAGACGTAGAGAAAGATCAATTTAGACCAAGGGATGATGGAGAAGAGATACTGGGATCAGAAGTTCCATATCTCAGTGCTGTTGGAGCGCTCATGTATCTTGCAAATTGCACCAGGCCTGATATTGCATTTGCAGTGAATTTACTAGCTAGACATAGCGCAGCTCCCACTAAACGCCATTGGGCGGGAGTCAAGATATTTTTCGATATCTCCAAGGCACAAAGGATCTTGGCCTCTATCAATTTCAGAGAAATTTGGACATTGATATGATTGGGTATACCGATGCTGGCTACTTATCAGACCCCCATAATGCCAGATCGCAAACCGGTTTTGTGTTTCTACACGGTGGGACAGCCATTTCGTGGAAGTCTTCCAAACAGACTCTAGTGGCTACATCCACCAATCATTCTGAAATAATCGCATTATATGAGGCATCACGCGAATGCGTGTGGCTTCGCAGAATGATGAACCACATACAACAATCATGTGGTAAAGATTCTATCGAATCTCCAACCATTATCTACGAAGATAATGCTGCTTGTGTTGCTCAAATGCAAACGGGTTACATAAAGAGCAATATCACTAAACATATTGCACCTAAATTGTTTTATCCTCACGAATTACAAAAGAGTGGGGAGATTAACATCTTGCAAGTAAAATCATGCGATAATCTCGCTGACTTGTTCACAAAGTCTTTACCAACTTCAACATTTGAGAAATATGTTTATGGCATTGGTATGCGTAGACTTCGTGATTTGCAAGGCTCAGGGGAGTATCTCTCTGAACTATAACCCATTCAAACATTATTACACTTTTTTCCCTTATGAGTTTACTCACATGGTTCTCATCAAGGTTTTTAATGAGGTAATATCAACACAAGAATATATGTCATACATCCTATTTTCCCCACCGGGGTTTTTAACGGAAGTATACAAGGCATATTAATTGTCTTCTAAACTTACCAATGAGTTTTATCCTTTCAAAGGTTTTTCTCATATAAGTTATGAAAGAGACAATAATCATCATATGTTGTATCAATTTCTCCTTACTTTTCCCACTGGGTTTTAAAGGAGTTTTCACAACATATCAAATACTATTCTCCTCATATTTTTCCCACAGGGTTTTTGGGGGAGTAATTATCAATTGCCAAAGATCATCAAGACTACATGAGGTATTTTCAAGATTATACAAGGATACAAGACATACAAGATGTAGCTTTGTTCAAGGGGGAGTGTTAGGATTAGATTTATCTGCCCAAAGCACTTCGTCCCGTACGGACGCCTTTACTGTAACAGACGCATGTTCACCCCGAACATGCGCCTCCACACAAACAGACGCCTCGTACAGGCGCCTCTCTATTGTAACCGACAATGCCAAGAGTCGGCAATCCATGTATAAATACCTGTGTGATGATCAATGAAATTGAGAAGTTCATTCCATTCATTTCCAATTCTTACACCTGCCATGTATTAATAACCCTTGGATCAAATGACTTTTTTTGATTTCTACACGTCATGCCAGTATCCTTCCGGCCATTTCGCTGCGGCTGTCCGTCGCTGATTTCACCAACCGGCGACGGGAAGAAAAAGCAGTCCATGAGACCGGCCGGTTCAGCATGCAAGTGGGACGACCTATGGGAGTCCCGCGAATCGCCCGCATATGCCCACATAATTATGTGCGATTATGCGGCTAACCCACATAATCTTTGTGGATACTCGCGGCGCCCGAATGTCCCACATAAATCACTAATTTAAACTGAAAAATTCAGCAATACAACGCTATAACTGGACATTTTTTGACCCGTCAGTTTATGCTTTAGTACTGAAAAAATTGGACGACACCGAGCTTTGCACCAGCCTACCGGGCTAGAGCTCGCTCGCTCCACTGACCGAGTGACCGGTACGCTACTTGTCTGGGAGGCACCGTTCGTTTTCTAAGGACAAAAGGACTTTGGTGGTGGTCGCTCGCTACACCGATCGATTGCGACGCCGGGAGAGCAGGAGCTGCCGGACACACCGACGTGCGTGGTGACGCTGTAGTCTGCACCCACCGTCTTCGTGCTAATCTACATAGCCATGGAGCATGCCCTACGCAACCGTCGTTCCAATAAGGCGACATCCACCATCAGTTCCTGCCCGCCGCCCGCGCCCTGGACGTGTGCGCGGCTCACCATGCCCGTGGCGCCCGCGTCGACGCGGCGCCGTATTGGTCGGAGTTGGAAGTCAGCCAACAACGCCATCTCGGGCGCGACGCTCGAGCCGTGGTTCTGTCTGGCAGCGGCGCCCTGCACGGTGACGGGGAGGTTGGGGAAAGGGCCATAGGAGGATGGACCCAAGGGGCCGTCCGGGCTTCCGGCGACGGCTCGGGACGGAAGCGCGCGCTGGCAGGGGGAGCAGAAGCACATAGCCCCGGCAGCGGTGCAGGGTCGAGGAGCATCACGGAGAGCATGTGCCAGCAGCTCTCACAAGTTCAGGTTGATGCAAAGAAGAAGTTCAGGTTAAAAAAAATAAACACACAGGCACACTGGAACATGGAAGAGATTGGCGGGAGAGCAACTGGGTGATATGAAACTGGATTTCCCTGACGACCCAAATGTAGGACGCGGCAGAGGAGTAAACCACCAGACCTGGCATTGTCCATGGCGGGGCAGAACGGACGCCGACGCATGGCAGATCGACAGGGACGGTGAGGAGCACGCCGGTCGTGTGGGGCCTGCAGGCGGCAGCGCGAATAGGGGGCTGCCATGGCGGTGCTCATCGGCAGCGCTCGGGGCATCGGAGCCGGAGGAGAATTCGCCGCCCTTGTTCTCTAAGGGTTTCTACGTGGGCTCGATGTGGGCGAGGTGGGCAGTCCCGCATATCCCACATAAATTGGACTTTTACCCGCGGACACGTACGAACAAAACGGAAATACTATACCTACGGACAAACTGCTTACGGATTATTCTTACGAGCTGACGTGTCAGGTTCTAATTAGTCCCTCCCCTTAAAACGGACCCTCCGGAATTTCCCTGGGGGCCCACGCCCTGACGCACTCACCTAACTCCGTAGGATTAGTCCGTAAGCTACGTCCGTAGATGTAGCATTGCTGCGAACAAAATTATGTGGGCTCCGCGGGGAGCGCACTCCCACCTGCATTCTGACGGCCGGTTGATCGAGCACCAATACTGCTCTTGCGTTACATTACCGGCCGCGACCCATGGCTCCAGCAAGCATGAACGAGTTGCGAGTATTCCACTGTCCTAGAGTCGATCAAATCTATTACATACTAAAAGCAATATATGGAACTCTAAGGAAGACACCACGTTAATATCCACATAGGCTATAAATATTTTAACTGTTGATTTTGGTTGTAACGATTGAGATTAACAGATGAAGAAGTTACGCACAACATTAATCTGGTACAAAGTAAAAACAAGTCGTTCTTAACACGTATATCGGACCCATATTCCGTTCCTTATAAAAAAATTAAATCATCCCGTGATAATACTTACCCTATCGTATACAGTCTGGAAAGGAAAGTTGAGGGTCCACGTTAGGTGCGTCCGTTAAAAAAATAGTCGTGCGCTAGATGTCCACGCTAGCTCCAACCTTAAAAAGACCCCAACAAGCTAGCTAGAGTGAAGTATTTTTTGTCAAAAATGACCCTTTTTGCGGACTACCGTCAAATCTGGCCCCTCCTGTGAAGTAATTCCAAATCTGACCCCTCGGGTCGGCGCCAACAGACATGGAGCCGGACTTGTGCACTTCGGCGTCATATTATTTTTGCGCCGAACCCGGTTCTGGTCAAATAAAAAAATTCGGGAGGTCGGTTCCAAGTAGGATGAAGCCGACCTGAACACGTTCGGCTCCATCCCACCTGGAGCCGACCTCAGGGGTCAGATTTGACGTTAGTCCGCGAAAAGAGCCAGATTTGACAAAAAATACTATACTGAACATGGTGGAAAATGTCAACGCTAGCTAGGTGCGACCTTAAAAAGAACAAGCTAGATAGATTGAACCTGGTGGAAAATGTAAAGCTCTATGCTACGGTTATACAAATATAAAGGGATGAATATGTATACGAACTGGAACGTGCACTTGGTGCACCCGGTCACAATGAGCCCAGGTGCAATTTTTTTAAAAAAATGTAAGTTTGTGTCTGAAAAAACGTATTTAGAAATTTCGAGGCAAAAAATATGTATTCCAAGTTATTACATAAAAAAGAAAAATTGTGGACACAATATAGGAAAAATAGTAGCTCATATTTGTGTGAAATTTTTCTTTATTATGTAAAGAAAAATACAAAGTTTCTTTTGCCGAAATTTATTGCCAGAAATTTTCTTTATTGCATAAACAAAAAGACAGTTTTTTTTTCCGAAATTTCCTGCATTTTATGTCTCAAAATTTTTATGTAGTTTTCTAATTATTTTTATAATTTTTGAGACCTGAAAGTATGTTTTACAAAATTTTCAAAAAACGAGCTTCAATGAGCTCCGGAGCCACATGTGATTTCTGCACAAGTCTGACTACACAGATGTACATTATATGTATGCATGGTTTGATTACAAAACATACAAACAGATCGTCGTGTATACTGATATATATACCTATATGCATGACTGGTAAGTATAACACATCAGGTAGAGTTCCATATTTTGACATAATAAAATCACAACAGATATATCTTTAGAATTATGTCTAGATATATCAGAGCCAATAGATATTAAGAATTGTATCCAAGAATATGACATACATGAATTCACCAAAATGAAAACTAAATATGTCACAACTAATACATTTTATAACTGCACCAGAACAGACGGTTCATCATCAAACTATTGTATTGTTGACCCTAATTATTAGACAGACACAAAAACATATACATGTTTCGTATTATTTAAAGATGCAACACTTGAAGTGGCATGAGATGATGACTAATGGAAACTTGCTTTTATATCCTTAATTATTAATTAGTGTTAGCAGTATTGAGTTTGTAATGGGATTGTTACGTCGATAGTACATGGTAACACATACCTATGTGTGTGAAAGAATGGTCATGCTCACCTTTGGTGCTTGCGCCACATAAAGGCTAATCTAAAGAAGGCATGGTTTACTAAGTATTTTTCCATGATATTGGTTGTGCACATGATGATGTATAATTAAATAGGTTGAAGGAGCAATGGAAAGTTGATTGTGAGGATAAAGAATTCTGAGAGTAGGGGGACGGAAGAGATATTGAGAGTTGTGATATGTGACTCAATATGAAGACGGCATGATTGTTAATTATGAGTAATAATGAAAAACAAGAATATCACTAAATAAAATATGAGTACCAACAAACATGGTTGACATTACAAGTCAGTGATAATAGACACATCTACCCAAATTAAATATATTTCTTGATGTTTAGATGGTATACATTTTTACAAAGATAAATTGCTTCATGAAAAACATAAATTTTCTATTCTTAGTGTAGTCTTTCGACTTCTCGGGTTCAACAATTAATTGAAAAAAAAACATAAGATTTCGAACATTATATTTCATTCCAGTGACAAAAACCTACCATAATAGCCCAAGATCGTAACAAAAGCAGCAACCGGATCCCGGTTTTAACTTTAATTATGAAAATGGGTTCAACATCATGTTATTTCTAATTCTTCCACAAATTTAAAATAAATGCCATAATTGTGATATTTTATTCACCATAACATTTCAGTGGCTGTAGTTTCCTACCACATCCCATGAAATTAAAAAAATTATCTATCACATTGGTACCTACTATAAAGGTTCTCCCTCGCATTTGCGAGGGCCACCATGCTAGTTAAAATAAAAACAAAGTATTCATTGTTTCTATGATTGGGTACAAATAAATTAAAATTTTATTTGACTGCCATCATACCAGAAGTTGTGAAATTTTAAAACTATTAAAGTCACGACATGAGTGGCACTACATATATTGTTTATATGATTGAGTACACATAATCCCTCCATTCACCTTTTACTTTGCATTTCAGCTTTTCTAAAAATGTTCCAATTATTGCGTTCCGCACTTGATTCCCTATTTTGCCCCCACTTGGGGTCTTCCATTGCATCACTGCTTTTAGTTTACAGAGGAAGTGCGGCAACCAGGAGGTATGCATGTTGTAATTCACGGAGGCGGTGCATGCATGTATTTAATGGCAATATGAGGACATGGGAATACAACAAGGGCAGATTAGTCCATTCAAGCTCTAATTTAGCTCATCTGATGTATACCTTTGTATATGTGATTTGCTCAAAATTCAACGTAAAACTGAACTATGGGAATATATGACAATTTCATTCGACTGCTATCAGAACAACCCTCTCAGAACACACCTGCGTAAGTTCAATGTTCAGAGTCGTGAAATTTTTGCTATTGACCAAGTCACAAAATGGTTCCACTATTGACCGAACATCCCTCACACGAAGAAAATTACTGGGTTAAAGATACACACATGGCTCATAATGTTATTATTGTCGGGAACATCCCTCACACGAAAAAAATTACTGGGTTAATGATACACACATGGCTCATGATGTTACTATTGTCGGGAACATCCCTTTCACTATTGACCGGGTATGTTACCAATGATGTTACTCGCATGCGTCATATTTTTCTTACCATAATATTTGGGATAATTATAGACAAAATTTGTCTATTGCCACATAATGATAAATAATGTGATATCAATCAGACCATGTTTTTATTTTTTGAACACTTTGAACCAACTACAGCTGTGCTAGTTTCTATTAATATTAGTACTTGTCATGTTTGATTTTACCGGAAGGAAGCTCTCAGCTTTATCGATAAATACCTTCAGCACGGGCACTCCCTGTAACATCCCAAGTATGAAAAATAAGCCTTTAGAATGTTTGCTCTCTGTTATTTTATGTTTTGCATCATGGCATCATGTTGATTGCAATTGTTTTGCTTGTTTTCCTTTTGTTTTCTTCTGTTTTCATTTGTTTTCCAACTGTTTTCCTTTGTTTCCCTTTGTTTTCTATTTGAATTTCAAACCAAAATTCAAACCTTTTGTTTCATCCTTGTGATGTTACAATTTCCAAAATGATATTTCAAATCAAAACAATCAATTGTTTCCATTAAAGTTGTGATTCCAAACTGTTGTTTTGTTTCTATCAAAAATTCATTTAATACCAAACCCTTTTCAAATTCAATTAATTTCCAAAACAACAACCCTTTTGAAAGTTATGAAAATTGCAAAAGCAAATCAATCATTTGTTTCCATTAAACTAAGGTTCAAACTAATTAAATTGTTGCTTTCAATATTTCACTTAATACCCAAAATTCATTTAAATTGCATTCCAATTCATTTAATTTTCCAAACAACAACCATTTGAATCAATGAAACAAAACACTCCAAATCAATTTGCTTCAAAATTACTTGAGGGCCCAAAAACCAATTATATGTTTCTTTTTAATAATAACTCACTTAATCTCAAATTATTTCAAATCTCAATCAAATTACAAATAGTATTTATATTTGAAATTTTTGTAAAATAAAATTTGGCAAGTGGTTGATGTTAACCTAAATAACTATAACAAAAATTTTCCCTAAAATGTTCTACCCCAAATCTATCTCCTTTTCTTCCTATTACATTTCAGCATAAAAAAAATAGAAGGACAAAATAAAAATAAAAGCCAACAGCTAGCAAGAGAGAGAGCCAACCAGGCCCAGCCCATTTCCCCCTTGGCCTGGTACCTCCTCGAGGTCGTCATCAACCTCTGTACAGCGCCATCAGAAGATGTCCACGTCGGTTCAGAAAATGGAGGAACGGCTGAGCTCTTTCCCCTCCCCCTATAAGTCCTACTCGGTGCCCTAGGGTTTCCCCTACCCCTCTTCTTCCTCCCTCTTCCCTCTCCCCGCCTCCAGCCTCTTCTTTCTTCCTCCCTTTTCTTCTCTGCAACTCAGTGTACCTGTACACCACAAACTGAACCGAAATTTTACTCCTCCCCCTCCGGCGATCGCCGGCCGTCTAGGGCCCCTCCGGCCGCGGCGAGGGCGGGAATGGAGCCACCCCACCGCGGGCTCCCTCTCCACCCCCTCGGCTCGGGCCGGGAGAGCTCAGTGCGCCGCCGCTGTCCACTCCCCGTCGCCGGCCTTCCCTGCATCGACCTGTTCGCCCCGACCGCCTCCTCCTGCCTCGAGGTGAGGTCCTCATCTCCCCTCGCTTCCCCTCTACTCTCCTCCCTCATCTCCTCCATCTCCGGCCACCCCACGCCACCCCACAGCGACCACCGCCCCACTGCCGCTCGCCTCCACCCGCCAGAATCGCTGCTTCCTTTCTCTGTCAGCGATCGGTTCCAGTACAGGTTCAGTTAACACGAAGTTCAGTTAACTCGCTGCACTACCTTATCCACCCCCCGTACCCCTTCTAACAACAAACAAAGCAGCAGCCCCACTGGTAACAGCACCCCTTTGCGCAGCAGGAGGTGGGGGGTTCGAGTCCCCCCTCCCACAATAAAACCCACCTTTTATTTTCCCATTTGTTTTGACCCAGCACATCTCAGAAATCACAGTCAGGTCCTTGTAAATTAATTCTAGCCCCTGTAAAATATTTTTCCAAGTCCCTAATGAATTAAAAATGGCAGATTTGCACCTTAACTTGTAAAATGCAAATAATTCATTTAAAATTTTAACTTTTTAAATATGTTTTCTGTCCCAAATTGAATGCTCTATCCAAATATGAATTTTGTTTACTGTTTTGAATATTTTAAATTGGTGCAATATTTGAAATCTTGTTTAATTCACTTAATTTTGCAAAAATCATAACTTGGGCATAAAAATTCCAAATTCCACAAACTAAATATGTTTTCCAATCAACTTTTCATGTACTTTCCAAATATAAATTTTGTTTGCTGTTTTGAATAATTTAAATTGCTGAAAACAACTGTTTCTTGTTTAATGCATTTAAAATTGCCAAAATAATAACTTGCTCATTTTAAATCCAATTTCCACAAATGAAATATGTTTTCCATGCAAAATTAAACCACCTTTCCAAATATAAAACTTGTTTCATGTTTTGAATAATTAAAATTGGTTGAATGATTTAAACCTAGTTTAAATCATTTAATATTGTTAAATTCATAACTTGATCAAATTAAATTATTTTTGAACATATAAAATATGTTTTCCAACCATAAAAGTATGAACTTTTCAAATATGAATTTGCTTCAATGCTTTGAACAAATAAAAATTCAAATAAGTTCATGTTTGAATTAAATTCATTTAATTCTTGCTTAAACTTGTTTAATTCATAAGTAAATTATTCCAAATCCTTTTTCAACAGGTGAAACATGTATTCCAACTAAAATCTTGTTTTCTTTTCAAATATGAACTTTGTTATCTATTTTGAACAATTAAAATTGGTGAAAACAACAAATGCTTGTGTGACACCTTTAAGGAACCAAAATTTCCTAACTTAATGAATGAATTTCTAAACTTGGTAAACCTTATTTCCAATTGCTTCTATTGTTGTTATTTTTCTGTTTTCCTCATCCATGCATCATGCTAATCCACTTTCATATGATGATTAGTTGTAAAACAATTAATTCAACCCTTAATTCATGGGCTTTCCATATGCAATCCAATTGCATGTGGGTCCATTTAATCATGTTGTTATCTTGTCAACTAGTTCATTTCTATGCATCAATTAAATGGTCATGCATCATCCCATGTTTGTGCACTATGCCATGTTATTGATTGTTTATCTTTCTGCGTTGTTTGTTTGCTTCTTCCCGGATAAACGACGACGTTGAGACCGACGATACTTACGACACCCCTTCTAAGGATTTAGCTCAGTACCAGGCTACTGGGTTTGCAGGCAAGTTATCACTCACATGAACCACTGTGTTCCTTTCAACATTGGTTACCGATACTTTCCGTTGTCTATTCTGCTAGCCCTAGTAATAGTTGTTTCTGTTACGAACCTATCACATGAATCCCTTAACCCTGATATTGCCTCACCTCCATACCTATAACCTTTTGCTTGTTGCCCGTGTCTTACTAGCATGCTTAGGGTTGTTTTGCTCGAGTCTGTTACCCGTTACTTTCTGTTACTATTTCATTATGTTCTGGGGGCTCGATGTTAAACAATGAATCATGCTAATGTTATTGTTAATAATAACTTGATGATAAGGCACCGGCAGGAGGCCCTGCGTGGTTTTGAGTCCTGCTAGTGTCGACCCTAATAGGAAAAGGGTCTTGTCTACTGATCCATGATGAGCGCACTAACCGCATGTGGGAAGCGAGTATGGGTGCCCCCCTCAATTTGATTCGATTCGCATCTCGTCCAAATCGCCTCATTTAGTTCGTGTTTTTGATTTGCCGCATGCATGTTTTTGCGAGCCCCGGCCAGGGTGGAACTTTTGTAGTCGGCATATAGGGGGACACGGTCTTAGAGTGCTATGAGGGTCCCTTTTCTTCGGGGCTCGATTAGCCGTGCGCCCAAGGTGCTTTGGGCTTGATGCGAAGAAGAGTTGAGTTGTGTTGAGTACCTCGCTTGGTGGGTTGATCCCCCGTCTGGCGGGTTATTCTTACGTGTACGGCCAAATTGGTGCACCCCTGCAGGGATAAATCTTCTCGAGAAGCCGTGTTTTCCGCGGTTATGGACTACTTGGTGAAAGTACTGGCTAACAAGTACTCAGGACAACTTAAACCTAATGATTAACAACCTTACACCCAATGATTAACAACTTGACTAGTAATAGACTTATTGACACAATAATCTGAACCATCATTATTTCAACTGTGTGAGTTATCCTCGGATTGCTTCTTTGGATAAGGGGCGAGATCCAGGATGGGTTTGTTTGGTGGTTAGCTATAGTTGGTTACGATACGCGATCTTATCTCCCTTCTGGTAGCCGGAAGTTGTAGTATGTTTCTGTAGTTGGTTAGAGCAGCCAGTTGCAGCATCTTTCATATCCCCTTCCTTCCGTTGAACCCAAAGCATCTGTGCTTGGTGTTGACGGGTTACACTTTGGTGAATTGTGAGTCTTGCTTGCCAGTACGTTTATGTACTGACCCCTTTGGGGCTGTGGTTTCCGCAGACCTACGTTTCCGAGGATCTACATGGTGGCTACTACGTGGAGTATGACGAGGCTGCTGACGAGTAGATAGCGGACCCGAGCAGGATCCGAGACTTCGTGGATGGGCTCCGTCTTTTCGTTTCCGGCCTCTTAGGCCCATTTGGATCTTGTCTGTACTCAGACATGTTGAATGCTTCCGCTGTGATGTAATGATGTATTGTTGGGACATGTGTCCTCTGAATGATTGTATTTGCTATCTCTGCTCTAATGAGAGCCATTTGCAACTTATTTCAATCTTTTGTGTCGTAGAGATCTGTTGTGATATCACTTGTTCCAATGCCGTTGACGTACCATGTGTGTATGTTTTTGAAGTACGTCAACGGAAGTATCTGGATTTCTATGGGATGGTTTGCGCAGACGATGAATAGTAAGATAATGGTTGTCACACGTTCACGTGTTGGCCTGCTCATATTGAGATGCGGGTGCCGGTATGCCCCGTAAGCCATTTATCTACTGTTTAACGGACTGTGAGTATCCCCTAGAAGTCCGGGTGCGACACTCCCCAGCCGTATCCCGCAACTTGTTTGAATCAAGAGTGTAACATTAAGATAGAACAGAACCTCTAAGACAAGGTTAAATAGAGCAGCAACTAACAACTGAAAATAATAAGCGCAACGCGGCAACTTACCAGTAGGGAGCCGTACCTCTCTCTCGAGATGTCGCAGGACACAAGGGGAGAAATAGAGGTGTGTGTTGGAGGGGGAGGGGGTTGAGAGATCGAGAGAGCTACTTATATATAGTGTAAGGAGGCTCTTTTTTTAAGGGAGTAGAAAATACTAATGTCACTGCACATGCATGTGCGCGCTTCTTGACTAATTAACGACTTGAACAAAACGAAGCGAGTACAGTGCGATGGTATTATTGGGGTACCAGCGTTGCGAATTCAACAACGAAACAACTGGATGATATTATTGGCGCCTGTAGGCAAGAGGCAAGGAAACAACTTCGGCCACAACTATTGCCCCGTTGAAACTTAATCAAATTGTACTGCTGAAGAAACATTCAGAGAGACGCGGGGTCAAAGTCTTTGGCTGGACGTGAGTAGTTGAGTTGGCATTCACTCACCAGCTACCGGCATTTTAGTACTGGCCAAATCCGTGAGACGTGGGTTCAAAGTCATTGGCCGGACGTTGCAAATGATATAGTCTCAAGTCTTTAGGTCACCGTTTCTCTTATCTCTCGACATAGCCTCTAGGACAGCGGAATAATTGCTTAATCACTCATTTCCAATCACGTATTTTTACCAACCGGAGGAGCTTCCATGCCGGCGTCGGCGTCGGTATCTGTAGGTCAGTGTGGTGTGGTGGCTGAGAAAGGGGTGAATGGATTCGACCGGAACCTAGAGAAGAACATGTTTCCAGTTTCCAACATTGCGCATCTATTTTAGGAACCACGGTTTTCCAGAAAACTGCCATGTTCGATTACACAGTTTTGCACGTTCTCATCTACTAAGAGCATGTCTAACAGAACCCTTACATTTTCGCCCCCTAAATCGCGTGTAGAGGGTCCTGCACACGAAATCGAGTAATTTTTGTGCTCAGATGAACGCGTTCATCTAGCAGACCCCCTATCGCCGCCCTGTATGTTTGAATTTAAACTTCGCGGGAGAATACGATGAACTCGATTTTATTGATCACCATTGCTGGTACACGAAATCGAGCTCGAGCTCGTCCATCTAGCCTAATCTAGTCTATGAAGACGACGTCGCCGGCAGCCTCCATCGCCTTGAAGGCCTCGACGTCGGCGAGGGCCCTCGCCTCCTCCTCCGATTCTGCGCGCGCCGCTGCCTCGGCTTCTTTCTTGGACAGCTCGACGGCCTCCGCGAACGCGGCCTCCTCCTCCTCCGCTGTCGCCGGCACAGCTTGCACCGCCGCGCCTCCTCCTCCGCTTCCGCTTGCGCCGCCGCGGCCCCGCTTGCACTGCTGCAGCATCTCCCATTCGGCGCGCCATTTCTCGAATTGGGGGCCGCACATCGGCCTCGGCGGCGGGTCGGCCGAGTAGTAGCGGCCGCCCTCCACGAAGTCCACCAGCGACGGCGGCATGCTCGCCGGCCACGCCGCGTACTTCCAGGCGGCGCGGCGGCTCCCTGCAATCGAATGCTTGCAGTGGAGCCGCCACGCCTCCTCGAGCGTCTCCGGCTCGTGGCAGCGCTTGGAGCGGCCGGTGGAGGAGCTCGAGCCGTTGGGGGAATTCATCGCCGGGAGACGGAGGTGTTAGGGGCGGTGGAAGGAGAAATGGGGCGGCGGCGCGCGCGGAATTGCTCACCGGAGCTGCGGCGGCGCGCGGCGGAGCTAGGGTTGCGGGTGGGGGGTTGGACCCCACCCCGACCCTCACCCACTACTTGTAGGGGGCGGCGGCGGCTATTTCGCAGGCCCCCTAAATTTTGCGTAAGGGCCGGGCCGCATACGGGGGCTGCTAGACGGCCGTTTTGGCCCGCACCCCGTATGCCGCCGGAATTTTACGGGGTGCCCGCGCTATAGGGGGCCTGTTAGACATGCTCTAATGGATTGTATTCCCCTCTGCCCACGGCCGCCCGCGCACAATTCCTAGCCTGAGTGCTCCAAGGTATCTTTGTTAATCCATAGCAGTTGCTAAGTGCTACACTACAGGAATCGCCCGATATGCCAACGGCCACCGTCGGCACCTTGCCGTCGGCATATGCCCGCGTCGGCATAGGTCAAACGACCGTCGGCACACTAAAAGCCGTCGGCGTAGGGCTATACCGACGGCAAAGCCGTCGACATAGCACGCTTTATGCCGACGGCAAAGCCGTCAGCACAATATTTCCAAAATAATTGAAAAAAAATTCAAGGAAAAATTCGAATTTTTTTGAAAAAAAAAATTGAATTTTTTTGAAATTCTATTCCGGAATTTTCAACTTAGCCACATATTTAATCTCTAATCTCTAATTACACAATTAATCTAGTCAAAATACCATCCTGAAATTCCTCCAGCCCAAGCACGTTTAACCTTTGAGTTCCTTCCAAACTAGATTCCATCTGAGATGTTAAAACTTACTGATATTACTATCATATCAATCATATTAACCTGTGGGGAATGATGTTAAACTTTTCTATTGTTTAAATTTAAAACAATATTTGAACAAATAACAATGATTATATAATTATCTTTATTGACTAAATAACAATATAATGTTAGAAATTACTTTATTTTTTGAATAAATTATTTAATATAAAATAATTTATATCTTTAAATCCGTAAATCGAAATTTGACAAATAAAATGTCTAAATCGATTAGAAAAATTAGAGAAATTTAAATATGACATCCATATCATAAAAACATCGATAGTTTTAAAAAATTTAAACTCTTTTGATGAATAGTCATGGTGACCATTTTGACAGTTTCTGCCGATTCATCTGGAAACAGGCCAAATGACGGGTGTAATGGCCAAATCCATCGCATTGTTTGTTTAAATGTTCCCATATTCCACACAAATATGCATATTGGAAGCACGGACAATGTTCCTGAAGAAAGTTTTCCTTTTCATTGAATAAAAAAACCATTTTCCATTTTTCGAGTGTGAAAAATGACTTTTTTGTGAAGCATCAACCACAAATATGTTGCAAAACCTGGGAGCTGTATTTTTTGAAAATACTAGACCATGTTATATGCACAAATAACCAATTATTTTCCTATGAAAAGGTTTTCATCAACCTCTTTTGAAAAACACAAGTTTCTGCCGATTCAGTTGGAAACGGGTCAAATTTGAAGTACAGGTGCCTCGTAGTTTGCTCATGATTTTTGGAAAAAAACATTTTTTTAGGTACACAACTACCTATTTAATCAGAGATACACCAATAGTTTCTCAATATTCAAGTCCTAGCTACGAACGGTCATGCCCGACGTCTTGACTTTTTCATGAAACCGACTTAGAAAATTCCAGAAAATTTAAAAAACCCCAAAATGATGCAAGACCTTCGCGTGGTGTCATTATATATGTCCTAGTATCCACCAAAAATAATAAACTTGGAATACGACAGTTGTGTTGAAAATATGTTCAATAAATGAGCTATCTCCTACGAACATTCTAGGGTTTCGGGGCAATTGACGGGTGTAATGGCCAAATCCATGGCATAGTTTGTTTAAATATTCCCATATTCCACACAAACATGCATATTGGAATTACGGACAATGTTCCCGAAGAAAGTTTTCCTTTTCATTGAATAAAAAAACCATTTTCCATTTTCCGAGCGTGAAAATGGCTTTTTTGTGAAGCATCAACCACAAGTATGTTGCAAAACCTGGGAGCTGCATTTTTTAAAAATACTAAACCATGTTATATGCACAAATAACCAATTATTATCCTCTGAAAAGGTTTTCATCCACCTCTTTTGAAAAACACAAGTTTCTGCCGATTCAGTTGGAAACGGGCAAATTTGAACTACAGGTGCCTCGTAGTTTGCTCATGATTTTTGGAAAAAATCATTTTTAGGTACACAACTACCTATTTCATCAGAGATACACCAAGAGTTTCTCAATATTCAAACCGTAGCTACGAACGGTCATGCCCGCCGTCTTGACTTTTTCATGAAACCGACTTAGAAAATTCCAGAAAATTTAAAAAAACCCCAAAATGATGCAAGACCTTCGCGTGATGTCATTATATATGTCCTACTATCCACCAAAAATAATAAATTTGGAATAGGACAGTTGTGTTGAAAATATGTTCACATAAATGAGCTATCTCCTACGAACATTCTAGGGTTTCGGGCCAAATGACGGGTGTAATGGCCAAATCCATGGCATAGTTTGTTTAAATATGCCCATATTCCACACAAACATGCATATTGGAAGCACGGACAATGTTCCCGAAGAAAGTTTTCCTTTTCATTGAATAAAAAAACCATTTTCCATTTTCCGAGTATGAAAAATGGCTTTTTTTGTGAAGCATCAACCACAAATATGTTGCAAAACCTGGGAGCTGCATTTTTTTGAAAATACTAGACCATGTTATATGCACAAGGAACCAATTATTTTCCTCTGAAAAGGTTTTCATCCACCTCTTTTGAAAAACACAAGTTTCTGCCGATTCAGGTGGAAACGGGTCAAATTTGAACTACAGGTGCCTCGTAGTTTGCTCATGATTTTTGGAAAAAATCATTTTTAGGTACACAACTACCTATTTCATCAGTGATACACCAAGAGTTTTTCAATATTCAAGCCCTAGCTACGAACGATTATGCCCGTTGTCTTGACTTTTTCATGAAACCGACTTAGAAAATTCCAGAAAATTTAAAAAACCCCAAAATGATGCAAGACCTTCGCGTGGTGTCATTATATATATCCTAGTATCCACCAAAAATAATAAACTTGGAATACGACAGTTGTGTTGAAAATATGTTCACATAAATGAGCTGTCTCCTACGAACATTCTAGGGTTTCGGGCCAAATGACGGGTGCAATGGCAAAATCGATGGCATAGTTTGTTTAAATATGCCCATATTCCACATAAACATGCATATTGGAAGCACAGACAATGTTCCCGAAGAAAGTTTTCCTTTTCATTGAATAAAAAAACCATTTTCCATTTTCCGAGTGTGAAAATGACTTTTTTTTGTGAAGCATCAACCACAAATATGTTGCAAAACCTGGGAGCTGCATTTTTTGAAAATACTAGACCATGTTATATGCACAAATAACCAATTATTTTCCTCTGAAAAGGTTTTCATCCACCTCTTTTGAAAAACACAAGTTTCTGCCGATTCAGTTGGAAACAGGTCAAATTTGAACTACAGGTGCCTCGTAGTTTGCTCATGATTTTTGGAAAAAATCATTTTTAGGTACACAACTACCTATTTCATCAGAGATACACCAAGAGTTTCTAATTATTCAAGCCGTAGCTACGAACGGTCATGCCCCCGTCTTGACTTTTTCATGAAATCGACTTAGAAAATTCCAGAAATTTTAAAAAACCCCAAAATGATGCAAGACCTTCGCGTGGTGTCATTATATATGTCCTAGTATCCACCAAAGATAATAAAATTTGAATATGACAGTTGTGTTGAAAATATGTTCACATAAATGAGCTATCTCCTACGAACATTCTATTGTTTCGGGGCAAATGACGGGCGTAATGGCCAAATCCATGGCATAGTTTGTTTAAATATGCCCATATTCCACACAAACATGCATATTGGAAGCACGGACAATGTTCCCGAAGAAAGTTTTCCTTTTCACTGAATAAAAAAACCCATTTTCCATTTTCCTAGTGTGAAAAATGGCTTTTTTTGTGAAGCATCAACCACAAATATGTTGCAAAACGTGGGAGCTGCATTTTTTGAAAATACTATACCATGTTATATGCATAAGTAACCAATTATTTTCCTATGAAAAGGTTTTCATACACCTCTTTTGAAAAACACAAGTTTCTGCCGATTCAGTTGGAAACGGGTCAAATTTGAAGTACAGGTGCCTCGTAGTTTGCTCATGATTTTTGGAAAAAATCATTTTTAGGTACACAACTACCTATTTCATCAGAGATACACCAAGAGTTTCTCAATAATCAAGCCCTAGCAACGAACGGTCATGCCCGCCGTCTTGACTTTTTCATGAAACCGACTTAGAAAGTTCCAGAAAATTTAAAAAACCCCCAAAATGATGAAAGACCTTCACGTGGTGTCATTATATATGTCCTAGTATCCACCAAAAATAATAAACTTGGAATACGACAGTTGTGTTGAAAATATGTTCACATAAATGAGCTATCTCCTACGAACTTTCTAGGGTTTCGGGCCAAATGACGGGTGTAATGGCCAAATCCATGGCATAGTTTGTTTAAATATGCCCATATTCCACACAAACATGCATATTGGAAGCACAGACAATGTTCCCGAACAAAGTTTTCCTTTTCATTGAATAAAAAAACATTTTTCATTTTTCGAGTGTGAAAAATGGCTTTTTTGTGAAGCATCAACCACAAATATATTGCAAAACGTGGGAGCTGCATTTTTTGAAAATATTAGACCATGTTATATGCACAAATAACCAATTTGTTTCCTCTGAAAAGGTTTTCATCCACCTCTTTATAAAAACACAAGTTTTTGCAGATTCAGCCGGAAACGGGTCAAATTTGAACTATAGGTGCCTCGTAGTTTGCTCATGATTTTTGGAAAAACTAATTTTTAGGTACATAACTACCTATTTCTCATGATTTTTATGTCAACCTAGATTTTGGTTGGATTCAGACGCCCCACAACCCTCTCAGACGAAACTGTTAACCCATTATTGTTAGTTGTGTTCTTTCTCATGATTTTTTCTAAGAGTTTAGCTTTAACAATATGCATGATGATTTAGATATGTTTTTCCTTTTCGAAACGATCTAAAGAACGTCAAAATCCGAGTTGGAATGCAAAAGTTATGATCAAAACGGTGATTAAGTCAAAAAAAAAGAAATTTGAGCTTGGCTTTGCCGTCGGCATAGATATTTTTTTTTCACAATTTGAGATTTCCTCCGACGGCCCTGACAAATTGCCGTCGGCATAGAATTTGGCCGTCGACACCTAGCGCCATTTCTGTAGTGCTAGTTTGGTTATTAAATCTAACTACAAATGTGTCCGTGCGTTGCAACGGTTTTAAAATAATTCAATATGTGCTAACAAATCTAGAAAATAATATTATGTAATTTCAAGCAATCAAATATCTTGTATTTCACTTTGATTTTTTGGTTTCTACCATTTGAAATAATTTATTTTTTCTTTGGTTCTTTTGTTGCAGGTACATCATTCCTTAAAAAGAGAAGTTAGAATTCAGCACCTAATTTCCATTCTTTCTTTTGTGCATCATGGTTATCTAAAAGTACAAAATATGATGTATATCATCTTTTTTTCGAGGGGAAGACGGGGGGTTTTAACCCCACCGGTTATTATAACTCGAAAAACGGCCGGGGAGGCGAGCAGTACATGATGTCATAGAGTTACAGGGGGGTTTAAGGGGAGAGATGTATATCATCTAGAAATCAGTATATAAACAATATTAAAATAGTAATAAATTAGGCTCTCACATGAAAAAAAAATCAAGTTCTATTCTAATTAGATACAATATCATACATGTCATAGCTCATAGGTTAATAAGTGTTGCAAGTAGCCAAAGAACAATTGAATTATATTTCCTGTAGAAACATTACTTCAATGTACACGGATGCCGCTCCCGATATGTCATTTTATTTGCCTACCAGTGTTTTCTCCTTACTCAACTTGATGTTGTGAGATTGCTTCCGAATCAGCAATCTTAGCATCCCAATCCACCGCGCCTGAACTTCGACGCATCTCCATGGTGGCTACTGGCTAGGTAGGAGCGTAGGATGATTAAGCAGACATGTAACCATATCACAGCGACAAATTGAGTGAAAAAAGGAATAGCACAGGCATGACCCAATCTCTCATGTGCATATTTTTATACCTGCACCCCCTCAAATCCAATTCTGCCCGCACGTAAGGAGCACACCCATGGGCAGTCTTGCACTGTCTGACGGGAACGGCAGGGCTACTGAGCGGTGAGCGGTGAAAATCCCATAGAGTGTTCCTTCGGACTTCAGATGATGGAAGGTTCTGTTGAACCCATTGGAACCCTTGACTCGCACAACACCATGACGGTGGCGCGCAACCGGTAGACCTCGTCGAGGATGTACCAGCCAACTGACGCGCTCACCGCCACCAGCCGAGCAGATCCCGAGATTGCATACTCGAGGGTGATGTGATACATGGGAAAGCACCAGATTGTGACAACGCGCCTCTGACGTGAGGTCATGGCCTTCTCCCGTAGCCTCCATCGGTACAGACCGGCCATTAGTGCCTATGCATATAGACGGCTTGCTCTCCCCCCTCAAAGACAGTGCGGCGGAAGCAATTGTGGCTCCACGGGTCGATACAGGGTCAGCCGGCACAAACCGGCCAATATGGCCAGCACACCCAAACGGCTCGCTCTTCTCCCTGAAAGACAACGTTGCGGCAGAAGTTATGGCTCTAGGGCAGCGAGCTGTTCAGTGCGAAGGACAATAGCAGGTCACGGATGTTACACGCAATAACAAAACAACGATGAAGTTAAACAAGATCGAACCAACGGGGACACAAGATTTTAACGTGGAAAACCCTTCCAACAAGGAAGAGAAAAAACCACGGGCGCCGGCCAGCAATACTTCACTACTTCGGATGAGGTTACAAACGCGTCGGAATTTAAAATGTATGGCTTATCCTGTGCGGCGGCTTACAAGAGAAATAACACTCCACCTTGAGACAAATTCCTTTTTGTAGCATAAATTAAACCTTCACCCTGAAACAAACAAATAAAACACCTTCGGCGCCAAATAGTCTCTTGGGCTAAGCAATGATACCAACTAAGCTTGAGCAAAGCTCAAACTTAGCAGCAGGAACCGGCTTTGTCACCATATCAGCAGGATTATCATGAGTACTAATCTTGCATACCTTCAGCTTACCTTGTGTAACAACATCACGCACATAATGGTACTTGACATCAATGTGCTTTGTTCTCTCATGGAACATCTGATCCTTAGTAAGGTAAATAGCACTCTGACTGTCACAAAATAGGTTAATGCAAGTATCATCCCCACAAAGCTCAGCAAACAGACCTTTTAACCAAACTGACTCTTTGCATGTTTCAGCAATAGTCATATACTCAGCCTCAGTAGTAGATTGTGCAACAACACCCTGCAAGCTAGCCTTCTAACTAACAGCACATCCACTAACTTTAAACACATAACCTGTGAGGGATCTCCTCTTATCCAAGTCGGCAATAAAATCTGAATCCACATAGCCTGCGAGTCCCTCACGAGACTTGCCAAACTTCAAGAAAACTTTGGATGTGCCGCGAAGGTACCTGAAAATCCACTGAACAGTTTTTCAATGTTCTTTACCAGGATTAGCCATGTATCGACTGACCAAACTCATAGCATAATATAAATCGGGCCGAGAACACACCATGGCATACATTAAGGAACCAACAGCACTAGCATAGGGAACTCGTGACATGTACTTAATATCTTTATTAGTAGTAGGACATTGCAATGCTGACAACTTGAAGTGTGAAGCAATTGGAGTACTAACTGACTTTGTATCATGCATATTAAAACGATGAAGGACTTTCTTAATGTAATTCTCCTGACTAAGAAATAGCAATCTAGATTTTCTGTCTCTTGAAATTTCCATACCTAGAATTTTCTTAGCAGGACCAAGATGCTTCATCTCAAACTCACTACTCAACTGTTTCTTCAATGTAGTGATTTCTTTCATGCTCTTGACAGCAATTAACATATCATCAACATATAGCAACATGTATATAGGCGATTCATCAACAACTTTAATGTACACACAACTATCATATTCGGACCTCTTAAAGCCATGTGACATCATAAAAGAATCAAACCTTTTATACCAATGTCGAGGAGACTGTTTCAAACCGTAAAGGGATTTCTTTAGCTTGCACACGAAATCCTCTTTACCAGGTACTATGAACCTATCAAGTTGGTCCATGTATATCTCCTCCTCAAGTTCTCCATGCAGAAATGCAGTCTTCACATCTAACTGCTCAAGCTCAAGATCATGCATAGCAACAATACTATAGAAAGTACAAATAGAACTATGCTTGACAACTGGGGAGAACACATCATTAAAATCCACTCTTGGAATCTGGCTGAAACCTTCTGCTACTAATCTTGCCTTAAACCTTGGAGGCTCACTTGGAGATAAACCCTCATTTCTCTTGAAGATCCACTTACATCGTACGGTCTTCATTTGTTTAGGCAAGCGCACGACATCCCACGTGCCATTTTTCTCAAGTGATTGTATCTCCTCGTGCATTGCACCAATCCACTTGTCCCGATCAACCGAAGCAATAGCTTCATTGTATGTAGCCGGTTCAGCATCATTCTCCACCTGTTCTGCACAACTTAGAGCAAAATAAACAACATCACAGGTGAATAACAGTGCGCGTGGGACCATATCGTCAGTGGTAATGCATTACCACAGGCGAACACTCATATGCGCATGTGGTAACTCACACTACCGTAGGCGAATAGGCCTTGTGTGCCTGTGGTAAGTCCACACAGTGGTGGCGAACAAGCCCTATGCGCCCGGGGTACCTATTCGCCTGGGGTATATTTTTTATTCGTCTGGGGTATGTTTTACCCGTGTCAAAGAAAAACAGAGACCAAAATACACTCAGTTGGCACAAATTAGAGCAAAATGACAGAAAATGACAGAAATAACTTTCAATTCGCACTAAGTTAGAGATGCAGAAAATAACATCGATCATCATAATTAGTAGTCATTACATAACATCGATCATCAACACATAATACACAAGTTTGTATTACATAGTCTCGATTCGAGATAGTTCAACAGATTGTTCAACAAGATACTGAAAGTTTAGCTACACAAGCACTAGAGTAAGTAGCATCAACACAAGGAGTATCATCACGGCGATGGCGAAGGTGGTCATCCGGGCCCTCGTCGTCTCCGTCTTATCTCTCGCTAGGTAAGTGGCGTATCGAGCTTCCGCCTCCACCATGGTCTTGTACCCCTTATACCTGTTGCCGCTGAAACCGTGCATCTTTCTTCGGCATTGTTCCCAATCGTCGTAGACTCCGGGAACCCTATCGATATACACAACATACCATGTCATCTGTGCATAGGACAAAAATATGTGTTTAGCATGAAAATTGATAATAGACTGCAAATAACTATCAAAGGAATAGAAGCATCAAGGTTTATGAATAAAACACGACAGATAAAGGACTAAAAGTTATATGATGCAAGTATGTTGAGATTCTGTGTATTGGAAAGTTAACCATCAAGTGTATACTAACATTTTGTCAATCCTATGGTCTCGGCGGGAACGGACGAACGCCTTCTAGCGTGTTGAATGTCCGGATGTAACGTTGCTCTCGTAGGTGTGCTTCTAGGTCACGGTTGCTCGCTGGTGCATGGCCATGGAAGAACAAGCCACCCCGAGTGATGACATCTGACTTGAGTATCGTGCAGATCCTCCGCTGGATGCGATGGAACTCAGCACGCACATATTCATCGGGGGTGTTGGCCATCTTTGTGGTCATGTCTCGGAGATGACTTGGTAAAAATACCTCTTGGGCATCCTTTAAGTATTCCCTCATCTGAAATATGGCATACCAAGCTTCCAACCCAGATTCTTGTGCCGATTTCTTGAGGCAGGGGAAGTTTGTTACGTGGTTGCACACGTAGGCGCCTCGGACTATTTTCTCCTTTTTTAGGGGCTTGCCTAAATCGGAGGCGAAGCCGTTGAGGGCACTATTAAGAATAGCTTTTATCTTGTTGTAGTCCTTCTGCACCGCCCTACCCGCATCGAGATAAGTGCATTGTGACCAATGAGGTTCCATGACGATGAGTGTGCATCCTCCTTTTCTGCGCAGAACATTTCTAACAAGCCATCATCATCGGAATACTAGGGAGATTCTAGAAAGAATGTAATGACGGGAAGCGGAGATGACTACTTACAGGGGAAAGTATGGCATGAGAATGGCGTTCTTATCCTTGTTATCTATCAAAAACCCGTTATATAGTTCGTGATAACAGCCCGGTCCGCAGGTGACAGCAAGTAGTCCTCAACCATGTAGTAGGGGTTCATAATCGCGATGTTCGGGGTATTCTCCATGACCACATCGTGCGCCATGCTGAGCGATACCAGGCGAACAATGCTTCGGTCGAGCTTTCCCAAGTGGAAGACCCTGAATACGTCTTCGTATCTAATGAAGAACACCTCTGCGGTATTTGTATCCACAAAGCCCACAGATCGGGGCACCTTGACCACGTATAGCGGGTAGGAGGGATGTTTCTCACGTAGAAATTCCGTCTCTCTCAGCAAAATTCCGTCGTGGATGCTCCTCATGTCACCACCCATGACAGTGACAACCTCTGGCGGCAGCGTCGGCTTACCTATCTCATGCACCTTCCTCCATGGGACGGCGGGCGGCAAACGGTCCAGGACCCGAGCGGCCGATGGCTGGCTACTAGAGGAGGCACCACCTTTCTTCTTGTTGGCTGCAGGTCTCTTCCGATGCTTCTTCGCCCTCAAGCACATGGGAGTGCCGCTTTGTTTTACCGCCTCCTCGGCCGTAGCACAGAGTGTATTCGGAGTAACCACCATAGGTTGTGGAGCCGTAAAGGCCGTCTCCTCCTCGGGAGTTTCTTGGGAATATGTTAGCTTCTTCTGGATATCCGGTTTTCTGGTGGGTAACTCAGAAGGATTACCCTCTTCGCCATCTACCTTCTTCTGGATATTAAGCTTTCTGGTGGGTAACTCCGGAGGAACCTCTTCGCCATCCAACTGATTTATGAAATCGTCAATGGGAGCAAGTTCAATATCCATGTAGTCGTCATGTGTCTCATGCTCGTCATGTTGCTCGTCATGTGACGTCTCGTGCTCGGGAGGAGGAGGATCCACCGGAGGTGGAGGGAGGACCTTGTCTTGTTGGCTTGCCGCGGGCTCAACATGTGTAGCAGTGACGACCATGTGTTGGCTTGGTGCCGACCCTGACGTAGTGTTCAGCCAAATAAGGGATTTCGGCTATAGCAATACTTGATTGTCGAGTTGGCCTAGATCCAGCTCGCTGTCGGCATCGGCGGGTTGATTAGGAGGATACAAGTCCTGGAATCCCGGTAACACCAGATCGACGCGAACCCAAATCTCGTTGGCCGGTATATCTCTGCAGTGGTAGTTGCGGGAGAGTGGCTGCAGGATGCTCCCCTTTGCAACATCTTTCAACTCGCTGCCCACTTTTAGCAGGAAGGCATCCCGTCACGTCAGTCTACGATAATATGCATGGATAGGTCAGAGAGTGGGGTGATATTGAACTGGCTACAGCTTGAGACAACCAATAATTTACCGTGAGGACATCGAGCTCGGCTAACGTTGACGGACCACAGGTGATGGGCTCGTCGAGCAACGATAACATCGACGGGCCACCGGCTGCAGCCGCACCGGACACGGTTGACGGTCCATCAGGGGCAGGCGCATCGGGCACGGCGAAGGCGGGCGCGCCAGGCACGACCAACGTCCACGGACCACCGGTGGCGGCCGCTCTGGGCACGACCAACATCGACGGTCCACCTCCGGCGCCTATGTTGATCGTAGGCATCGGCCCCTGTGCGCCTCCGGCGATGTGGCCATAGAGTTTTTCAAATACGGCGGGTATGAGCTCATTCATCTTTTCCCTGACCTTTTGCTCAATCCGCTTCTCCATGTTTGCTTCCATGTCCTCCATCTTCTTCTTCAGCAACTCCGCCTCCTTGTTCGACGGAATCTTCTTCGCCTCCCGCGACTCCTTAGTGCTGGGCTCAGCCAAGCCATACTTGGCGTGCTTCCTATTTAGTCCGCCGCCGGTGATACTGCCTAAGTGCGGCCTTTTTAGCGGGTCCTGGCTCTTTGCCTTGTTGTACCCCCTGATAAAAGGCTTATCCCACGCAACTTTGGCCGTCGACGTCTGCGACGAGGAAGATTCAAGCTGTTGTTCTTCTACCTGCAGAAGCAACATATGAACAGTTTAGAAACGGTTTGGTACTAGAATGAATTCATGGACTTGATGATCATGAGTAGCATGAAATGGTAAATTTTTTACCACTAGTTTCTCGATATTCTTCACGCTATCGTCCGTGACCAAAATAACATTCTCCACCATGTTGGGGTCCGTGACAAGTTCCCCGGTCGGCGTTACTTTTCTGTACCTCGACCTCATGAATTTTTGGAACTGCGGGTCATGGGCATACTTGGCGTAAGGGTTCTCAAGGCCTTTATCAATGTAGGTTTGGTCCTCTTTATCCCAAACTGGCTCCTTCCCGTCGTAGCCACGACAGCCGAGATTGTGGTGACCGATATTCTTCGACGCTAGGTCCCTCCCCCAGTTCGTTTGATTCTTAGTGAAATCAAGCGACTGGTTATCTAGGAAAATCTTGAAGTCAACTGGCGTAATCCGCAGGAAGTGGCGATGGATCTCTTCGAATGGTTCCTCATCCCTAATCATCGCCCTCACCATAGTCTTATAATTGCTCAGGTCTTTGGTGAATCTAGTGAGGGCGAGTTTGTTCACCAGGTTTCCCTTCAGATTCTCGGTGTTCTAGGGGGGAGGAGAACTCGTACCGCGTGTGCAGCCTCGAGATGAGTTGGGCGCTTAGAGTTTGCTTCTTCTTGAGAGTCGGCTCGTTGATATTGACGACGTCTCGAAGGATCGCGCCAAGTTGGAGGAAGTACCCCTTCACAAGGTCCTTAGGGATCACAGGCGTGCCATTGGAAGGATCCACCTTCGTGAATTTCTCTCGAACGGTACCGACCTTGTTCGGAGCTCGCTGCCGACGCTTCTTTGTCGTCGTGCTACTCTCAGAGGGACCCCCGGCGCCACTATCAGTGCTTTCCTCGCCACCGGTGAGCCCGTCATCATTGTGGGGCTCGCCATCGGGGTGCTGGTCAGTCGTTCTGTCATCACCGCCATCATTGGCCCTCTCTTCCTCTTGCGACTCTGTGGCCATAAGCATGTACTGGTCCAATAACGTCGGATCCGTAGAAGAAGACGACATGCCTAGCTAGCAGTAGACAAAACATATACTAGGTTAGTCACCGGAAAAATTCGGCATGGCCTCTGCTATAAATGGTCATGCCGGAGTGCCAGAAATTTGCCGGAACAGAAATGAATCAACGTTCCGGCAAAACATTGGCACGCAATGTACCTGCTTAAAACCCCCAACCCCCACATTCTGCCATGATAACAACAGTACCACAAAATGCCAGCAGTACCACAAAACAATAGCAGCAACTGACAGCACCAATGTTTCAGTACCACAAAATAATATTTCACATTCTGCCAGTACCACAAACTACCAGCAGTACTCCTTGCAGTACTCCTGGTACCACAAAATAATATTTCAAAAGAGCAAAAAATCAATTACTGCCGGCGGTACTCTCCCTGCATATCTCAGCAGCACAAAAGAGCAAAAAATACATTGTACACTCACATTTAAAGTGTCCCAGGTTCCTTCTACCGCTACTGCTACTCTAGGCATAAATGAATATCACCATGAGTTACTTCTATTTAGGTAGAACCATATCTACAGTATGTTGTTAAAATTAAACAAAGGTTCAAAATGCATTTCAATTAAACAAAGGATTCATTCACAACTCATCAGATGACTCACTCATTCCCATGCTAATACTATATATGTACGCAACACTGTAACTCTAATGCTGCTATTAATATTCAATAATAGTAGCATTTTCCTAGCAGCCATCGAGTTCACCAAACGCTCTCAGTTTCCAAATAGTAGTGCCTAGTGTTATACCCAGCATAGAAATGCACCTCATGTACATATACACAGTCAGACATGTCCATGGAAATGCACCTCACAGGTTTGTAGGTTGGTCGTGATTATGAATCTAGAACAATCGTACTATGTATTTGTGTACAGAAATATTTGTGTCTGTATAGAATTTGCTTTTACATGCAGGAATGCTTCAGAAGAAAGAAGAATAAAACATTGTTTCTGTAGGAAGTATGTCAACTAAATCTTGCTTTTGACCCTGACAACTTAGTCTTGCTATGACGTTCCTGGTATGAATCTCACTGTTAGCTGAAAGTTCATTATTTAAGGTTACTTATTGACCATTTTAGATAATCGAGATGGCTAGTTGTAAACTTTATTAAACATGAACTTGTACTTTGCAATCACTACCATGTTACCACGAGTGACGTGTTTCCTTATTGCAACCAGTGCTATAACTCGAGAGTGAATAGAAGTGGATCCTTGGACCAGAATTTTTTGAACTATCATAGATGGTGTTCTTTTAGAAAGGGATTACTTGTACGTATGTTTCTGGTGTAAGACTGGGCACAGAAGAATGGTCAATATGCAGAGGTATCGTTGCAATGGCCCAAAATGATTTAAATCAACCTACTACAGCCTGGACTGACTAGTGACTGCATTAAGTCAGCTAACACTAAATGCATAATTGCATAGGTATGATAAGTACTGTAGATTCAGAATGGCATAGGTATGATAAGTTTCATTACCAGCTCAACACAGCCACCATTCCTGGTTTAGAGGTTCCAGTGTTTTGTACCTTATGATTATGCATTACCAGTTCGCTCTAGTAATTAACAAGTTTATCGCCATGTTGCAGCATTTTTCAGCAGAAATTAACAAGACAGGCAGAAACAGCTATGGTTTCTGCTGGTATTTTGTCATGCACGCCTATTGTTTAAACTATAAAAAAAATGCAATGACAGCTGTGGAAAAATAGGATTTTCCTTGTGGAGATGCGGAAGTATTCAACAGCTTGATGTGTCAAATTAGGATTGTGCAAAACATAATGTCAGGTCAGGTTGGTATGTCCCTTCTCACTTCACACATGTAATACCAATCTGTTAGAATGCCGACAGCTAGATAATTGGCTGCATATCTGCTACTCTACCTAACCTGCTAGAGTCGAAGTTTAAACAAGACGTTTGCATGCACTTGCCAGAAAGTAAACCTTGTCGGTGCTAAAAAAAAAACAGTGACTTACACCGGTAGAAAATAGGTCTTTAGTGCCGGTTCGCAAAGCCCATTAATCCCGGCCGTGCAACCGGGACTAAATATGCGCGACTGGGGCCTTTAGTCGTGCCTCTTACGAACGGCAACTAAAGGCCCGTCACGTGGGCAGCTGGCGTGCGTCGGAGGCGGGAGGACCTTTAGTCCCGGTTTTTGACAGGAACCGGGAGTACAGGCTATTTCGTTATTTCTTTAATTTATTTGGGTTTCTAATTATTTTTCACTCCAATTTTTCACTCCCTTTTTTCACTCCAATTTTTCACTCCCTTTTTTTTCAGAATTTTTATTATTTGCTTAGTGTCTAACTACAATTATCTTTAGTCAAATTACTTACTCGTGGTCAAACTTCCCGCTCGGTCACCCATCCTCCCACTACTCTAGCACTAGCACGCTTAACTTCCGAGTTCTATCCCGTCCCGCATCCAACTGTTTCGCACGCATGTATGTGATACTAGTATCATATCAATCCTATTAACATGTTGGTTGATGCCACATTTCTTTATTGTCTGAATTTCAAATAAATATTTTAATAAACAAAAGTAATGATGTAATTAATAATTTTGAATAAATAAATAAATATTAACTTTTTAATTTGTATTATTTCTAAAAAATATTCAGAAAAATAAAACTAATTCGTTTTAAAATCTTAAAAATACAAATATATCAAAATATTCAGAAAAATAAAACTAATTTATTTTCAAATCTTAAAAATACAAATAATATATCAAAATATTCAGAAAAATAAAACCAATTCATTTTAAAATCTTAAAAATACAAATAATATATCAAAAAAATTAGAAAAATAAAACTAATTCATTTTCCCCTTTCCTAAATGCAAAATAAAATCTGATAAAATTCATGAACCAAACCATATGAAAGCTAAACCATATAAAATTTGCAGATCCAAGTTTGGACTATTATTTTGGACACAAGAACTGTTTTGGCAATGACTATCTGTGAGAATGATTTGAACCTAACTTTTAAAATACATAACCAAAATGGATAGATTAAAATGTTCTGAATAGATATTGAAAAGATCTATCCATAGCACTTAGTCTCACATCAAGGTCAGCAACCAAATGAAAATACCATTACATAATATAGAAATAATATAACTAGGAATTAATATAGATATAATATAGGAATTAATAGAAAGACATATATCCATTACATATATCGAACGCAACATAGCGGTACATAGATGCGGTACACAAACAACATCTACTCGAGCTCCGAAGAGTAGATGCGGAACAACTCGAAGGCAACGTATGCATCTATTGCTGCATACTCGAGATTGATCCGGTCAAGTGGGTTCTTCCCCCAATACATGTGATTCCTCGAGGGGAAATAACTCTTCATGGTTTTGTAGTCGTGGTGGATGAAGGCAGTTGTCATATGAGCCATCCCGGTCTTGTGCCTGTACATCTCATCAAAATGGATAAGGTCCTGAAGATCAATGTAGTAATCTTCAGGTATCTCAATACCCAACGTGCGCATCAACTTCTGCCGGTCATTTGTGATGTCGACGCTACAGAAGTCGTAACCCTTGTTGACAAGAAAATCAACAAGTTCTGGATATTGCTTTGAACTACTACAGCAACAAAAATGGAACACATGTTAGATTTTGTTGCAACACGTGTATTCTTCCAATGCAACAACAAATCGAAAATGCAACAACTATCCTACAAGAGATTGTACGTGCGTGTACCTTGCCCATTGGAAGACCAAAACGGTCTCCTTGTAGGCAATCAGGATGACGGCCACATCCTTCTGATTGGCCGTATACTCTAGATCAAACCCGAAGAACTTATGGTGTTCATCGGCTTCATAGAGATTGACCAAACGGTTAAGAGCTTCGGGAAGCCTCTCGCATCTATTGGTATAGGCCACGTGGAGATTCTTGCCGCATGGTGTGGGCACACGGAGAACGTTCCAAACGGGAGAATCCATGGGTGCTTGGTGGAGAAAGAAGAGAGGAAGAAGAACAGAGAGCCGCGCACTGTAGCAATGGCCTTCTGCCTATCGCTCGCGAAATAAAACCGCGCGGGAGGCGAGCAGTTTGGATCTTTAGTCGCGGGTGGCCAGGCCAACCGGGACTAAAGACAGGGAGGCGAGTAGTTTCGACCTTTAGTCGCGGGTGGCCAGGCCAACCGGGACTAAATCCCTCCGCGCGCTACCCCAACCGCCACTCAAGACCTTCAGTCGCGGGTCGCCTCCCGAACGGCGACTAAAGACCCCTTTAGTCACGGTTCGGACATTTTGGGGACTGAAGGGGGCGTATGGAAGGCCTTTTTTCTACCGGTGTTAGAGGTTAGGAACAAGGAATAAAATCTGAAGTTGAAAGATTGTTTTACTGTGGCAGTGATCTCAATATGGAATGTTGCCACATTTGATTACGAACAAAACTATCAGTGGAAATCCTCACTCAAACGTTGTCTCCTCTTTACTTAACCATGAAAACCAAAGTGGTGAAGCCTGGCTACGACTACAATTAGAAAGCACGAGAGTGTGCACTCGAGTCGATGAACTCGGCCATGAGTGCACGAGACTGTGCATCGTTATTTTTCCCAATAACCATTTCCTCCGTTCCTGCTCCTCCATTAACATCTCTCTTTCCTTAAAAAATACAACCATTGTGACATTGCCCGTCAGTCTCGAGGACGACAGCGCGCGCTCAAACGGTTTCAGTCGCCATTGTTGCCGTTGACGCGCGAGACGAGAGAAGGGAACTGTCGCCGCACTGTGTCTCGCTTTTCCGTGCAAGTAACAGCTCTCTCGAGATGCTTTCGGCCCACCGCCTACCAGTCGTTTCATCGACCTAGCTAGCAAGCGTACGTACATACACGCGCGTACCTCGCTTAATGCCAAAGCTTTCAACTGCACGCTAACAACGGTATATTTATCTCCCTCATCAACTGTGAAGGGTTGACCTGCCAGGGCCTCGCGAAAACCTAACCTCCTCGCGCCGCCGCCCCGCCCTAGACCATCCTCCGCTGCTCCCACTCCTTGTCGTCGCCTGAGGAGTCGCCGGGATCTCCCTGGGCGGCGCCCGTGATGGCGACGGCGAGGCGCTCTCCACGCCGGACCAGGGGCATGCGCGGCGCCACGAGCGGCCAGCTCGGTTGCCGCCGGGTGGACATCGGGAGCGGCATCGGGGTGTCGTGGAGGAGGAGATCGGCGCCGCCGTCCTCGGGCGTGGCCGTGCCACCAGCGAGCGGAGGTGACGGGCGTCCCCTACGGCCCTCCCGCCCTTCCACGATGCGCCGGAGGGCGAGGGTCTGCGGACCACGAGGCCGATGACGGTGGCGTCCATGCGTGGGCTGCCTCCGAACAGGGCCGGCGAGCCCCCTATGGCGGTGGTCCGCCTGGTCCTCCCGGTGCGATCTGCGGCGGCGTGGTGGCGGTGAGGGGCTGAGGCTGCCGACGGCGTCCCTCCGTGGGATGTTGTCGATGCCTTCGCGCCGATGCTCGAGGTTGGACGATCCAAATGGTGGTTGATCTGGCGCCTTCGACGTTGATGGAGCGTGATGGATTCCGGGTGAAAACCTTGTCTCCGATTACTCGGAGCCGGTGATGGCGACATTTGGAGTGTCGCTCCCTTCCTGAAGGCATCATCGAGGAAGCCCCGCGGCTCTTCCCGTCAACTCCAGGGGAAACCCTTGATCGGTCGATCGGATGATGGCGGCGCTTCTACGTCGTTACCTCCTTGGGGGCATCATTCTTGGAGGAGTGCGCCGGTCGAAGGGACCAGAGGATGAGTAAGATGGTGGATGCAGGTTCTTCGATGGTCTACGCGGCAACGACAACATCGACTAGCTACTTTGCTTCGACCCGCTCCGGGGGAAACCCTAAATCTGGGATTCCCGGATTGGATGATGGTGACACCGCCAGTGTTGCTCTCCCTCTTGGGGGCATCGTTTTGGAGCAGAGGCCGGAGGGTCCTAGAGAGGATGCGGTGTTTCTTCTACTGCATTCACGACGGCGGTTCTCGACAGCTCGGTGTTGTGGGGTCTCGGTGTTATTTGCGGGATGTTGGACGCGCGCAGGGAGTTGGAGTTGTATGGTGCCATGGTGGTATCGACGGTAGGTCTGACATAGTGGGTAATTTGATCGTTGTCCTGAAGACGGGTGAGCGGAAGACGGCGGCAGCTACTTTCTGAGCGTGTATATCGGTACACGCTGCGGTGTGCTGGACCGATTATGCCCCTTGCTCGCTATCGGGCGGCATGGAGAGGCCTTCGGTTTTTGGATGAGACGCGTTGGTGGCTTCTCAGAGTATCGGCTCTGGGATTGTCCACCCCTTTCATCAGTATTGGTAGGCTTAGTTTGGTGGATTCAGGTCTAGTTGTTTGATGTATCTACTTGTAAGACAGTGCGATTTCTGTTTTATCTTTTAATAAAAACCGGTTGTGTGCATCATTTTGATGCAGAGGCTCGGGCAGACCTCCATTTCTAAAAAAATAGCAGAAACAGGTTACATTCAAAGTATTGATCTCAGACCCTTGCTAAATGCTAACTAGACATGGTATTTTTGACGGGAATTAGACAGAGCATTGATCGCGCATTCGTTCCAGCGCCACCGTTAGGCAGTGTGCTAGTGGCAACTCGTCTGAACTCAGGAGTGGCATTTGGATTTCAAAGGGAGCATCCTAGGTAGCGAGCATGGCAGGTAGCCGAACATGTTGAGGGGGCAGGGGGCTGACCTGGATGGGCGTGGGCGTGGGCAACGGCGGCGTGGGCGTGGGCGTGGGCGTGCTGCTCCTCGTTGGCCTGCTGCTGCTCGACGTCGACCTGCTTCTCCTCGACGGCCTTGATGCAGACGGCGGTGTGGGCGTGGGCGTGGGCATGGGCGTGCTGCTCCTCGTTGGCCTTGATGCATACGGCGGCGTGGGAGAGCGCGCGGGTGCGGCGGGTTGGGCGACAATGAGAGGGGAGGACAGAGGCTAGGGTTGGGCGACGATAAGAGGGGAGGAGCGCGGCGGTTTGGAATTTTTGATCGATCTGTCTCGGTCGTGCCGGGAGAGAAAGGGGAAAGACTGGACAGGGCCTTCCGAGTGATGATGGTGGGAAGTACATGTCAAGCTCGCATAGGATGGTGACGGTCTCTTCCTGCAGCCTTCCGAGTTTCTTCACGCTTATCGACTTCCGAGTGATGACGTCGAAAAAGTTACAGAGGCCAGTAAGCGTTTGACGGACGTGCGGTTCCATTATCCCTCTTATTGCAACCGGAAGTATCTGCGTCATCATCACGTGACAGTCATGAGACTTCATCCCGCTGAAGATTTTTTTCTCCGCGTCTAGGTATCTGCTTATCAGCCCCGCGTAACCTAAGGGAAATTTCACTCCGAGGAGGCATGTGAATATTTGCTCGACCTCGTCGGGACTTAGAGTGAAGTAAGAGGGTCTCAGGCGGTGAGTTTGGTGTTGCTTAGCCCTTTTCCTCTTGCGGTCGTTCATCTCCTCCACCTCATCCTCATCCTCCTCCGTCTGTTTACGCGTAGAAGGCGGTAAGTGAAGCTCGCTCCTGATATTCAGGATCATCAGGTCGTATCTTGATTTTGGCCCGTCTTTGGTCCTATCTGGCATGTTGAACAGAGTGCCAAGCAAGCTCTCACACACATTCTTTGTGATATGCATGACATCAAGGCAGTGAGGCACTCCGAGGATTGGCCAGTACCACAAGTCCCAAAACACAGACCTCCTTTTCCATACACCCAAGAGCGGTCCTTCTGGCGGAGGACACTTTTTCTCTCCTCGCTTTCGCTTCTCTCCTCGCTTCCGCTTCTGTACCTTTCCCGGCGGAGGGCACGTTTTCCAATTCTTCAATAGAGTATCGATCAGGAAGAGTCTGAACATGGCAATGGAGAGGACGAAGAGGCTGCCGACGGAGACGACTATGAAGAAGAAGGGAGTCATGGTGATCAACAACATGTAGAAGACGAGATCGTCTTCACATGTCGCCACCCAATTGGTCTCGACGTGATCATCGTCTTCATCATCATCCATCCACTTAGTGTGGCCCTCCATGAAACTATACCTGAGCAGGTGCTTCTCCACATTACCATAATCTGGTTTGAACAAGGACCCTAACTTGCATTTTCGACACGGACACTCTATATCGGTGCGGTTGTTTCGATGCATCTCGGCCGTCGCGCGTTGCACGTATCTATGCACCACGCTTGTTCTCATCGCAATGACCATTGCTACAAAAGGCAAGAGAGGTTTCATTAACTAGATCCGGTTTTCACGGAAAATTTCGGCATGACCTTTGCTACAAAAGGTGTAACGCGGAGCGCCAGAAATTTGCCGAAACGGAAATGAATCAACATTTCGGCAAAACATTGGCAACTCATCCTCATGGCAACACAATAAAATGAAAAAGAGATCGAGTTATCCTCCACCAACCAATCTCACGCATCTATTAAGATGACACACAATGCAAAATATATAGACGCGATGACGACATCAAAGATCACCGGAGAGACGACCGATAAGAGAGTGATAGATCTAGAAGTAGCTAGTGGTGCATTTATGGTGAGATCTAGTGTCCGGTTAGTAGATCTAGTGGAGAGATTTGGAAGAGGGCAAGTGGGGTAGCGTACTAGCTAAAATATATCAAACATGATTGGTTAAATTAGCTAAAAATGGTGGAGGGGTGTGGGGGATTGAGCTTGGAGCACTAATGGGTCGAGTTTGGAGTAGGGAGTGAGTGAGTGTGGTGGATAGGGGTGGTGGTGGGTGGCTGACCGCACTTATTGAGGCCAGAAGTTACCACAGGCGAACAGGTTTCCTTATGCGCCTGCGCTATGGGGTGTTACCCCAGGCTAGGGTTACCACAGGCGCGTTTGGTTTTATTCGCCAGCGCTAGGGAGCTTTAGCGCAGGCGAACTAGTCAATATGCGCCTGCGGTAGAGGCATGGTGCCAGGGGGTGGTGGTGGGGTGTCCTGCCACCTTTTACCGCAGGCGCATTTGCTTCTGGTTCGCCTGGGTAACGTACTTACCCCAGGCGCATCTTCCTCTGGTTCGCCAGTGCTAATTAGCGCAGGCGCATGGCCACCTATGTTCGCCTGGGTAACGTACTTACCCCAGGCGCATCTTCCTCTGGTTCGCCAGTGCTAATTAGCGCAGGCGCATGGCCACCTATGTTCGCCTGGGGTAATACATGCTGCTATAAGCATTTCTCTAGTAGGGATGGAGTGAAATTACACACCCGTTGGGAGACCTCGAGAGGAAGGTATGATGTACTCCAGTAGCAAATTTCCCCGAATTAAAGAACCAGGGTGATCAATCCAGTAGGACTTAGAAGTCTCTCAGTAGGTTGCTTGTGGCATGGCGTCAGAAATATAGTTGTTGACGAGAGCCAAGCAAGGACCTGCACACAAACACAAACTCTCTTTTGCTTCCAACTTTCTGATAAGGTTGTCAATCTTCCTGTCTTGCTAAAAACTAGAGAATTAATTATATCAAATGGTTGGAGAATATTAAATGAAAATGGAATAGCAAGCAAGTGATGATGAAAGCAAGAAAATGAGCTTGTAATAAATGAGAAAACTAGGAACAGGGGCCATAGTTTCACTAGTGGTGTCTCTCCTAAGAACAATAAACATGTTGGTGAACAAATTACAGCTGGGAAATTGACAAATCATGAACATATAACAATACAATTATGGCTAAATATAGTTCATGGGTTTTAACAATGTAGGCATTACATCAAGATAAATAGACCGCCATCCGACAACATTTATTACTAAAAGTCTACTTTGAGACAGAAATCCATCAAATCTTGTTGGTATTAAGTTGCAGCAACAAAGTGATTCCTTGTGTGCAACGGACAATTGCAATAAGAACAATAAGTAATGTAAGCAATAGTTTCCATCCGTAGACAAGAACACTGGTGTTTTCTTCTTAGTGGCAGTCGCACATCCTCCACCTTGAAGTTTCTGTAAATCGAGTGCAAATGTAAAGGAGACATGAACCCACTATCTAGCATATAAAACCTCTCTTGGAGGTGCATACAATAACTTGTACAAGGCAATCATACACACTGGAGAGCATTGCAATACAAGAATAAAACACTCTAAAGATATATGTGAAGGAACTAAATATGACATGGACAAATTTATCATAATCTCATGGTTCATCAGATCCCAACAAACACAACATGTAGCAATTACATAACAGTGATCTTGATCATGTAGGGAAGCTCACACGATCTAAAGAAGGTGTCACAAGGAGAAGAGAACACCATTTCTATGGTCCCGTAGTCCTGGGGAGAACTACTCACACATCTGTACGGAGGCGATCATGGCGATGTAGAGGCCTCCGATGACGATCCCCCTCTCCGGGAGGGGGGTGGAGGAGGACTCCAGAATCCCTAGATTGGACTTTCGACGTGATGGCGCCTCTGTCTGTATGTTTTTCAGGGAAAATTTCTCCGCCCTCAAGTTTTTAGGGTTAAAAGCAACTTATAGGCGGAGAGGCGGTGTGAGGTGTTGGCCAAGGCCACGAGGGGAACACCAGGCGCGACCTAGGGGGGGCCCACATCCGGTACCCCCGTGGAGGCCTCCTGGCTCTCTTCTGGTTCTCCTTTGGACTCCATCTTCATTCTGGGTAAAAAAAATGACCTCAGTGAATTATCAGGACTTTTGGCAAATATTTTCTTTAGAACTTTTCTGAAACATAAAACATCAGAAAATAGAAACTGACTCTGGGCATCTTGTGAAATCATCCAAAAACCAAAGTAAAACGTGTAGAAAACATTAAGAAAATAAGAATGGAGCATCAAAAATTATATATGCGTTTGAGACATATCACTTCCCCAATGCCATGAGATTGTAGAAAGCCACAAAACTGAAGTAATGTGATGGAAGTGACATGAAGAGTATATCAACTAATTGCTTTTATGGAATTGGAAAACCAATGTCCTTAAGCATGTGCAGTATCCATGTGAAGTCGTCTTTGTGCTCCCTCAATGAACCAAGGCACATGAGTTTGCACTTCAACAGTTCAACATTAAGCTTATGACAACCATGCTAGACTTGCATGGAGAACCGAGCCATTAAAACTTCCATCAGATGGAAGGGGCGATAGTGTGGATAATAATCACCTAGGTCAGAACTCACCCTGTCCAACATGATCACATAGACTTGATACTCTTCATCCCAAATGGAGAATACTCTCCATTATGTGTTGGGACCTTAGTGTCCAGCACATGCTCTACCTCAAGACCTCTGAGAACAACTCTTAGAGAAATTCACGCTTTCCTTAGTTAATTTATATATCCCCAACAACTCGTTCAGACTTATGTTTTAACGAGATTCAACCCTACAATATTGTTTTAGTTAGACCTTATAGTTCAAAAATAATTTGCACTACTTAATTCAATAAAATTTAAATTAAGAGATGCTCCCATTGAAACTAATATTCCTCAAGATCAACTTTCAGTGAAACGAGATCCCAATAGATTATGACTAGAAGGATATATCCATCTCAACCAATCACAACATAAAGTGTAGGCCACTATGTCAATCACTCCATGTGGTTCTCGCTCATCTTTCGATGTATGTGTTTCGAGATCATAACTTTCATGTTTGAACGATAAGACAACCAACTGACTCTTTCATATACAATACCCCTTGTATCCAAGTGAGCAAACTATAACCTGCTGATACGTCATAAACGTATCCTTAATTTCTGATGTTTCATATTATTTTCATGTTATTTACTACATGTTTTCCTTACACTTTATGTCATTTTTATCAATTTCCCGGTACTAACCTATTGAAAAGATGCCACAGAGCCAGTTCCTGTTTTCTGCTGTTTTTAGTTTCAGAAAAGTTGTTCTGGAAATATTCTCGGAATTGAAAAATTCGAAAAACAGAAGTATTAGAAGTCCCGGAGGGTCCACGGAATGCCAAAGAGACCCGGAGGGGTGCCCGGGAGCCACCACACCATAGGTATGTTCCCCCACACTGCTGGTCTCTCCAATTTCTCCCTCCCTATTTTCTCTCCCAGTAGCAGCGAGGCAGCAAATTCTGCAATGGATAAAGGTGCAATGCATTGCTAGCTGGAGGCGTAGTAATAGGTCCATCCTACTCGCGCAACGCTGCACCATCGGCCTGTCTAGACTCCAACACAAATGTTGTCGCCTGATCTCCTCTTCCCTAGCCCGCCATCGTCCTCCCTTCGATCACAACCGAGATGACCACTGCACCTCTACCAATCCTTCCGCCGACCTCCTCTCCTCCCAGCTCTCGGCAGTCGGCACAATGCTTTCTCCTGGCCAACCTCGGGTGTGCGTTGCCGTATGCTTCACACACCAGTGTCGCCACCCTTGATGTTTTCCAGGCGAGCTATTGACAGAGGCCGCGGGCTTATCCCCTCTTTCCCATGCCTGGCAACAAGAAGCAGCAGGATTAGAGGACGCATCATCGATGGAGTCGCGCGGGTCTTGGGTGTTTGCTGCCCTCCCTGTCGGCTTCCTTCGGTTGCTCATTGATGTCCTTTGGTGTGCTACAACCCTCCAAGAAGCAGCGGGGTTAGAGGACATAACGTCAATGGAGTCGTTGTGGTGACTGGCAGGTTTTCCATCGGCCAGTTTCGCAGACTTTGACAAGAGCGAACATGGCGGTCTTCGATGCTTTCCTTTTTACGAATAGAGGCAAATCATTTTTTTGAACTTAAGCGGTGGAATAGTGTTTAGTTCGTGTCAAACTTTGGAGAGATACCAACCAACCATCAATATCTCAAGTCTGGCAGATGCTAGGCACCATCAGCTTCTGGGAGACTTCCCTACCGCCGCCTCCTTGGCCATCAGATCAAAGTTAAGTGAATTGCTCCCGCGCATTGGATCACTGTAGTAAAAACGGTTCAAGCAAAACCTTTTTTAACTCATATGTAACATTCGCATGTAGCAAACCTATTTCAGAAAAATCTGCGTCCGAATAGAAAACATTTTTTCGCGCATGTAGAATGTGCTGAAAAAATGTCCGAGTATGTGGCTTGGGGTCGGGATTCTGGAAAAATGTCTGCAAAAATGTCCCAAAAGTAGAATTGGCTAGGGCATAGAGGTTCTGGAGATTGTGGCTTGGGGTCGGGATAACCTGCTGGGGGTTGACCTTTTATTTTAATAGTTTCATTGCACAACTAATGAGTGCTTTTGAAAACTTCCATCCGTGCGTCCCAATATTTCAAAGGATGATGACCACCATGGAACTCCCCATAGAATTTGCTAGGCAGTGAAGTGGTTCATGGTGGGTGAAATATCAATCAAGACCTACATTGCCCTCGCTCAGGGGCATCAAACGAAAATGTGATCAAAATTTTAGTCCTTGGAGATAGTAGTAAACGTGGATAGGTTCTTCCACGGCGAATTAACCATGTATTCAACACGTCAAGACAAAGTAGCCAGGCAAGAAATTTACTTTGTTGGGATGAGAGACTGCCATATATGTCTACAATTCGGGTCGTGAAGTTGAATCTGAACAACCTAATAAGCCCCTCATGTGGAGAAGCTACATCCATCCAGGAGTATGCGAGTGCCTGGAACAGAGAGGTAGTAAACATCTCTAATAGGAGGGACGAAAAAGAATCTCGTTTGTCACAGAAACCTCATTAAGGAGAACCTCATTGATGCATGTGTTTTTGCCGAAACAGGCTTACTGTAACATCCCAGTGTTTGGGAGGTTATAAGGATCTAAATTTAATATGTGCATTTGCAAAGCATGCATCTAAAAGTACGGGAAATTTTGGCGCGAAAGTTTAAACAAACCAAAGTGACCAATGTTTCACTTGACATGATGAAATAGGTCTAGATCATCTAGTCAAGAGAACAATTGGAGTGATCTTTATAAGAAGTATCTTAAGAAACCAAATCGTCTGGTTACACAAACCATAATTGCTTGTGACCAACACAAACTCTCAACAACCTAACCTCAAGTTTATAAGTGACTTGGGATGATTCGCTAGGTATCTAGAACACAAAGGGGGGTGACTATCCAAATCACATAAGTGATAATCATACTTCCACAAATGAGTAAATGCATAATTGAACCATCTCATCAACAGAGATGTGATCTTCTATAAAACAACAACTCCCTAAGTTATCAAATCATTTCCACAACATCTCTATAAACCATCTCATAATTATCAGGTGAACCATCACAAGTAAATAACAAAGTTTCAATAGAACACAAGTGATACAAACAAGTATTAACTCAAACCCCACAAGTGGGAAATGATATAATAATTGTATTAACATATTTATCGAATATGTACATATCTCATCAACCATAAAAGAAGTACCTAGTTAAAGAAATAAATCTTCTTAAACTACTGTTACACCTAGATTATTACATATGATCTTTCCAAACCTCTATGTCTGCATTATGTTTATAAATAAAGAACATAAAATAACACATGACACCCTGAGAAAACAACTACCAACTCTGACTTAAATCATTAAACCTCAATAACTTTCACATGCTCATTGTTTCAATCATCTTATACAAGTGAGTATCTGAAATCTCAACACATCAATGAACCATCTGATCAACTTACTATTAAGTCATCATTCCATAAGCATTCCACACTTCTATTCAAATTAACCTTCAACAAATAAAGTATCTTTGGATACAAGTATTGAGTAACAACAAATTATAACCTCTAGTAGAGGAAGTAAATTGAAAACTAAGTAAACCAATCATGTATGATATAAGAACACATATTATGGGAAATAAAATAAGAAGTTTATGGAAGGATAATAAAAGTGTGGACTAACTCTTAATCTAGATCATGTTATGTTTCCTGGACTATTTTATCTTGTTTCTAATCTTCTCAAAGTCATTCTGCAAGAGAAGCAACCACAAGAAGAGAGGAACTACCACCAGAAGATCTTCAAGAAGATTATTTAGAGTAGTCTAGAAGTGCTACTTCAATCTATAATAAGAGTATTTGGAAACTCTTATATCTTGATCTGATCTTATTAACTCTCTTGAAATAGTGTGATATTCCAATGTTAGTGTTATATAGAAGTAGTTTGGTAACAAGTTTGTACACCTTGTTAACAGATCAATGTTGTATACTCAAACAATTGAGTGTCATACACAAACAAACAGAAGGTTGAATAACCTAGTACATCTCAGTCTATTGTATATGATTAGTAATTTGGAGGCAAGTGTGGCCCACTTCTTAACAAATTCTTCTTATATGCACATGGCAACTTGATGTCATAAAATAAACTCACATTATTTACAATCATCTAAGTAAAATACTTGCTTGGAGTAATTGGATGTTTTCACCACAAGGGTGAGATACTTGAAGATGGAATCCATGAGCTGATCTTTCTTGCAAATGACAAAGGTGATAACAGAAGACTAGTGACAACCAGTGACAAGAACATCAAGCAACATAAGTCAACAAGGATCAACACTACCTCAGTAGGGGGTCATAAGAAATTACTCAGTGAAGCATTAGTTAATGTTAGAGAATCTATAACCTCTATGCCTTGTCAAGCTCATCAGAGATGAGGAGCTCATACTAATATCTCCAATGGAAACAATTCTCAAGTATGAAATAATAACCATCCATTTCATCTACATGTCTTGATATGTGGAGGTTAATGGTAACAGGCTTAATACTTTGTTTTCCATATCCTTTTCATATGTAAGACTAACAGATGATAACAAAAATTCATCTACATATAACCATGTAAATAATTACATGATAAAAAACAACATGGATAATATCCATATTGAAACCCATGTGGAAAACAAGCAAATAAGATTCTAAAACCACATATGTTTTCCACTTGATCAAGTACTGAAAACAGCAAACATAGAGTACACACACTTAAGTAAAATGTCAACCAACATTGCTAAGAGTTCAGTTATAAAAAATTACAAGGTGTTACAAAAAGAAAAAAAGCATCTTTACTAACCAAAGTATTTGGAAGAATATTCCATATTGGGTGAATTTTTCCATAACACATAAAAACACTACTATGTAGTGTTATCAAATTATTTTCTATAAGGGATTATACTTAAAATTGTCCAATTATGATACACCACCTTGGTATCCACAAGATGGGAGTGTGTACTTTTATTAAACATGCTTTAACATAATTTTAAAGCCATTAAATAAATAAAATAAAGAGAAAACAACAAAACCACTTAATCTAGCACCCTAAATAAAAAATACAAAAATATTTCAAATTCACCAAAACAAAACATGGTGAGTTGTGAAATTTGATAAGGAATTCAAATATGATTTTTAATAATTTTTCTGTTCACAAATAAACTCTGAAAACAAAGGTTTTCTTCTCAGTTTAGTAACCAGAAGGACTTGGTTGTAAGTTATAAAAATTTCTAGGGGGTTTTATTGGAAATGTTTTAATCCATTCTTTCTTCAACCTCTGGCCAGAAGGCCAGAGGCGTGCCACCGCCTCCGACACCGCATTGCCACCTCCCCTTGGCCGCCCATCCGCTGGATAAGAGGCAGGAGAAGTCGTGCCCTCCTCGCTCACCCTCTCTTCTTCGTCGTAGTCTCCCTCTCTCTCTGTATCTCCTGCTGGAAAGCCCGAAACCCTAACCCTAGTCCTCTCGGGCCGTTGGCCATTCCATCGATTCCGGCCACGCCGAGACCAACCGAGGCCATGAGGAGATGCACCATCCTCTACTCTCCCTCCTCGACGAGCCTCGCTTGCCGGGATGCCCTATAGCTGACGAATTGGCCGTCGTTCCAAACTCCGGCTGCCGGAGGGAAGAGCTCCACGCCGTCGATTGCCACCTCTCCGAGCTTCCTCGACCACATCACTGTACTCCTGGTGAGCTCACACACCTCATGGTGTTTTTCGTTTGCGGTTTGGGCCTCGAAATCGTGTTCCCGTCGTGCACTGCCACCCGCCGCCGCCAAACGCCATCGCAGGCGGCACTCCGGCGACCTTTTGGAAGCGGCGCTGCCACCCCTAGAACCCCCACTTGCTCCTTGTTCGGATGGTGCAAACCAAATTCACCAATTTCCACCCTAGGAGCCGAATCGAATCCATCTATGAGGAATCAAGCAATGGTAATGTCATCTGTGACGTCACCATGACGTCATGGAAGATTTTCTTTTATTTTTATTTTTATTTTGATTTAAAATGATTATGACAGGTGGGTCCCACCTGTCAATTTGAATATTGGCAGAAATTAATTAAAACTTTATAGTTCAATAACTTTAATTGTGTAATCAGAAAAATAAAAATAACATATCATATTAATCAGAAAAATAAAATCTATTTGATTATGACATTTTCAAATGAATTTGATAAAGTTTAAAATTAAACATTTTCTTTAATTAATTAAATCATTTAAAATAAAGAAAAATAATAAACAGTTCATAAAATCAGAAAAAATACAAGTTATATACCAAAATGCTTCAAATGACAAATGCAACTCATCTATGATGTTTTGGAAGTCATTTGACCAAGTTTTCATGTGTGCAATATTTTGCCTAATATTTAATTCATTTAAAATTAATAAATTAATATCTTATTCAAATATTTCCAGAATACTTCAAATGAGATACCAAATTAAAGAGAAAAACATTTTCAACTCAAATATGTCAATAAAAAAAATTATTTAACTTATAAACTTGTTTCTAAAGGTGTAATGGAATTCTATAATATTCCAATATAACCAGCAATAACCGCCTTAATATCATTTTCCATATTAATAAAACTCACATGTTTTCACACCTACTAAACCTATCATCACAAGTCATTAGCAAGTATTGTGATGATAGAGTTTGTTGTACTAGTTCATCGTTTTCAACTGAACTCATTATCATTAGCTCTACACTTTTGGAACATAAAATCAAACATGTTTGTTACCTTTTCAATAAATTGTTTTCCATGCGCTATTGTCTTCTTACCCCACCAAGTAATCAACACTTCTACTTAAACATGATAAAAATTGTTTGCTAAGTAAAAGTGAAACACATGTAAGATCAAAAGAAGAAAGAACCACATCACCACAAGTAATGACACAATCCACCTAAAACCTGTGTGAATACGTTATCGTTTCAAACGTGGCTTACATTTATAAGCTGCGGTATTTTCCAGGGTATTTCACGATGCATCTCATTACTTTGCATGAATCATCTTGCCAATGTTTTTTGTAGTCTTTACCGGGACTACTTTGCTATCTTTCAGATATCGGGATTTTCTACGTGACCCTCGAACCCCGAAGACATGGATTGTTATTGTCATTATTTCAATCTCGGGCAAGTTCATCACTTGCTCATATCCTTTGCAGTATCTCATAACGAACTATTTGCAAAAACCCTATCGTATTATCACCTACTCTCAAAAGAATGCATGATCCTATTTTTATAATAATATGACTAATTGAATGACTACCTGAGTGGTAGTGTTCTGTTTGGTGAGCGGATGGAACCACGGTAAGATGAATAGGTCAAAGGAAGGTTCCATCTACACGGGAAAATATTACCTAGGAGTTAACAACCAATGCCGTCAGAACTCGGTGCGCCGTAAATACCGCGTTAACCATGGGTCTTCTATGGGGGGAGTAAGTCAGCTATGATCTTTTCTCGTTCGCATGTCAACGGGCTACCAGAGACGTACGCTGTAGGTCTTGCGAGACTACATGCACATCGGTGGGATCCCTTAATTCCCACGGACTCTGGGGTCTATGATGGTCTGCCAGGGGCGCGTAGATCTCCATCGTGAGGGGTGGAATCAGACGTTCAACCTGCTGGCGGAAATGGGTGGGCATGCGTTGTGCGGAGAAGCACGGTTTGGCTTGGACCAACAACCGGGCCCCACACCTGAGTGGGAGTGGACAGGAATGTACACCTGGTTGTGCAGCATGGTCTTGGTCGTCCATGGGTAAAGTAACGCACCTCTGCAGAGTGTAAAAGGATGTGGCATGTTACCCCTTGTTCCGGGAAGGAACAGCGAACGCTACAGGAAAGGCAACTCCATGAAGTTCTAGTCATGTGATGGTCTGGCGGGCATAGTTTTCGGAATTAAAAGCAACCTCTTGAAGAAAGATTTACAAAACCTTGCATTAGCTTATGACTCTTTTGAGTCTAAAGCTGTAGTTAGTGCATCAAATTTCCCACTATATATCATGAACTTGCTGAATAACGCTCGTTACTCATTCGTTCCCATTTGACCCCTGCTTAGAGTTGAAGCCTGATGGAAGTCTTCATCGTGAAGCATCGTCATCAATAACGCTGATGGAGGAGAAGCTATCAAGGTGTAGGTGGAGTCCATTCTTGGAGTTAGCTTTTATAAGCCATAGATTAGGGCTGGCATCATCCGTAGTAGATTTAGTTCTGAGCTAGAGTTCTTCTCCATCTTGGAGCTTCGCATTGCTTCTTCTGATGTCTCATTTGCAGAAGATCTTATTGATTCATCAAAGAGATTCTCAAGATTTTGTAATGAAGTTTGTAACCTATAGTTTTGCCTGGACCGGCTGTGTTTCTGTTGTACTACTCTGAGGGATGTAATATTCACAGGTAAGTCCTTCTGTGAGTATTATGTCATCGACTTGCGCACTACACATGTAGTGGTGTGTTGGGTCACCACAGATGGTATCAGAGCGAAGCGACCTTAGGTTTAAATCCTTTTAGGAGATCTGTAGGTTGGTAAAGAACTATAGGAAGCCATCTTATCTAAACCATATTTCCGACAACTATGATGATCATCCACTTGAGAATGATATAATCATACTTGTATAGAATTTTTTTACTCAACTTGAGTAAATCTACTGATCTATTTTCTTAATACCTAGGTATGAATAGTTAGAAGTCTATCATGTATCAGTGTTATTGTGAAAAGGAGAGTCCTGACATAGTCAGGAATGCTTAAGTCAAAGAGATGATTACCCCATTCTATGAATGAATGGGATGGAGTAGAACATGATATAGATTAAGTATAGGAGTCATTAAGAAGGAATGTTTGGGAATCATGAAGAATCATTAGACCATGGTAACTATGGGGTACATACCATATCCTTAGTTATCAACTTTAGAGGTGAATCAGTATAGTATAGTATAGTATAGTATAGTATAGTATAGTATAGTATAGTATAGTATAGTATAGTATAGTATAGTGTAGAATTAGGAGAAGGCATAAGCATTGATGGAAGCTACATTACTACTCCTACGATGTGATCAACAACATGAAGGATAAATAGATGCCATGAGAAGCTTATCATAATCAAGATGAAGTAATTCAATTGACGTGGTACTTAGTCCTATATGGAACCAAGTTAGACAACAACTACTATATGATCATTTTTCTTGGTGTATTCCATTGCAGTAAGGCATGCAATTGGAGTAATTACCAAGGCAAAGAGTGGTTGTGTAGAATAGGATTACAAGGTAATATATACCTACTTGTGGTGTATATCATTTAAGAGCCTTGGTACTTGAGATGTTTTAATCAAAGTACTATTATTTCACAGGCTTTTGATGCATGCGTGATAACTGCATTTGGGATTTATTGGATTTTATTTGGATTTTTTATTGACTAGATCCGTACATGAAGATTGAACTTGATGTGGAAATGCATGTGCAAACACTGAGTTCTACCTTAATGTTACTGGTCTAGAGGGTATAGGATTAGTATGAGAGCGGTTTGAAATCTCAGCTGATTGAAGCAACCACCAAAGCTCTGGAAGACCAGGAAGTCAAGAAGGCAGAAATCAATAAAGCCACTTATGGGAATGGACCACATTCCACATCTTGTTTGGAGTTGGAACTATACTTCATCAACACATGGAGATATACCACAAGTGATGCCAAGAAAATCACATGAGTAGCTATATTCGAGAAGGAAATAGGTAGAAGTTGAGAAATCTGATCATACACCCTGTAGAAGTTGAAACCCAAATATATAGAAGGACCATAGGAAGTAGCCAGTGGAATAGGTTATAGTCATCTATAGGAAAGAGTTAAAACTCGAGGAAACTCGAAGATATTTTTACTAATAATTGAGTCTTAATCAATGTACACTATGTTGTACAAAATTCTTTGAGCAATATTTCTCTTGAGACCACTAGATTCAGCCAAATGGAAATCTAACCATAGACGGTATCCACTGTACCAGAAGAATATTATTGGTTATTCATCACCCGGTGGATATACCAAATGTTCTTCAGAAAGTTGTGAGAGGTAGGAAACCATACCTATTCATCGGAGAACGAAACTTGGTATACACTATGTGGTGGAAATATCACATGTTCTTCGTGAGACCATTAGGAAGGCCTAGAAACAAAACAGAGTTGTCATAGAAACATGCTTAGTATTAGATTATTATGCAAGACAGTGTAAGGTGAACAATCAAGACAAGAGGCTACACATGACAAGGTCAACACAAGGAAATAGCTGTGAAGAATCAATGGTCTGCAGAAGTTATCTCTACCTACCTTTACGTGAGAGAGGCTGAACTTCGGGACGAAGTTCTTGTTAAGGGGGAGATACTGTAACATCTCAGTGTTTGGGAGGTTATAAGCATCTAAATTTAATATGTGCATTTGCAAAGCATGCATCTAAAAGTACGGGAATTTTTGGCGCAAAAATTTAAACAAACCAAAGTGACCAATGTTTCACTTGACATGATGAAATAGGTCTAGATCATCTAGTCAAGAGTACAATTGGAGTGGTCTTTATAAGAAGTATCTTAAGAAACCAAATCATCTGGTTACACAAACCATAATTGGTTGTGACCAACACAAACTCTCAACAACCTAACCTCAAGTTTATAAGTGACTTGGGATGATTTGCTAGGTATCTAGAACTCAAAGAGGGGTGAGTATCCAAATCACATAAGTGATAATCATACTTCCACAAATGAGTAAATGCATAATTGAACCATCTCATCAATAGAGATGTGATCTTCTATAAAACAACAACTCCCTAAGTTATCAAATCATTTCCACAACATCTCTATAAACCATCTCATAATTATCAGGTGAACCATCACAAGTAAATAACAAAGTTTCAATAGAACACAAGTGATACAAACAAGTATTAACTTAAACCCCACAAGTGGGAAATGATATAATAATTGTATTAACATATTTATCGAATATGTACATATCTCATCAACCATAAAAGAAGTATCTAATTGACGAAATAAATCTTCTTAAACTACTGTTACACCTATATCATTACATATGAATTTCCAAACCTCTATGGCTGCATTATGTTTATAAATAAAGACCATAAAATAACAACATGGCACCCTGAGAAAACAACTACCAACTCTGACTTAAATCATTAAACCTCAATAACTTTCACATGCTCATTGTTTCAATCATCTTATACAAGTGAGTATCTGAAATCTCAACACATCAATGAACCATTTGATCAACTTACTATTAAGTCATCATTCCATCCACACTTCTATTCAAATTAACCTTCAACAAATAAAGTATATTTGGATACAAGTATTGAGTAACAACAAATTATAACCTCTAGTAGAGGAAGTAAATTGAAAACTAAGTAAACCAATCATGTATGATATAAGAACACATCTTATGGGAAATAAAATAAGAAGTTTATGGAAGGATAATAAAAGCATGAACTAACACTTAATCTAGATCTTGTTATGTTGCCTAGACTATTTTATCTTGTTTCTAATATTCTCAAAGTCATTCTGCAAGAAAAGCAACCACAAGAAGAGAGGAACTACCACCAGAAGATCTTCAAGAAGATTATTTAGAGTAGTCTAGAAGTGCTACTTCAATCTATAATAAGAGTATTTGGAAACTCTTATATCTCTATCTAATCTTATTAACTCTCTTGAAATAGTGTGATATTCCAATGTTAGTGTTATATAGAAGTAGTTTGGTAACAAGTTTGTACACCTTGTTAACAGATCACTTTTGTATACTCAAACAATTGAGTGTCATACACAAACAAACAGAAGGTTGAATAACCTAGTAAATCTCAGCCTATTGTATATGATTAGTAATTTGGAGGCAAGTCTGGCCCACTTGTTAACAAATTCTTCTTATATGCACATGGCAACTTGATGTCATAAAATAAACTCACATTAGTTACAATCATCTAAGTAAAATCCTTGCTTGGAGTAATTGGATGTTTTCACCACAAGGGTGAAATACTTGAATATGGAATCCATGAGATGATCTTTCTTGCAAATGACAAAGGTGATAACAGAAGACTAGTGACAACCAGTGACAAGAACATCAAGCAACATAAGTTAACAAGGATGAACACTACCTCAGTAGGAGATCATAAGAAATTATTCAGTCAAGCATTAGTTAATGTTAGAGAATCTATAACCTCTATGCCTTGTCAAGCTCATCAGAGATGAGGAGCTCATACTAATATCTCCAATGGAAACAATTCTCAAGTATGAAATCATAACCATCCATTTCATATACATGTCTTGATATGTGGAGGTTAATGGTAACAGGCTTAATACCTTGTTTTCCATATCCTTTTCATATGTAAGACTAACAGGTGATAACAAAAATTCATCTACATATAACCATGTAAATAATTACATGATCAAAAACAACATGGATAATATCCATATTGAAACCCATGTGGAAAACAAGCAACTAAGATTCCAAAACCACATATGTTTTCCACTTGATCAAGTACTGAAAACAGCAAACATAGAGTACACACACTTAAGTAAAATGTCAAACAAAATTGCTAAGAGTTCAATTATAAAAAATTACAAGGTGTTACAAAAATAAAACAAGCATCTTTACTAACCAAAATATTTGGTAGGATTTGGAAGAATATTCCATATTGGGTGAATTTTTCCATAACACATAAAAACACTACTATGTAGTGTTATCAAATTATTTTCTATAAGGGATTATACTTAAAATTGTCCAATTATGATACACCACCTTGGTATCCACAAGCTGGGAGTGTGTACTTTTATTAAACATGCTTTAAAAATAATATAAGCCATTAAATAAAAAAATAAAGAGCCAACATAAATAAATAAAAAAAAATATTTCAAATTCACCAAAACAAAACATGGTGAGTTGTGATATTTGATAAGGAATTCAAATATGATTCTTAATAATTTTTCTGTTCACAAATAAACCCTGAAAACAAAGGTTTTCTTCTCAGTTTAGTAACTAGAAGGACTTAGTTGTAAGTTATAAAAATTTCCATGGGTTTTCTTGGAATTTTTTTAATCCGTTCTTTCTTCAACCTCTGGCCAGAAGGCCAGAGGCGTGCCACCGCCTCCGACACCGCACTGCCACCTCCCCTCGGCCGCCCTTCCGCTGGATAAGAGGCAGGAGAAGCCGTGCCCTCCTCACTGACCCTCTCTTCTTCCTCGCTGTCTTCCTCTCTCTCTGTATCTCCCGCTAGAAAGCCCGAAACCCTAACCCTAGTCCTCTCGGGCCGCCGACCATTCCATCGATTCCGGCCACGCCGAGACGAACCGAGGCCATGAGGAGATGCGCCATCCTCTACTCTCCCTCCTCGATGAGCCTCACTTGCCGAGATGCCCTATAGCCGACGAATTGGCCGTCGTTCCAAACTCCGGCCGCCGGAGAGAAGAGCTCCGCACCGTCGATTGCCACCTCTTCGAGCTTCCCCGACCACATCATCGTACTCCTAGTGAGCTCACACACCTCATGGTGTTTTTCGTTTGGGGTTTGGGCGTCGAAATCGTGTTCCCGTCGTGCACTGCCACCCGCCGCCGCCAAACGCCATCGCCGGCGGAAATCCGGCGACCTTTTGGAAGCGGCGCTGCCACCCCTAGAAACCCCACTCGCTCCTCGTTCGGATGGTGCAAACCAAATTCACCAATTTTCACCCTAGGAGCCGAATCGAATCCATTTGTGAGGAATCAAGCAATGCTGATGTCATCTGTGACGTCACCATGACGTCATGGAAGATTTTCTTTTATTTTTATTTTTATTTTTATTTAAAATGATTATGACAGGTGGGTCCCACCTGTCAATTTGAATATTGGCAGAAATTAATTAAAACTTTATAGTTCAATAACTTTAATTCTATAAATCAGAAAAATATAAATAACATATCATATTAATCAGAAAAATAAAATCTATTTGATTATGAAATTTTCAAATGAATTTGGTAAAGTTTAAAATTAAACATTTTCTTTAATTAATTAAATCATTTAAAATAAAGAAAAATAATAAAAAGTTCATAAAATCAGAAAAAAAATACAAGTTATATACCAAAATGTTTCAAATGACAAATGCAACTCATCTATGATGTTTTGGAAGTCATTTGACCAAGTTTTCATGTGTGCAATATTTTGCTTAATCATTTAATTTATTTAAAATTAATAAATTAATATCTTATTCAAATATTTTCAGAATACTTCAAATGAGATACCAAATTAAAGAGAAAAATATTTTCAACTCAAATATGTCAAACACAAAACATTTTATTTAACTTATAAACTTGTTTCTAAAGGTGTAATGGAATTCTATAATATTCCAATATAACCAGCAATAACTGCCTCAATATCATTTTCCGTATTAATAGAACTCACATGTTTTCACACCTATTAAACCTATAATCACAAGTCATTAGCAAGTATTGTGATGATAGAGTTTGTTGTACTAGTTCATCGTTTTCAACTAAACTCATTATCATTAGCTCTACACTTTTGGAACATAAAATCAAACATGTTTGTTACCTTTTCAATAAATTGTTTTCCATATGCTATTGTCTTGTTACCCCATCAAGTAATCAATACTTCTACTTAAACATGATAACAATTGTTTTCTAAGTAAAAGTGAAACACATGTAAGATCAAAAGAAGTAAGAACCACATCACCACAAGTAATGACACAATCCACCTAAAACATGTGTGATTACGTTATCGTTTAAAACGTGGCTTACATTTATAAGCTGGGGTATTTTCTAGGGTATTTCACGATGCATCTCATTACTATGCATGAATCATCTTTCCAATGTTTTCTGTAGTCTATATCGGGACTACTTTGTTATCTTTCAGATATCGGGATTTTCTAAGTGACCCTCGAACCCCGAAGACATGGATTGTTATTGTCATTATTTCAATCTGAGGAAAGTTCATCACTTGCTCATATCCTTTGCAATATCTCATAACGAACTATTTGCAAAAACCCTATCGTATTATCACCTACTCTCAAAAGAATGCATGATCCTATTTTTATAATAATATGACTAATTGAATGACTACCCGAGTGGTAGTGTTCTATTTGGTGGGCGGATGGAACCATGGTAAGATGAATAGGTCAAAGGAAGGTTCTATCTGCACGGGAAAGTATTACCTAGGAGTTAACAACCAATGCCGTCAGAACTCGGTGCGCCGTAAATACCGCGTTAACCATGGGTCTTCTATGGGGGGAGTAAGTCAGCTGTGATCTTTTCCCGTTCGCATGTCAACGGGCTGCCAGAGACGTACGCTATAGGTCTTGCGAGACTACATGCACATGGGTGGGATCCCTTAATTCCCACGGACTCTGGGGTCTATGATGGTCTGCCAGGGGCATGTAGATCTCCATCGTGAGGGGTGGAATCAAACGTTCAACCTGCTGGCAGAAATGGGTGGGCATGCGTTGTGCGGAGAAGCACAGTTCGGCTTGGACCAACAACCGGGCCCCACACCTGAGTGGGAGTGGACAGGAATATACACCTGGTTGTGCAACATGGTCTTGGTCGTCCATGGGTAAAGTAACGCACCTATGCAGAGTGTAAAAGGATGTGGCATGTTACCCCTTGTTCCGGGAAGGAACTGCGAATGCTATAGGAAAGACAACTCCATGAAGTTCTAGTCCTGTGATGGTCTGGCAGGCATAGTTTTCGGAATTGAAAGCAACCTCTTGAAGAAAGATTTACAAAACCTTGCATTAGCTTATGACTCTTTTGAGTCTAAAGCTGTAGTTAGTGCATCAAACTTCCCACTATATATCATGAACTTGCTGAGTAACGCTTGTTACTCATTCGTTCCTGTTTGACCCCCTGCTTAGAGTTGAAGCCTGATGGAAGTCGTCATCGTGAAGCATCGTCATCAACAACGCTGATGGAGGAGAAGCTATCAAGGCGTAGGTGGAGTCTATTCTTGGAGTTAGCTGTTATAAGCCATAGATTAGGGCTGACATCAGCCGTAGTAGATTTAGTTCTGAGCTAGAGTTCTTCTCCAGCTTGGAGCTTCACTTTGCTTCTTCTAATGTCTCATTTGCGGGAGGTCTTTTTGATTCATCAAAGAGATTCTCAAGATTTTGTAATGAAGTTTGTAACCTATAGTTTTCCCTAGACCCAATGTGTTTCTGTTGTACTACTCTGAGGGATGTAATATTCAGAGGTAAGTCCTTCTGTAAGTATTATGTCATCGACTTGCGCACTACACATGCAGTGGTGTGCTGGGTCACCACACTTACGCCCCGCTATATTAATATAGCAACCACATGCAACAGTTATGAGACCAATGCTGGGGAAAACAACACAATCCAGCCCAAAAAAAAACAACAAGAGAAAGAGAAAATAAAATAAGGCCAACAACGCCAGCTCGACGCAAACGAGGATGGCCTACAACTGTTGCGCCCACCGGAGAATTCCCACCACCGTCCTAAGCCACCGAAAAGTCGCGTACCAAGCAACACCTTCACGAAGGACTGCGACGACGCCACCGTTGCTGCCCGGACTACTCCTAGGATTTCTCCCGGTACGCTGAGGGGAATGAGGTAGAGGTATACCCGATGCCCTTCAGGAAAGTCAGCGGCGCCCGCAGGCGTCGCCGCGTCGGTGCTGGCAAAGCCATCAGGGATTTCTACCGATCCCCAACAACTGATTCCCCTGGCTACTTCATCGGCTCCACCGAACTCGCCGCCCACCAACATGCGCCACCACAGTCGCGAGGTCACCATCACCGTCAAACTAAGACAACTTTGCGAGGTCGACCGGACCGAGAAAAAACCAACGAAGATCGGGGACAGCGGGACATGAGCCGTGTGGGAGGGATCGACCTCCACCGCCAAAGGCAGTAGAAGACCGGACGCAGCAGCAGGAGCACACCAGACCCTCAGGTCCGGCCAGGCCCAAGGGTGGGCCCATTAAGCCCCCGCCGCCGTGCTGCAGCAGACGTACTGCCGTAGCCTCCACCCCCTACCCGAGTTTCTTCTTAGTCCAGCAGAACCCTAGCCAGCCCAACCAAAACCAGATCTGGGCCCAAAGGGCGCCGGCGAGTTCCAGGCGCACCACCATCGCTGCCAAGGGGCAGCGCCGCCAGCTGAGGTGCACCGCCGCCATGCCATGCCGCTCGAGCCGCGTGCCGACGCCGGGGAGAGGAAGGCGCGAGGGGAGATAGGAGGGGGTGGCGAAGGACGTGGGGAGAGGGCCGCCCCGGTCGCCTCGCTCGGGGAGGCGACGCTGGACGCGGGTCGAGGATCATGCATGTGTTTTTGTAAATGTGGTATGAGTAAAGAGGTAGAAGTGGTATCACTAGGGTTCCCACTGGCCGTGCGAGAGTAGGATCCTTAGGGGAGGTGGTGGTCACCGTGGGAGGCGGCAGCGGGCGCACCGGCACGTGCACTTTCAATGTGTTTTTCGAGCACATTTTCGTCCTTAAGCGCACCGACGACGAACTTACCGCCGCTCCGAAAGAGGTGGCGATAGGTGATGCCGGTTCTTGGGCCCGCCTCGAAGCCGCAATGGAGGAGCATGAGCTCGCGTGGGCGCTGTGCCGGTCGACGACCCTTCAGTACCTTGTCTTTGAGTGAGCAGGCCGGTGTCGGTGAGCTTGCTGGTGAAGCTTCTAGGCAATATGTCGGCATGGACAGCCGCGCCGCGGAGCTTCTAGGATTTAGGGTTAGGATCGAGGTGTTTGTTTTCCGTATGAAGTTGTTTTTGTAGTTTCCATTCGGTGCATGTTTTTGTACTACATATGAACTACTCTCTCCGTTCTAAAATATGTCTAGATACAAACTATTTTAAAGTCGTCTAATATGGAACGGAGGAAGTATGAGAAAGACGTATATCCAACGCAAAGTGTTTTTCTGTTCAAATTTCCGGTTCGAATTTGCTGTTTCTGTTCTATCCGATGAGTTTTCAACCCCACCGAAAAGGGGTTATTCTGGTTCAGTTCGTATGGGATCTGCTAGAGTTGCTCTTGAATGAACGAATCAATAAAAAAACGAATGTGTGTTATTGTCGAACTACATTTCCGAATCATTTTGCCCGAGGGAACAGGTCGTTGCACTGCGTCATCCAATCCAAGCGGCGACAGTCGCAATCGCAACACCCCAAGACGTTTTTCTCCCTCCCTCGCTTTCCCCGTGTCTGACACAGTTTCCCCCTTTCCCCCGGGCGGTCAGGCCAACGCGGTCTCGTCTCCTCCGTCTCTCCCGTGCTCCTCGTTCCCAACCCCGATCGCGTCTGGTCTGGTCCGACCTCGCCAACCTGCGCCCGCTCCTCGCCGCGGGCTGTCCGTTCGATCGCTGTTCGGGGCGGGGGGCAGGAGCGGAGCCGATCGAGGCGGGCGGCGGCAATGCCGGAGCCGGAGGCGGGGCAGCGCTTCTCCGGCCTCCGCGGCGCCCGGTGGCGCGTCGATCTTGGGGTCCTCCCGGGCTCCGCCGACGTCCCCACCAACGAGCTCCGCCGCGCCGCCGCCGACTCCCGCCGCAGGTCAGTCAGCCCGCCAACTCCGCCGCACGGGTTGCTGTTACATCCAGCGAACCTTTACCTTCGGTCGACGCGTGCGAAAACCATGTTTGGATTTTTGCTAGGCATTAGTCAGTTGACACCAATCGGCCCCGGTTATCCTTTGAAATGGTCCAGTTCTTCTGTCAGGTGCTGGTGTTCGATTCCTATGAAATGTTAATATTGGTCCTAAACAACTCGTGATTAGAGATTGCGCTTGCAAATCGGTTGCTTACAATCCTACGCTTTACACATACTGATCGTCATGTGGAGCTACGTGTTAATTGTGTTTCATAGTATTTCTGAATCAGTTTTACCTGTTAATATGTCGGCAAAATATGTAGCTATATTTGTTTCTCCGAGAATGGCAAGATATGAAGCTTTGTCGTCTCTAAAGGTTTTGACTCCTGGCTTGCAATCATTTGCCGGTTGCAGGTATGCGAATTTGCGGCGCCGGCTGTTGATAGATCCCCATCTCTCCAAGGATGAAGAGGGTGCTCCTGATCTTGTTGTGGAGAACCCGCTGTCACAGAATCCAGGTTGGTTAGCTTCTGCCTCAAATACTTTCTTTCCAATTTGACGTTGCTTGTGACACCGAGCGTCCACTTGAAAAGCTTCAACTTAAATGCTCGTAGATTTAGGCTGCTACATCACATACTTCTGGAGCACCTTGCTTGTAGCACAATGGTTACTGGAATAAAGTTGATGATGATCTGTCACCAAATGTTTGGACAAAAGGTTGGTGCTAGATGACTCGGGGGAGGCAAAGTGTGATAAGTAGGATAAAGTGTTCAGCCTTTTTTTTTTCTGAGTTTCCAACAAAAATGTCCCACCGCTACATAACACCAGCCCTCAATGGAGACCGGTTACAACTTAAACCTAGAAGGACATGCTGCTGTTTTCCTCGGCAATGCAAGAAAGAGACTTCTTCCACATAATATGTGCATTTTCACGAAAAACGACACAACATTTTGTTGCATTATCTCTCTCTCTCTCTCACTATTTTTGTTCTAACCATTTTGGACATCATGAATGCAGAAAGCACCTGGGGTCAATATTTCAGGAACGCGGAACTAGAGAAAATGCTGAACCAAGATCTGTCCCGACTCTATCCTGAATTGGGAGAATTCTTCCAAACAGCCACATGCCAGTCCATGCTTGAACGTATATTGTTAGTATGGAGCCTTAGGTACCCAGAGTTTGGATATAAACAAGGTAAGTCATTGGTGTGCATTCAGCTATTCTACATTCCTCATCTGACCTAACCAGGGTGGAACCAAACTATCTCCAAACCCTGCAATATGGTATATACTCCCTGCGTTCCAAAATAGATGACTTCCATTTGTCCAAGCATGCATGTATGTAGACATGTTTTAGTCTACATACATGCATGTATGGACAAAATGGAAGTCGTCTATTTTAGAACGGAGGGAGTATAAGAGAAATGTTTCGTTTGGCCTCATATTTATTTTGATATTTCTTATGGAGCCAATCTTTTATAAATATTTTCTGACTAGTCTTTTGTTATATAACTGTGGGTTTCATGACCTGAGCACATTGAACTTAAGTTTGCTTACCAAACTAACTAGCAGGTGCACATCCTTTGAACCACATGTGGAACTCAATATGCTGTTTTAGCTGCCACATAATGTTCAGACTTTCTAGAAGTTGATCTATGATAATGATTATTTTTCTTCTAATTGATCTGACATCCATCTATTATTGTTCCATGCTTGACAGCATAACTCACTTCTCATCTACAGGAATGCATGAACTTTTAGCTCCTCTGCTCTATGTGCTTCACATTGATGTGCAGCATTTCAAACATGTCAGGGGGCTTCATGAAGAGTTATTTGGTGATGATTTTGACGGCCACACATTTCCAGATAGGACGAAGCTGAACAGGAGTGACAGGCCAAACACTTTTGAGGGTAGCACAGCTAAAATTAGAAGTTTGGACGATCTTGATCCTGACACCAGGGACCTCCTCTTGATAAATGATCCATATGGAGCAGAGGGTGAGCTGGGTATTATTTCATCTGAAAAGTTTATGGAGCATGACGCCTATTGTATGTTTGAGAATTTGATGAATGGTTTGGTGAATGATGAGCAAGGTGTGGTTGCTATCACTGACTTCTATTCTCTCAGTCCTGCACCAGAATCAAGCACAGGTTTAACACCTGTAAGGGAGGCATCATCTGCAATATATCATTTGCTTGCTAGTGTGGATTCCTCTCTTCACAGTCATCTCGTTGAGTTGGGAGTAGAACCTCAGTACTTTGCGCTACGATGGCTTCGAGTCCTGTTTGGCCGCGAATTTTCACTCGACAATCTTCTGTTTATTTGGGATGAGATATTCTCTTCGCCTAACCATTCATACTGTACAGAGATAAAGAGCCGAGGAGACTATCAGTTCAAGGTTTTATGTTCTCCACGTGGTGCCCTGATTTTGTCAATGGCAGTCTCAATGATGCTTCATCTCAGATCCTCCTTGCTAGGAAGTGAACATGCGACTTCTTGCCTGGTGAGATTGTTGAATTTTCCCGATGACATCGACCTAAAGAACTTGATTGACAAAGCCAAGTTACTGCAATCTTTTGCTTTGGAACAAAATATTCCTTCATCTCCTCTCACAGGAAAACCTCCTTTGACCCCGCCAAACTATTGGGAAGAGACATGGAAGACGCTCCAGGTGTCAGCAGACAAAAGAAGTGGTGGTCCAATTCTTAAGATAAAGGCAAGGGGATTGTTCAGAAGTGTGTCTGATACGGAATCAAATGTTTGCAGAACCAAGGATGTTAATTTTGAAAGCAGTAATTTGAGTGCAACTAGTGAGTCTATCATTGATGAACCTCACAACGCCGATATAGTTCCTGTCAATTTGATAAACAGTTCACCATCCATGCCTATAGAACACCGCAAGGATTTTCCTAGTCAACATATTGCAGATTTCATTAGGAGTGGCTCAAACAGTCCATCCGAGGTTGAGGTTGACTGCACAACTCCTGTTGAAACTAGAAACCGCCTTGAAGCAGCTCGTGAGTACATGAGGAAGATGCGTCCATCTCTCCTCCGGCGCCGTACTGCTTCTGACGTTGATACACGTAATGTGGAAGAACCATGTGTTTCCCATGATGTCAAGGTGGTTAATGAACCTGACCCACTCTCTGTGCATAACAGTATGAGTGATGAAGCCGGTCAGGTAAATGATAAGATTGATGAAGCAGCAGATACGAATGAAACAGTTGAATCGGTGGATTATCAACCAATTCTAGAGCATACACTATGTTCTGACGTAGGCCCAAGTTTGAATGTGGCTGATAAGGAGTTGGCCGGAACATTAAGGTCTCTTGGCGAATCAATGGTTGAAAATGTTCAGGTAACCACGCTGAAGCTGCTGATTATCATGAGATTTTAAGTATGTTACTGTGACACATGACAATTATTTTCGTAAATAGTCAGTGGCATATATAGCTCTTAGTACCTAATAGGAAGTTTTTAAAGATCCTACCTTATGTTGGTGTTCTGTACATCCTTTATTCTGCTAATTTCACATATAGTAGGATCCATGTTAACAATACTTCTCGTAATTGCTATGTGTATAAAATCTGCTCTTGAATCTCGTGCAGAGAATAATAAGAGAGAATTGTATCTGTTATAATGAGATTTGAAGTATGTTACTGCGTTTCATGACAGTTATTTTCGTAAATAGTTAGTGGCATATGTAGCTCTTAGTAGGGCAATGCTAGTTAACGGGTGACCATGGGGAAGGTCAAAATTCCGACATTAACTTTCCACTTTGGGTAAGTTACTTTTTTGGTAATTTCCTATTTGCATGCTTTCAAGAAATATTAGCACGTTTAAGAAAGCAGAATGTATTTCAAGTTTTCAACTAAAAGGAAACAGAATAACGCAGAGAAGAAAATTAAGGAAACAAAAGGCGAGGAAGCATTGAGTAAAAAATGCATGTGCATGGCCCCACATGTTGTCGTGTGTGCATATGCATTTGGCAGGTAATTAGGAGAGGGGATGCGGGTGGGTCAGATTGCACCGTCCCCACGGTCACCCGTGTAAGAGCAAGTCTGCTCTTAGCACCTAATTGGAGGTTTTGCTAAAGCTCATATTCTGCTAGTTTCACATACATGTGGATCCATTTTAACTGTAAATAACATAATTGCCGTGTATAAATTCCGCTCTCGAGTCTCCTACACAGAATAATATAAGAGAACTGCATCTGCTGTCAAATATTCAAAGCCCAACCTCAGACCGTGATATCATTATGACGAAGTGTCTCTGTATGTTTGTCCTCAGGCTAATTCTCTCGTTTATTCGACAGGTTATTGAACAATTTTTCCAACCAAATTTACGTTTGGCCTCAGAAGAAAATGTCCCTGGAAGCACAGAGCAAGCTCTAGCGGCTCTCGAAGAACTCAGGAAGATCAGTGATCATTTACGTCGTATCTAACCAGTGTGGATCTTAACTAGTAGGAATACATCATAATCTCTTTTACATATGGGTTCCAGTTAGCCCTTTTGTACACATAACACTTAACCTTTGACAGGATCTCAAATCCTTTGGATGACTGATATCATCGTTCCGAGGGTGTATTGTGTACTCTAACCAATAGTCGAGTGATGCCAGATAGTTTGTACATGATCCATGTAACTTGATAAAAATCCTGACTCCATGCCCCGGCACATATTGTGTGGCTGTAAAGAACGGAGCTGGACACCCAATTCTCTATTTGTTGCCTGCTTTGTATGGCGGCTAAGCAATAATAATGGATTTGCAGAGTTTCTTGTTACTTTTCTTATCGAGGGTAATTTTCTTGCGGTAAATACTACATATCCTAGTCCGATATCTGACAAAACGCCGGACTAGCATCTGGTCACACATTCACAGAAAAGCATCCAACGACTCATGTTTGAGCTATATAATGACCGGCATGACACCACATCATTGCGAGCCCCCAACGAGATCTAGCGGCACCCTCGCCGCTGCCCCCACGATCGTTCGTGATGGCTCTTGGCTGGCCGTTGCCGCCATGTCTAGCCCTCATGACGCCGTAGTGCTTCCGGTGGAGCTCGCCAATGCTTCATGGTCCCAGGCACCTCGAGAAGGGGTTGGGCGGGCCAACAAGCAAGGAGCGGAGCATCATCGATGGCCGGCGCGGCGACAATGAAGCCCTACGCAGGTCGCATCACGGCAGGGGTGAGCACAGCGAGGATGAACTGCGCCCGGTCGGTGTAGTTCGTCGTTCTTGTCCACAAGCTGGTTGGCTCGACCTTGGCCGAGGGTCGTGCGCAGGGACGACAACTTCTCGGCCGAGATCGCGGCATGGCATGACATCGACCGTCACCGCCTATAGTACTGACGACCACACGATGCTTCCTAAACCAAATATTTTTTGCCAATTGATAACAATGCTTTCTCTCAGAATAACACATATGAGCTACATGCTTCTTTTACCAATGGATGTGCTTCCGGAAATTTAACGCCGCTTCACTTCCGAGGCCATGAATTACAATTTACAATAGGGTAACATGTGTGCTTCCTACTACCAATTTAATTGCTCCCAAAGCACACATTAATCTTTGTATTGTCCCAAGTTATAAATTATGCTACTAATGTGATAATCATATGCTTCTAGCATAAAAAAATATGCTTCACGTATACTTTTCATGAAGAAGTACGAAGCAAGAAGATGGAGGAAGGCATGAGAGATTAGCGATCTATCCAATACAGTAGAGAAGCAATTTACTCGGAGCAGTTTTAGTGATGCAATTGATTGCTGGAATTACGGAAAAGGACCCATGAGCCTGTTTCATAATCCTACGGTCTGGCTGCTTCCAACCGGACGGACAAACTAGGGTCTGATGAGAATTAAACTATCGGCGTCCGATTCCTAGTAGTTTTTGAGATACCACTGTCTATGTGTCAATCATTCGTTATTAAATTGTGTACTACTGTGCATCTTGTAATTCAGTTTTGGACTAATAAACAAAGAAAAGGTGCTTGTTTGGTCCATTTGGGACTCGTTTATCTGAATATATATGGCAATGATAGCTTGGTTCTGTGCCAATGATGTCAAAATGAGCAACGGTAGCACCTGAGCCGTATCTCAAACCCGAAATCACATCCTACAACAAGGCACAAAAATCCTCCTTTTTAGCTGAAAAGTTACAATAATCAAAACATCATTGGAAAGTCACTAGGATTATAAAGTTTGCGACAACAAAATTTAGATGCACCGGTGATGCCTATGCAAAAACTAAGTGGGACCATACATAGAATTAAGTCCAACCACCAAAGGTTGATACTCAGTGCTGCTATTTTCTCATCTTACAAGTACAAAATGCTCCCGCATGCGCCAAAACAATCACTCATTCCTTTGTCAGCTATGGAGTCTGATCTCATCCTCCTGCAAACATTGGATGTGAAGGTCAATGAGGTACACATTATTGCAAGATAAATCATGGTGCTGAAAGATTCTGATACAACAAAAGTTGCAAATCCTGAAGGAGAGGGCCAATGTCATGGTATAAATTAAACTAGAAATTTTTGCGTCTCTTAGTAATATATGGAAGTATGAGAGTTGTCCATGACATATTTTTCCGGTTACACTAAACCTCGTGGTTTAATATTCAATCTCACATAAACGATGGAGATCAGCATATAAGCTCTCCATAACATATTCTCTGGGAAAACTGAACTGAATCAATATAAGTTCTTACAGGATTGGTCCCTGTTTTAAGACTCTGAATGAACCAAGGAGTACCATGTGTACATCGAAAAGCTGAACCACAACTAACTTTGAAGAAAAATACATAAAAACTAGTATGAAAATGAATTCGTACAAACCAAGAATCAAGTAGTCAAGTACCCAACCAACAATATGAACTGATCATCCTAGCCTCCTAGATAACATGGTAAATACAGTTGTGCTGTGGCCAAGTGCTGAAATTTTTAACTTCTGTTGATGGACAAGCTGAAAGCTGCCAATCAACATGGATTGTTGTAATTCTGAAGGATCTGCCAAAGCAAGAAACTAAAACGGAACGAACCGGCTGATGGAAGCCCCCAGGGCTAACTCCACCAACCCATTATCAGATTTCCAACATTTACAATGTCATTTGTCGTAACTTTAACCTGCTCTATAATGAGGAATTGGAATCCAGATTATTATCTGTATGTGGGTACTTAATCCGCAGCACCCATTGTTCTCGCTCCTTCCTCTACCGACTGGAATTACTGAATTAGTCGACATAGATAAGTGATCAATCAAACCTAGTAGCATTCTATTTCTACCACCGCAATTATCAGAAAAAAATATCCCCACTTCCGTACATACAATTCCTAACCAAAGATAGCAAACTCTGCTAATGCTGATATATGTTCGACAATCGCAACACTATCAAATAGTGCCAGTAGAATCGTACCACTTCACACCTGGACGAAATTAAAAACACAGCCGACCGACGGCCTTCATCAGAAGCCAAAATCTCATCACAACAACTAGTTTATTTAATCATCGAAATGATGCAAAGCACTAGGATATTAAGGCCTATTACAAGTAACGTCGATTACAGATGACATGGCGAAATGATCTCTTCAAAGAATTGAGGGGTATTGTAGGCTCTCAACCTAAGATTTACAAACTTCACCGTAACCCAGCCAAGGGTTGGGGCGCAGAAAAGCCTTTTTTACCTTCAGGCGACTGCGACGGGCTGAGGCGGTGGCGTCTTCTGCGGCGGCGGCTCTTTGGCGTCGGCGAAGTCCTCCTCGTTGTAGACGACGGTGAGGAAGAGCGAGCAGGAGGGGCAGCGCGCGATCTCCTCCCCGAGCCTGAGGTCGGCGAGCGTGATCTGGAAGAGGTCCCCGCAGGGGCACGGGTACGTGTACGCCCCCAGCTCCGCGCTCCACTCCATGTCCTCGATCTCCACCTCGTCGTACGCCGACATCCTCGCCGAAACCCTAGCTCGAATCCGTCCTGCAGTTTCGCGCCGCCGCCACCACAGAGAAAGAAGAAGCCGCCGCGTCAAAGGAGAAAGAAAAGTGGAGAACGTTTCTCCGCTAAGATCCTCGCTTATCTTATTGTTCACGAACAGGTCCTTGAGGGGTAAATTCGTCAGCACGGCTGCCCAAACCGGTTGGCGACGTCCCGCGGTTTTGTGTCGTTCCTGGGGGCAAAACCGTCGCTAAAACAAATTAAAAACGGATTCCAGCCCGAGACGAAACCGTGCACGGTACACCGTGCTATTTGCGGAGAGGACCCCGAGCCGACATGTATATTTACCGCCGGCTCCCCGCCCGCCTCCCCCTCCCACACCTTCGCGACACCACCACGCCACGCACGCGACGCGCGCCTTCCACCAGGTTCTAGCTCCGACCACGGCGGCGAGTATGGCCCGAGTGCTCTCCACCAGGACGGCGGCGGCCCTGGCGCGGCGGCTCGGGGGCCCGCGGGCCTACCACACGCGGCGGCCGGGGGCCGGGGCGATGGTGCTGGAGGTGGACGCGACGGGGGCGTCGACGTCGGCCGAGGGCGCGAGCGCGCTGAAGCAGCGGCTGGAGGAGGCCATCGACGGGGCCATGGCCCGGATGTCCGAGCCAGAGTGGGCGCCCTTCCGGCCCGGGACCTCCTACTTCGCTCCGCCCCGGCCCGCGGGGGCCGCCCTGGGCCTCCTCGAGCTCGTCACCCGTGGCGGGATCGGGGTGCTGCCGCCCCAGCTCTCCGACGACGAGGCCCGCGCCATCGCCTCCTCCTCCCGCGGGTACCCCTGCTCGGCCTACTTCGTCGACGGTGAGGAAATCAAATCCCAGATCCCCATTTCCCCTCTCTCCAAGTAATAATAAAAATTCTGAAACGCATCATCAAGAAAGACTCAATTTTTACCTAGCTTTGCCCTGCGATCCAAGCTGGTGTGGCTTCCCTGTTTAGTATCTACATACTCGGAACAAAACAATGATCGCCTAAAACTATGGGCTCACCTGTGGATTGATGGTTATGCAGGCCGCTTTCCGGATGAAGCTGGGGAATCGGCAGAGGATGCAGAACCAGCTGAAGAGGGTGAAACTGAAGAGGAGTAGTTCATTGCACTGGGTGAAGTGGGGGATCAAGAAAGACTTGTCTGTTTTAATGTTTTCCTACTAGTTGTTTTTCTGCCACTATATTGTACATATGTAGAAGGCATGAATTCTTGACCTGTTATGAGAAATAAGAACTTGATGAATTCATGTGATGTTTTCTGATCATTGTAACACTCGCCGATATGAGATCAGTGACACCTTTTCCCGAATTGCCATCGCTTGTGATACTCTCTGACTTGTTTGGCGAGCTAAATAGTTTTCAACTGCCTTTGATGTTTCTCGATTGTACATTGTGCTGGTAAACATGTGTATGTTTCTCGATTGTACATTGTGCTGGTAAACATGTGTATTTGCTGAGATGTGCTCAATAGTTAAAATTGTGGAACACGCTGGCATTCATATGATATCATATCAGTTTTCAAATGTAAGTTATACAATGCGTCCTCCTTGATATACAATATCAAAAAAGTTCCAAACTGTACAAGCTGCTGCTCAAAATTAGAAGGCAGGTATATGATCAAAACTAGAGGAAGATGCAAATACTGCGCAATTCAGGCTAATGTGGATTGCTTCGCTTTGGCGGATTCGCCATTGCAACGAGACCACTGAACGGATCGCCAAACGGGTTGGATAATCCGGCAGTCACGGAGTACTGAGCCTGCTGCTGCTGGTATGTTTGTGGTGGCATCATCACCATCTGCTGTTGTTGCTGCAGATTGAAGTAATCCTGCTGCTGTGCCTGGTAATACTGCTGCTGCTGTGCCATCATAGCAAACTGCACATTCGATGGCGGCGCGAACCTGTTGGACATGGCGAACGGGTCGTTGGGATCAAATGGGTTTGCCGCAACGCTGCCGGTGTAGGTTACACTGGCTATTTGTTGTCTCCTTGCTGAGTCTTCATATAGGCTGTCTAGCAACAGCTTGTCGAACCCACCCGCCTGTTGAGCAAATGCATATGAATTATTCACCTCTCGACTACTGTTAACATTTCACTTGCATTCAGTTATGATCTGCATTCGGCATTGTTGTGAATTTTCAAAAGCACTTTGCTATTTATGTTTTTGGGGATTCAAAGAATCTTTTAGTATTTAGATTGTAATGGAAAAATATCATTAGACTTAGTAGTAAGAGTGCCCATAAATAGCAAACTAGGTTCCGCAGTTCAGCATAGCACGACTCAACAACCGTGAACTGATCAAGATTGAATATAAAAGATAACAAGATATACATACCAATTGGTTGCTAGCTGGTTGACTTGTGTGGTTACTTGGTGCGGTGACCAGTGCAAGTTCCCACCCAGATTTGTCAATGGCAAACAAGTCTTGAGAAATCGAGGCATTGTTCCGACTCCCTACATTATATATAGCATATACGATGCTGTATTTAGCACTAGATACAACCTTGAAAGATTGGAAACATTCTCGAGACACAAAATAGCACTGAAGCTGATTAATATATTGGACCATGAGGGTGTTATCCTTGTCAACAGAACAGCTAATCGCATGGTTTTTCTTAGTCAGTTAACTGGAATGACTAACCGGAGATTACATCCAATGCGTACCTGGTCCCACAATAGCAAGAGCAAGTGCGTTGCTTTGCTCAAGATCTGCAATCATGGGGTGTAATTCTTCATCCAAGTTCTGCCAGTAGCGTAGGAGTATGCGTGTAAGGTTCAAGGAAAGACACACTATTTTGGAGTGAAGATATATCAGAATGGATTGAAATTACTAATAGATCCGCTGTTGTTGGCAATGGCTGGGGTTCATCTTCTTCTGAGGGCTCAGCAGTAGACTGCGGCTCTTCTTCATGCTCTGCGGGCTCTTCTGTTTCCTCTTCCACTGGTTTCTCGGTTTCCTGTGGGACTTCCTCCTCGTTATCACTAGGTAAACTCCGCTCCTCTGTTTCCTGGTTTATCAACGGAAGGAATTAATAGGATAATAGTAGAATCAGTCTCTTGACTTTCTTTTTCTTTGCACTTTCACTGATGGTGAACACACTCACCACACTCTTACTCGTCATGCTGTCACGGGGTGCTTCTCGGATGTATTCTTCCATAGTTACAAGGAACGAAGAAGGTGGCTGCATATTGGTAAAACAATAACATACAACTAAATATGTAAATCCTTATAACCCAGAGATTCACTGGACAAAACCCGATTAGTGTACAATTCGGAGTAGCCAAGAAAATAATACTAGTTGTGAAGAGAACTGTAGGTTGTTGTCAATTTTAGACCAAATGACTGCCATGTTTTCACAAATACACTAGTTCTGGTATAATCTGAGGCTATGACCACTACGCCGTGAGCGTGTTCGCTGTTCTGGCATAATCAGTGTCATGTAGTTTGTCCTTCTTGGCATATTGAAGTCAAGATCAGGAAGTGGCTTTTGATTAAGGTATGGATAGCATACCTGCCTCAGAGTAGGAAACTGGAAAGTCCTGGCCAGCTCAAGACGTTTGCAGTAGTCATAAAAGGTAGAAAGCCTTTCTGCCTGTAAAATAGGCAAGATCATATCATGCAGTCCCAACTACCATTTCGTTAACCCATAATACAGAAGTAAATAAAAATCTAGCTTTCTGTACCTGCTGGCCAGCTCTTTTATAAACTTCAAGTGCCTTGATAGCATCGATTTTTTCCATATCGAAATACTATTTGAGACAAGAAAAATAAGAAACTGGACTCATGTTTTTCATGAATTGACTATGGACATAGGCATAAAACATAGGATGAGATCCAGAAGAATTGTTACCATATCAACAAGATTGATGATGCCGTCATTGATCGAACAGTATATTTTGAAGCTCTCCTTCAAAACCTGAGGTCCATAAGGTCACTAAGAAATACACACCATCTTAAAAGGGAGAAAGATTATTTTAACAAATCACAAAAAGTTTTTAACTTACAAGGGCTAATGCATATTGCACGAGGTAGTTTGTGCAGGCTGAACCTTCGGGCTGTGATAATGAAGAACGTAAACAAGACAAAATAATAATAGTGGAGAAGTGTATGTCATCTTACAAAATCAAACCTGGCAGGAAATAAGCCTGAGCAGCAGTTTCTGCAACGCAGGCAACTGATCCAAAAGATCTGCGCATGGAAGGGTTCTTGTTCTACTGTGTGCCTGGCGTAAATTTGTCGACATTGCGAAATAAGTAAATTACAGTGGTGCCATTGTATCAATACTGCGGACCAAATCAGTAGGCAGCATAGAAAGCTGGTAATACCTTGCCAGAAGCCTTGGGCAATTTCAACAAGCGATCGGCTTCGACATCGTATTTTAGAACCCTAAAGCACTCGAGCCGTTCGTCTAGGTACTGCGCATACAGGCGGACCCAAGCAGAGCAATCCCAAGCTGACAAAAAGAGGGAGGGGAACATTTCGATTCAGTTATCGAAACAGAACAGCGGGAGCTTCCTTGGTTGCTGAAGTTCAGAAGAACACACAATGAACAGACCTAATGGGCTTGAGTCATCCTTGAAATGTGGAATCTGCAGAATATTTCCTCTGTATGAGTAGCTTAGGAAGTCGTCTTTGAATGTCCCGTCACCTTCTCTCAGCAATCTATGTATCACTATCAATGTTTTCAATGCAACCTGCAGCAAATATATTGGTTAATTAGTATACTCCACCTTTTATGCAAAAAATGAAAAATAATTCTCACTAGCTATTCATTCAACCCACAATTGAAAAATAGTTGGGATTTAGGAGAACCAAGGAAAGAAATGGGATACAAATATATGATTTGAATCAAGGATCATCATTATGAATAAAAAATTCTAAAAACAATGGCATAGACAAGTAAGGAGCAAGACACACTATCCAGTTCTTTGTCTTGGACAACCTCCTCGCCAATGTGCATATGGAGTAGGCGACATCGGCTCGCGGGCGGTTCACGGTGGTCGAGAAGAGTATCCCTGCATCCAGCAAAAAAAGGATAAACCTTGGAATGTTTATTTTCTGACACAGGATTGGACATTCACATCCCAACCAAATTGATCAAAGGCCGGCACTGCAGCGCCAAGAAACAGAAAAGGACTCACTCCTGAGGTGCCGCTCCTTGGGCGGGCACTCCACGTGGTTCGTTGCCTTCACGATGGCGATATCCAAATCCTGCAAAGGTAGAAATCATCACAAAGTGGGCAAATTGATGAACATTTCAATCCGCAGGGGATCGATCGAATCGGACAAGAACGTATGAAACGCAATTCGGGAAGGGCGGTTGCAGGCAAGGTGTTTGGTCGGAAGGATAGGCGTGGTTGACCACCTTGTACTCGCTGTTGAAGTTGGCGAGGCCGACCTTGGTGGAGTCCTTGAGGGCGCCGTAGGCCTTGCGCCAGGTGCCGGACCCCATCGATCCCCGCCTTCGCCGCCCTTGGCCCCGCCGCGCCCGCGACCGCGGTCCAGCCGTGCACGCACGCACGATGGTGGCTTAACCCGGTGCGCCAATTTTAGCAGGGGGAAGAATGGGAGGGGGAGAAGGGGAGGAGAGGCGCGCGTTGGCCCGAAAAGAGGCGTGCGTAGTAGCGAGCCGGATACTTCGGCGGTGTGTGTGCGCGCGCGCGCTGGTGGTGGTGGCATATTGGGCCGGAGGTGTGGGCGGGCTTGTTGGGGACGGAGGCGCAGGGGGCTGCCAGAGTGGTTGACGGCGGTCGCGTCGCGTCCAGGGGGCTACGGCTAGTTCCGATGAATCACGGCGCCACAGAATCAAGATCCTGAAAGCTAAATCGGGGGTGAAGTTCATATGACTCTGGTGGAGGGGAGAGGCACTGTCCTCTCCGCGATCAAGCCACGGAATCATTTGCCCACCACTACTCTTTTTTTTTTTTTTGAAAGCTCCACCTCATTTTTTTAAACTTAAAACCACTTATATATTATAAAGAGAAACAAGATACATCACCTTGACTATGACTGTCATCCATGAAAACAGACTTGCCTAGTTGAATACAAATATAGGAAACTACTGAAGAAACATGAAGTTTATGCTGAAAAGCACAACAGGAGTCTGCCACCAGAGGGTCCATCGAGAACTCGGACCCAACAATCCTGCAATTGTACTTCTCGGGGGCCTCTCGCAATCTCGTCAACCGAAGAACCAGCGGCTCAACCAGCAATCGAGTTGACAGACGCCTATGAGGTAGGAGATTGAGCTGTAGATTTGAAATGACCATCACCGAGCTCAAATCAGGGGGTCTTTGCTGTTGAATCTGAGAAACCGCAGCAGAGGTGCTCTCACCCACCTCCGGCATGTCCTGAACAGCGAAGACGCACAAACTTCATGGCCAATAGTTTGCAGTAGATGCAGAGTATAGCAACCAAACATATAGCAATAGCGTTCAAAGGATGAACTAGTACCAACTGAATTGAGATCACAGCAGCACCAAGATGCTGGCATGTGGAGATTAACCCATTGGTACTTCTTCGAGACCGAACCATCTTCATCATCGCAGCTTGCAGCAGTACCAATCTTGTTCTCCTCGCCACCTCGACAGGCCAGAACGCAGACCGAATCTTCCCATCTACAAAGGAGAGGGTTCATAACAGCATCTGAAATCATCCGTGCGCAAGCATGACCAGCCGAGCATAGGACCCTCCCAGGGCCCCTGAAGAATACAAGACGGTCAACTCCACCATCCACGAAGGGAATAAGCCGGGAAGAAAACAGATTCTGCTTGCCATTACTCAGACCTCCAGATCCGCACCGCAGCCCCCACCAATCACCACCACGGCAACCAGATCGAACTTGAACGGCGAAAATCTGGACCACAGACCTGACATGGACGAGCTTATTTAAGTAGGGAAAAGAGGAAGCGGAAGTAGCACCGCTGCACAACGCCTCCAACCTCTGGAGGACTCACGCTGGGCATAAAACCCGGTTCCCGAATTTCCCGAACTCGAACCCGAATTGCCCGAACCCGAAAATCCCGATCATTTTCTCGGGTAGCTATTTAAAAAACCCGAAATAATTTCAGGTAATTCGGGATTCTAATCCTAACACCCGAATATCCTGAATGTCCCGAATATAGAAAGCCCAGGTCGGCAGCCCAGCAAGCATGTCCTTTCTCTAATTAGCCTAGTACACTATTTCCTTCAGTCATTCCATGTACGCACGGACCTAGACTCCACGTCAAGTGCATCTCTCTTAATCCCTCTCCCCCACTGCGACCAGGCTAGAAGCCGCCAGATGCCCATGTCGATCCCTCTATCCAGATCCCGTCCCAGGCTAGTGAGCGCACACCACCGAAGATCCTCCGCCGCCGCCGTACACTGGGCTGCGCCAACACATTGTCACGGAGTCGCCTGCCCTCATCCTCTGCCCCAGTGCACCATCGCCATGCTACTACTTCTTTGGCGACAAGACAACGGCGACGAGGTCTACAAGGACCAGGACGAATCAAGGCTCTGGAAGGCCGCCTACATCCTGCTCGTTCCACTCAAGGACGGTGACGGCGACATTAGTGAAAGTCAAACAGAGGTGGAAAGGGAAAGCTACGGCACCAGCTCGACAATGGAAGGACTATTTTTTCTATCATTTTTTTCTGTGTGTTCACTTCGGGCTATTCGGGATTACCCGTACCCGAACCCGGTTTTTCGGGAACCCGAATCGTCGGGTAACATATATTCTGGTGAAATTTCGGGTGTCACTTTTCACAACCCGAAATTCTTTTTACCCGAATTTCCCGACCCGAAAATTCGGGAAAACCCGAACGGCCGGCCTGAGACTGCGCGCAGCAGAGCCACAACCACCCGTCGCCGGCAGATGCTCGTAATCCGCAGCAACGGACTTCCCCATGGCATGACGCCATTCACCACATAGGGTAACGCAAAAGCAAAAAACTGAAGACTAGGAGTATATACAGAGCATGCACAACCACCTACACCATTCTTGAACCGGCGAGGGAAGCTGCCGACGCTACGGAAGGGCAGGGGCGGCGGCAAACCCTGGGTGGAGAGAACGACTCTCAAGGTGTCGGTGGAGGGGATAAGGTTGACACCTCGAAAGCTCCACCTCATGGCCTTTATTCAACGGGTAAGAGCTTCTCTGATTGAACTAACGCAATCAGGAAGCCAGGGGTTACAATGAAATTTATTACAGACTCCGAAATCAAACCTTCTCTAGCAGCAGAATGAGCTACCTTATTGGCACTCCTGCTAACGTAGCGAAGCTACACACCCTTAAAATTACTAAGTGACTTCATCTCTTCAAGAATGAAAACACCCATAGTCCGTTCTCCCATCTTTGACTCCCACAGGGTTTGTATATTTTGACAGTCAGTCTCAATAACAACCTGTTGGATATTCTCTAGCAGCAGAATGAGCTACCTTATTGGCACTCCTGCTAACGTTGCGAAGCTGTACACCCTTAAAATTACTAACCAGTGACTTCATCTCTTCAAAAATGAAAACACCCATAGTCCGTTCTCCCAACTTTGACTCCCACAGGGTTTGTATATTTTGACAGTCAGTCTCAATAACAACATGTTGGATATTATTTTCCTTCGGTATTAATAACGCATCTCTGCATGCAAGCAGCTCCAAAGACTATGGGTCCGTCACCCCGTCGTAGCAGGCGTAGCGCCCAAAAACAACTTCACCAGCTGGGTTCCGTGCTACTAAACCCACTCCTCCTCTCACACTGAGTTCATCTACTGCACCATCAGTATTTATTTTGATCCACCCCGGATCAGGTGGATGCCATTTAGCCACTAGTTTCACTTCCGGTGAAACGTTGCTTGGAGGCAACTCCAACACACGGACAATATCTTCAATAATTTGCATTGTTCGTTCTGGTTGGCAGGTTGCTTCCCCATGTGTATAATTGTTACGGCTGTGCCAAATAGACCACATAACAGTGATCATCACCGCTGCACCCCCCTTGGAACACAACTTGGGTCCAGAATATCTTCTGACCATGTCATCGGATGGAGCTTTGGCTTTTTCATAGAGAAAACTCGCTCTGCTGCCTCCCAAAATCTCTTCGCATGATCACACTGCATAAGACTATGGAACAAGTCCTCTTCATCATGACCACGCAGCGGGCACGTAGTCCTTTGCGCGATGTGCCTTCGATTTAGCTTGTGGTAGCACGATAGCATCCGCTTCAGGACTCGCCACCATAAAACCCTTATTTTCGATAGCACTTTCAGTTTCCAAAGAGTCTTCCACAAGCACTCCTTGTTATCTAAACTCCCTTCAATCATCTCTATTTTGAAACTTCTTTCCATTATTGCTCGGTATGCCGAGCGTACAGTGAAAAGACCAGACCTCTCCCACGCCCATGCCCAAATATCTGGGCTAGATCGTCTGGACCGCGGCATAGCAAGGATAGCCGCAACATCAGGCTGAAAGAAAAACTTAGTAACCAGTTGTTTGTTCCACTGATTCGAACCATCAATAAAGTCAGAAACGAACAGCACTGGTTCATCATCCAATATCCCCATCGGCCTCATTGATGTGGTTCCCTGGATCCATCGATCATGCCATATTTCTGTGGTTCTCCCATCACCAATACGCCGGATTAGGCCTTCCTTGAGTACATCCCTGTCCACAATAAGATCTCTCCAAATTGGTGAAGCTCCCTTTGAACATCCGTGTGTTCCTGGGCAGTGTACAACTCGGCATAGAAACCTTGGACCACACTATGTATGTCCTCCCTCTTATCGCACAACGATCCATCCTCAGCTACAAGGCTTCGTATACGATTTTTACTTTTACGCGCTGAAGCACGAGCATGAAAAAAGCTGGTGTTCCTATCGCCATATTGCAGCCAATCCACCCTTGATCGCTGTTTGGCCATGATTTCCTCTTTTAGCAGTAGTTTTGCCAATTGCTTGGCAAGAACCCTCTCCCTCTCCGAAGATCCTCTAAATAGAGACTTTGATTTCACCTGCTCAAACTTTCGAGCCTTCTTAATTCTCCTTTTAATATCACCATATTTCTTAGTCTTCCAATCTATTAGTTTCTCCTGCATCTGCAATAGGGCATCATTTATCCCCAGCAAGCCTTGCTCTCCTGCACTCCCTGCCAGCCTTCAAGTACTGCGCTTCCATAAGATTCCTCTCTCTGCCAAGCGTCCTCGTACATGAAGGTACGATGTTGTGGTGTATTATCATCTGTGATCCTGCGTAGTCTAGCTACGAGCATACAATGATCCGATCTAGGGGATGGTATGTGACGTACAAACGTACCATCATACATGGTCAAGAAACTGGGATCAGCCAAAAACCTATGAAGACGCACCTTGACATTGGCATTTCCTTCCTGCAAATTATCCCATGTGAAAGGTACCCCCTGGTACCCTAGGTCACTGAAACCACAAAAGTCCACTGTCTCACGGAATTTCTCCATCTTCCACTCTGATCTTCCTAGTGCCCCAAAATACTCTGAATTGTCTAGGATCTCATTAAAATCACCACCACAGAGCCATGGTAAATCACTCTGTCCACGTAGCCACCTCAATAATTCCCAACTTCTGGCGCGTTCACTTCGCTTGGCCTTAGCATAAAAACCAGTGAACCGCCACTTCTTTTTGTCCCCTCCAATATTTACCACGGTGACATCAATATGTTGGTCTGAATAGTTGTTCAAAATCACCTCAACTTCTTTAGACCAAAATAGGGCCAGACCCCCACTCAATCCGACATTACTCACCGGGTAACATCCCTAAAAACCCCAATCGAGCGGTCATATCCTTAACACATTTTCCGTCAATCTTCGTTTCGCAAAGAAAGACCAGAGCGGGCGCTTCCAATCTCACCATATTGTGAAGTTCCAGGACTGCCGCTTGGTTCCCAAGCCCTCGACAGTTCCAAATTTTGCAACTCATTGCTCCTCCCGCCTCTTCAGTACTTTATCCATCACAAACTTCTTCTTTTTCGAGTCCCTACTATCAGTATTGAACCCAGCAAATAGTGCCTCATCATTCAGCCTTTTCTTGTTCAGTGTCTCCTGATCTAGGATCATCAAGTTCCCTCCCTTCCGAGGCACCACAGGCCTGACACTATCCATGTCAATACGGCGGTAGGTACCACCACGTCCTCTCCCTCCATTCTGACCGCCTCCTCCTCGCATGAAATTACCACGACCTTGGCCATTAGAACGGTAGGTGTCCCCGTGAAATTTTGCTGGTTTGGCCTTTGCTGGCGAGGCTACTTCATCCCCCGGTTCCACATTCTCCTCATCAACCGAGTAATCCTTCTATGCACTAGCTCCAGCGCCTCCTCCAGCCTGGCCAGCGGACTTACCCCCCATCCTTTCCGTGGTGGGGCAAAACGAAGCGACTCCTTGTACGGTGGTGGTCCTTCACCATCTCGCCCCGCTGGGCTAGGACACATTAATTCTGCGTGCCCTAATTTGCCACATGAGAAGAAAAAATATGGCAGATTCTCGTACTGTATCTCAAACAGCTCCGAAGTTTTCAGTTTAGCAGAACCAAGTTGAATCCACCTCATGAGCGGCTCCTGGACATTTATCCAGACCCGAGCACGTAAACAATCTCCCCAAGCATACCCTTTTGCGTCAGCATCCACCTGAATCACATCCCCTACCAACGCTGCAATCCTCTTTGGCCATGGTGGGCACAACATATGGAACGATAAGTTAATCACTCTCGCCCAGATTCTAGTCCTTTCGAACTTCAGCTCTGAAGGTCTTAGTCTGATATTAAACACTTCAAGCACCACACGGTGTTTCCCTACTTCCCAAGGACCTCCTTCCAGTATACGATCACGGTCTCGCAAGTACTCAAATTGAGCCACGAACACATTATCCCCCATCGGTCTGAAAAACAACCCTCTCGGATTACCCCAAGCCGGCCTCAGCGCCTCCTCAATTGTGTTGACATGCAAGGTTCTCCTGTACAGTACCTTTCCAATGAGCGCATTCATCTGATCTTCCCCTCCACCAATCTCGTCATCCACAAACAGTGTGGCCTTCTCCTTCTCGACGAGATCCATCTTCTCCATCATCTCCTCCAAATTCTCCCCTGACTTCGCCTCCTTGCGATGGCTTGTACTCCCTGCCGACATGGTGGAAACCCTAGTCGTCTTCTTCCTCCAAACCGTCCCAGACCAAGGGTGGGTAAGGACGCAAGGTCCCCCCTTGATCACCCCGAGTTCAGGATTAGGAGCGGAGGCAGATCGGACGTTGATCGGATGCGACCCGCCGGAGTCCCAAGGAAATCTTGCGTTGAGGAAGATGAGATCGCCCTCACGCCGCCCTGCTACTCGAAACCCTAGAAAACGGTTCGGAGCCCTCATGTACCGGTTTTCTTGGATATCCATTTGCCCACTACTCAATTAGCCCACCCACTGGTTCCTCGTTTTCGCAAACGATTTGGTATGAGGTTGATAAAGATTAACGTCCCGACCTCCGGTTGTGCAAGAAGATGTTTTGTTGACCAGTGGTCGCTGGTCGTACACTTCACCCATGGCCGCTGCCTAAAGGCACATCGACACAGATTATGCTCAAACGGATTTGGAAGCAATGAAACACAATATTTTTCGACAACGCGAGCCATACTGTCAATACTGCTCGGGATTGGATGAGCGCGAGTGCAAAAGACCTGATACTACCTTTTCCCTAATATAGTTTAGATTGAGTTATACTCTATGGGGTGGCCTCTTCATAAACTCGTTTTTCGCCAAAATAAAAGTGTAGCACGTATGGCTTCTATGCTTAACCTAAATATACTGTTACAAAGTGTAAGTTGCTCCACAATTGCAGAGGAAAATCTGCTCCATCTCAAAATACTACATCCGTTCCTAAAGCAAGGTGTATATGTTTGTTGATGTCAAGTTTGACCAATTTAATAGAAAAACCTATTAATATTTACAATACCAAATCAATACCATTATATACATCCTAACATATATTTTTATATGATGTCTAGTTTTTAGAAAACTTGATAGTGTTGGCATTTCAAAAAGAAAATTACACCTTAAGTATGTCACTCTTTGTTTGGTGGTCGTCGTATCACCAAATGTGAGAATAGAGGCTCACGCATCGGTAACTGAGCCCTATAGATTTGTAGAGATATTCATTGTAAAACATGCCGTATAAATCGCGCAATTAAGATTTTTATAGGGAACGGGTGAAAAAGATGAGAAGCTTCGATCATATTATGATGGTACAAAAATTACAAAGGACCCTATATAATATATAAACTATAACATAGTCCTCATGTTTCGCAGAAAAATATCCGAAGAAAAAAAGAAAACCATCTAATCCTTCTTTACTACTGCTTCATCCATGCCTCGAAGCCACATCCGTCGACCTCACCTTCGGGACGAATCCACTCAGTGCATAGTTTTTGTTGGACGTTGTGCCAAGGTAGAAGATCCTGTAAGATAGTACGCCAGCTGGGAGGAAGAAACGACACTGAAGAACAAATCACCGAGGCACGAATTCGGCGCTTCGACCGATTAAAGACGCACAAAATCACCATCTAGATGGATTACACACAATAAAGATTCAAGATCTTCCCTAGAATCTCCCGAACCCACCGTCCCAACTCTCTCACCGCCACCACCATGAACGGATCCGGAAAGAACAACACACACCGAGATCTGATGAGCTTATTGAAGCAGTGTTCAGATTTACAACCACCAGCACGACTCCACTATCGGAGCTTCTGCACGACATCACGCCAGATTCCACTAGAGGACATATAGACCTAATCCTACTTCCAAACCTATACTTAGTGTCGAGGATGGAGACTTTGTTGTATCCCCATGCTTACTCGCGAGGCTAGCGCTCTCGGCGAAGGGGGCCAGAGGAGCCGGGCAACGAGGCTCTCGGTCATCTCTCAATGGATCGAGGGTGGTTCAGCACATTTTGATCGTTACTAGCGCGGCTAAAATTGGCTACCTCCTTCGGGGAAGAAGTTTTGCTTCCCCAAGCATCGTGTACACGATACAAAGTACGCATAAGGCCATATCATAGTATTGTCAACATAATATATGACACAACATCTACATAGTCCTTTCCCAAAGAATACAATGGAGTAATATTTATAAAATTCAAGATCATCTTCTAAAGCACACTAGTGAAAACAACATAACCATTCTACATAAACCAACATGCAAATAAAAGAACCGAGTTATATATGATTTGGTGTTGCCATGGCTCATTGTGTTGCTCACAATGCCAAAACCAGCACCCGTTGGATCAGAATGATTCAAACAAATCCACGACAGGAGGAGATAAACAAAATTACATATATATGTTTAGGAGTAACAAGAATAACTATTTATTTGTCTTGCACAAGTCATGGAACAAAGACAAACAATGTCTTCTTCTTCTCGACTCCACCAAGAATTCACTAGCACACATAATAAAGGAGAAAAACGCATATTGGTGGTCTCATGTGGTCCTGAGTTGTGGCGTGAGAATCAACTGCGCAAAATCCGTGACATATCCTGAGCTAGCCTGTGTGGCTGCGTTGTTCAGCACCATTAGCTCTCAGGTTACATGGTGACTATTTTATTCCAGTCAGGTCCATCTGAGTCCGAGTCTAATCTTTTTCTGTATGGAAGAGTCTTAGTGCTACTTCGAAGCGGCGGAGTTTCCCTATTGACTAGGACCAAAGGGGGCCAATGCCCCCTCCCAACTATAGAAAATTTGTTAAATATACACCTAGTTTTTAGGCTGGAATTTCATATATTAGTCACAATTCAATTTTTTAGCGTCCTCGACTTATCTCAACCCCTCAATAATCTCAATCAAGCTCCACCGCTGCTACTTGGTAGTGCTAAACTGCTAATTTGGTCTACTTGCAAGTTTTCTCAGTTGTCTTGTCTCATTACCGGCTACATACTTATTGGAGGATCAAGCCAGAAGCTCTTAGATAGTAATTTCACTGGTGTATTAATTTCATTTGGAGTGTGTGTGCAAGCTAGATTTTTGTGCGCGTGCGTGCTGCACATGGTGTGCATGTCTATGTGTGTGTGACGTGAGACCATCTGTTTGAATGAACTTGATGCAGTGTGGTGTTTGTGCATGTGATACTAAGGTATATGCATGTTTGCGGAACTGCTAGAAATTGGGAAACGTCATGCAGATCTCATGATCTAGTTAGCTTTGTATGGTCATTACTTCAATGTCATGAGTTTCTAAGAAAAGCAAATCCACAAATATGACTTATCAACTAAGCCAATTTGAAGATAATGATGACCCAGAAGCGTAAAGAAGCTATCTTAATCCTTCCTATAAGCAAGAGTGTCGAACCCACGAGGAGCAACAGGGTGTTGGTTAGTGGATTTCAGCAAGGGTTGACTATAATAATACAAAAACGGTTTTACATTAAAAAAAAATTGAAATAAGCTATCTTAATCCTTCCTATAAGCAAGAGTGTCGAACCCACGAGGAGCAAAAGGGTGTTTTTTAGTGGATTTTAGCAAGGGTTAACTATAAATAATACAAAAAAGGTTTTACGTAAAAAATATATTCCCCATTCCAAACTATAAGGCGTGCTATTTTTGTGCTAGTCTTCTATGCTCGACTTTGACCATAAATCTCTACCTAATAATAAAGAGAGGAAGGCTTCTACGAAAACATTTCGTCCGTTTTTTTTTCTCTTTAGCCATATTATTCATTGGAATTACAATAGTTGCCACCGCCTAAGTTAAAAAAAACGGTTCTCCTCAGCGTGGTCTCCCCTTCCTTCCCTCGACCCGGACACTCCTCAGGCACGACCGCGTCGTCCTCCCAGCATCCTGCGAGCCACCGACGGGAACGACTCGCTGCACCACCGCCTCTCTGCATCCTACGCCGGAACCCTTGCTCCTCCTCCGTTTCTGGTTCCCCGCTCATCCCCACCCCTCCATCTGAACCCCTACTCTCCTCGAGATCCACCCCACCTCACTACCTGTTGCGCCGCCGGCATCGGCGCGGCGCCTTATCTCCCTGCCCCAACTCCCCAACGACGATGGGATCCTCAATCTATCTTTTGTCCTGAACCAATTCCTCTAATTTTCCTCTTCAATTACAACATCAAACTCTCTAATCTTGTCTATGTTTTGGATTTAAAGTTGGGGTGCTGCTAGGCCTCTGCTACCTTGGCTCTCGTTTCCCCAACACGCCATCAGACGCACACATGTCTTCTTGCACCTCAGGCACCTCAGATGGCTCCGGGTCGTCGGCCACGACTATCCGCTCGTGCAGCTCGTGTCGTGCGTAGCGTTCAGGGTCACATGGTCACATAAAGAGATGCCCCGTGGAAGAACGGCCACGGGATGCCGAGGCTACTGGCAACACCAGCAATAGTTTGTCATAAGATTGGAAGCCTATGATGTTTGTCACCAGTTTGTGTGGTTTAGTAAGATGAATTTGTCATCTTGGATTTGATGTACTCAAAACTTCTAATACATGTGTATTTCTACTTAATTTCAACTGATCTTTTGCTTCATCATTTTCTTCAACAGAAAATGGAGTTCAATGACAGATGTCAGGTTAGACTCAATGTATTGGATTAACATCCGTTTTGATAACCTGAAATACATGTATGTGGTCCTACAATTCAGGTGGAAAAGTGAGTCTTCTAGCTTTGTTTTCTCTGTTTCATGGAGGCTTTGGTGGAAAAAAAATGGTTCATTGCTTGATAGAATGTGGTGATGTGAAAGCAGAAAAATAATACTTCCTCTTCAGAGCCTTGGAGGCTATGTTTTATCTGTTCTTCAAATATTTCTATTGTTCAGCTGGATTTAGTAGTTGCAAATTGACATATAGTTTGGACATCCTTTCATTGTTGGCTTCAGATTTCGATGAACAGTGAGCATCGTTATCTTCACCATCACTCATGTCTCATGTGGACATTATCTGCACCATTGTGCGCACAAACGCCTTGGGGAGTGTCGCGAGCTTGTGCAGGGCGAGGAAGAAGGGGTGAAACTGAGCATTGTTGTTATTCCGGCAATTCGGTGGCAAGCCATAGTCGACTAGCAAGAACGAGAGTTTGATGACTGTGGGGATGAACTTTGTGCACTCAGTCTGGTTAGCGATAGTGTCAAGCAGTGCCTGCTTGCCGGAGAGCTTACCACGCTTGAGGACGTCGAGGACTTGACTCACAAAGCGCAGGACAACCTGATCTGTTCATCAGTTGTGCTTTGGTCTTATTTGAATTTCAGGCAGGAACATATTTGTGCGAAGTACATAACTTGATTGATTGCTATAGAGTTCCTTCATTAGCGTGCTTCTGTATTACTCATGATGTATGGCTTTGCATCTGGCAAGTGCCCTAGCTTTCATACTTGACTCCAGGTACCCATATGCTTCCTTTTTGTGGGTAAATTGATCATATGTATAGGAAGAAATCACTAAACACTTGAATTCTATGATATTTAACAGTAATTTGTTGACTGAATATGCCATGTTTATTAGTACCGATGTTGAGCAAGAATTACTTGCTTATTTGAAAGATTTTTTTGCAAAGTAGAAATCAAGTAGATATATAGTATAGTTACTGGAAGCGAACTGATCAATGAATTTTACCACTTTGTATTGTTCGGTCACTTCCTGATTAGCTACGCTCTTATTTGAAAGATTTTTTTGCAAAGTAGACATCAAGTATGTTGATACGTCTCCAACGTATCTATAATTTTTGATGTTTCATGATGATATTATGCCAATTGCTACATGTTTCTCCCTTCTTTATAACATTTTTACACGTTTTCCGGGACTAACCTATTAACAAGATGCCAAGTGCCAATTCCCTGTTTTCGACTGTTTTTTATTTCAGAAAAGTTGTTCTGGAAATATTCTCGAAATTGGACCCCACGAATCCCGAAGTTCCTATTTTCCCCGGAAGAATCCAAAAGTCCCAAAGAGACCCGGAGGGGGCCCACACCATAGGGCGGTGTGCCCCCCTTGTCCGCGCCGGGGGGTGGTGTGGGCCCCCGGGGCTCCATCGCCTTTGCCCTTTCGCCTATTTATTCCCCTCCGAAGGAAAACCCTAAGCACCTGATAAAAAATCCCCGAAAAGTTCCGCAGCCGCCGTCGTCGTCAACCCTAGATAAGGGGGGTTCTGAAGCTGTCTCCCGGCACCCTGCCGGAGAGGAGAAATCATCACCGGAGGCCTCTTCATTACCATGCCTGCCTCCGGAGTGATGCGTGAGTAGTTCATTCTTGGACTACGGGTCCATAGCAGTAGCTAGATGGTTTTCTTTTCCTCCTATGCCTCAATGTTTAGATCTCGTGAGCTGCCTAACATGATCGAGATTGTTCTTATGTAATTCTATGTGTTGTGTTTTTTGGGATCCGATGAATATTGAACTTATGCCAAGTTGATTATAGTCTTTATTGCATATGTTATTTGTGATCTTGCATGCTTTCTGTTGCTAGTGGTTCCTCTGGCCAAGTAGTTGCTAGTGACTCCAAGAGGGAGTATTTATGCTCGATAGTTGGGTTCATGCCGCCTTTTTGCCTGTGCTCGAGTGACAGAAACGTGACATGGGAGGATGTGTTGTTGCCACTAGGGAGAAAACAGCGGTGTGAGTGCCCGCGTGCACAATCATTGCTTACATTACACACATTTCTTAATGCGATTGTCTGTTGTTTGCAACGTAATACCTAAGGGGGTTTGGATGATAACCTGAGGGTGGATTATTAGTCATAGATGCAGTTGGATTACGGTCTATGTATATTGTTGTAATGCCGACACTAAATATCATAGTAGTCAACATTTCATGAATGTGTAATACGGTGCAACCTCTATTTGTCAATTGCCCAGCTGTAATTTGTTCACCCATCATGCTATCTTTTATGGAGAGACACCACTAGTGAATTTCCTACACTGTTAAACAAACCACTACAATTTCTTGCTTTCTTTACTTACTGCAAGCATACACCATTTTCCACATTGTACGTCTAATCTTTGTTTTCAGCAAGACCGGTGAGATTGACAACATCACTGTACCGTTGGGACAAAGTATTTTGGTTGTGTTGTGTGCAGGTTCCGCGTTGTTGCTGACATCGGTGAGGCGCCATCACCACCGTCAGTGGCATCAACCTTCCGAAGATCCTCTTTCTAATACTGGATTGATAAACTTGGTTCTTAACTGAGGGAAATTCTTACCGCTGCACTCATCACACCCTCCTCTTGGGGTTCCCAACACACCATCCATAGCAACAAGAATTTCTGGTGCCGTTGCCGGGGACTTAATCATCATCAAGAAGTCTCCCCGTCAAGGCACCATCAACGTTTGCATCATATATATAGGATAGTTACTGGAAGTGAACTGATCACTGAATTTTACCACTGTGTACTGTTCGGTCATCTCCTGATTAGTTACGCTCTTATTCAAAAGATTTTTCACAAAGTAGACATCAAGTAGATATATAGGATAGTTACTGGAAGCAAACTGATCACTGAATTTTACCACTGTGCACTGTTCGGTTACCTCCTGATTAGCTACTCTCTACGTCCACTTTTATAAGGCACACTTCGTACTATTGAAAAGTTAAAGAAGTGTGCCTTATAAAAGTGAACGGAGGAAGTACGTTATTTGACAATGGAAAATCGCACCTACAGATAACTAAACTGATAACAAAGAAGCTGTTGGAACGCGTAGAGATAAACAAAAACTTTTCTACGCGGTACTTCCAAGATCTAGCCGAGGAAGAAGGCCACAAAGGATTACCACTAGACGCGCAGGTGCGGATTATCGATGAAGCACGTCGATGCAGTGTAGTCCCACGATCCGATCCAGCCGATCCAATCCCGCGATCGTCGAAGTGCTGAACGTACAACACCTCTGCCGGTATCCACACGTACGAGGAGGAGCTCCGACGGCGGACTGCTAGGTCCGGTGCGGCGGCTGGACTGAGTGGGGCTAGGTTTCCCAACGCATGGGTGTGGAATAATGTGCCCGCTGGGCAACCTGCGCCCCTCTTTTAATAGCGAGTGGTTGTGGGCTTCACAACGCTTGTGGCTCATTCCCTCTATGAGTCCAACTCACGAATTCAGTCCATTTCCGGTTCGGGTCCAACCCGACCAATATACTTGCTCCCGCTCTTAAGTGTGCGACCCTGAAGGCTCATGGCGACTTGGACACGATTGGAGTCCGACTCCCAATCGATCAATCGGTAGCGGCTCCTAGCAGAACGTGCCGACTCCCAAGTGCCATAGAGTCATGACGACATACCTTTCAATGTGACTTTCATCTGAGTCCCTTTTGCCTCACGATATACCTTGTCGAACTATAGGCTAATTATCGTCATCCCTTAAATAGCTCAACTCTCTTCTCGGTCCGTGATATATGATTCATCTGACTAACTCTTAGTCAATAGACTCAGTTAACACTTAACCGAGTAGCGCATGACCATGCTTCCGGAATCATATCACTCGAGAGGGCCCAGAGAATATCTCTCCAGTCGGAGGGGCAAAATCTCATCTTGATTATCCACATCATGCATCTTACTTCTCATTCGACCCGAACTCTGGCTTTATAACTGCCTTGTCACGGAACATCGTTCGACAGGACCTAAGTCGATGATCCACAACTCGGATTGTGCGACAACCTCAGGTCTAAGGATTATATTGATTGAGACATGCAAATGACGACTTACTAGTTGCATCTCAATATGGGTCAGTCCGACTTTCTAAACTCTTTAGCTGAGTCTGTGAACGTTGGAATGACATCGCCATGCCCATGACAAGTGGAACCGAGTCATCAGCCAACACTCACATTAGTCTAGGGCATGTGTCCAGCACAACCTTAATGACCAAGGATAATTTAGCATGAACAACATGAATACATAGTTCCGCAATCGAATCACATATTCAATGACATATATCAGATGTTCAAAACAAGGACGACTTTATGAATACATTGGGAATTACATCATACATGATTGCCTCTAGGGCATATTCCCAACAGTCTCTCACTTGCACTAGAGTCAATCATCTCGACATCATATGCCTAGGCATCGAATGCCCATATCTCTCATGTGCGCCTCATGCTTTGGCTGTGGTAGCGCCTTTGTCAACGGATCTGCAATGTTTGCATCCCTGTGTACTTTGCATAACTTGATATCACCTTGTTCGACAAACTGGCGAATGAGGTGGTAACGCATGAGTATATGTTTGTTCTTCTGGTGTTGTCTAGGTTCCTTGGCTTGTGCGATAGCACCATTGTTGTCACAATATACGTCCAAAGGATTGGACGCGCCCTGAACCACACCAAGATCCACCAGGAGGTTCCTGATCCAAACAGATTCCTTTGCAGCCTCCGAGGCAGCAATATACTCAGCCTTTGTTGTAGATGCAAACACGGTATCTTGCTTGGAACTCTTCCAGCTCACAGCCCCTCCGTTCATTACGAACACGTATCCAGATTGCGAACGAGAATCATCTGAGTCGGTGAGATAACTCGCATCCGTGTAACCCTTTACACTAAATTCCTCATCACCGCCATAAACTAGGAACATTTCCTTAGTCCTTCTCAAGTACTTAAGGATGTTTTTGACCGCTGCCCAGTGGGCTTCGCCAGGGTCAGCCTGGTTTCTGCTCGTTACACTTAGAGCATAGGAAACATATGGCCTAGTACAAATCATGGCATACATGATAGATCCGATTGCCGAAGCATACGTGATCACACTCATCTGACTTCGCTCATCAGTCGTCGAAGGACACTGAGTCTTGCTAAGTTTTACGCCATGGGAGGTCGGTAAGAACCCCTTCTTGGACTCTATCATTTTGAATTTCGTCAAAACTTTGTCCAGATATGTACTCTGACTCAATCCAATGAGCCGCCTTGATCTATCTCTATAGATCCTGATTCCCAGTATGTAAGTCGCCTCACTCAAATCCTTCATTGAGAAAATCTTTTCCAATGATTCTTTGGTTTCTTGAAACATCATGACATCATTTCCCATCAGTAATATGTCGTCCACATATAAGATTAGAAAATTTACTTTGCTCCCACTAAACTTCTTGTATAAACAAGAATCATGATCGCTCTTGATGAAGCCAAACGATTTAACTACCTCATCAAAGCGAATGTTCCAACTCCGAGATGCTTGCTTCAACCCATAAATGGATTTCTGAAGTTTGCATACCTTGTCAGCGTTAGCCGGATCGAAAAAACCTTCGGGCTGTATCATATACACGTCCTCAGTTAAATTTCCATTAAGGAAAGCTGTCTTGACATTCATCTGCCATATCTCATAGTCGAAATAGGCTGCTATGGCTAACATGATCCGAACTGACTTAAGCATCGCTACGGGCGAGAAGGTTTCGCCGTAGTCAACTCCTTGAACCTGCCGGAACCCCTTCGAGACAAGTCGTGCTTTATAGACGGACACATTTCCATCCATATCAATTTTATTCTTAAAGACCTATTTGCACTCGACGGGTCTTGCACCGTCAGGCAGATCAACGAAATTCCAAACTTGTTTTTCATCCATGGACTTTAACTCGGATCTCATGGTTCCAAGCCATGACTCGGAATCAGATCCCACCATCGCTTCCGAATAAGTTACCGGCTCATTACTGTCTAACAGTAAAACATCACGAGCATTTTGTAATCTGGCAGATCTCCGTGGTTCAGGTGCTGTTACCGGCGTAGGTACCACGACCGGCTCAGCCTCCAAGGCCTTTGCCGACTCGCCCCTAGACGGTTCCTCTCGAATTTCTTCAAGTTGCACTATGCTCCCACTGACTCCCCGATTGAGAAACTCTTTCTCAAGGAAGACACTGTTCCGAGCGACAAACGCTTTGCCCTCTTCTCGGTTGTAGAAGTAGTACCCCAAGGTTTCCCTCGGATACCCCACGAAAATACACTTATCCGACTTGGGCGTGAGCTTGTCCGACTGAAGTCGCTTGACAAATGCTTCACAACACCAAATCTTAAGAAAAGACAAACTTGGCCTTTTGTCAGTCCACATCTCATGCGGTGTCTTCTCTACTGACTTTGATGGTACTCTTTTTAGTGTGAACGATGCAGTTTCTAGACAATAACCATAAAATGATAAAGGTAGATTTGTCCGACTCATCATTGATCGTACCATGTCCAACAAGGTCCGATTTCTCCGTTCCGATACACCGTTCCTCTGCGGTGTACCCGGCGGAGTGAGTTGAGAAACTATTCCACAACTCTTTAGATGGTCATCAAACTCATGGCTCATGTACTCGCCTCCACGGTCCGACCGTAGAAACTTTATTTTCTTGCCGAGTTGATTTTGTACCTCACTCTGGAATTCCCTGAATTTCTCAAAGGCTTCCGACTTATGTTTCATTAAATAGATATATCCATAGCTACTCAAATCATCAGTGAAGGTAATGAAGTACTCATAACCACCTCTAGCTGTCGTGCTCATTGGACCACATACATCACTATGTATTAGTTCCAACAAGTCGAACGCCCTTTCACAACTCCTTGCAAAAGGTGTCTTGGTTATTTTGCCTAGTAGGCATGATTCACATGTCTCGAACGACTCTAAGTCGAATGAAGTTAGAAGTCCATCATCATGGAGCTTCTTCATGCGCTTCCAACTTATATGACCAAGCCGACAGTGCCAAAAGTAAGTCATATTTAGATCATTTGGTTTCAACCTTTTCACATTTATGTTATAGACCGATTCACTATCAAGATTCAAAATAAATAACCCGTCTTTAACGGGTGCAAAGCCATGAAACATATCTTTCAAATATAAAGAACAACCATTATTCTTAATATTCGACTCAAAACCTTGTCTCATCAAACATGAGACGGAAATAATGTTTCGACTAAGCACTAGAACATAATAATAATTATTCAGCTCCATTAAAAATCCTGAAGGTAAATGCAGTTGCATCGTGCCGACTTCCAACGCAGCGACTCTCGCCTTGTTGCTGACCCGAATATCAACCTCTCATCTTGCCACGCTCCTAGTTCTTACCAGTCCCTGCAACGAGTTGCATATGTGAATAACTGATCCGGTATCATATACCCAAGAACTGTTAGGTGCATCAGCAAGATAAATGTCTATAACATTGCACACAAGAGTACCTGAGTTGGAAGGCACACCTTCACTCTTGGCTCTGTCAGCCAAATACTTGGTGCAGTTCCTCTTCCAGTGGCCATCATGCTTGCAGTAGAAGCAATTAGCTCTGGCTGTAGGAGATGGCTTAGTCTTAGAGGAAGCGCTCTGGATAGGGCCATGGGCGCTGCCTCCTAACTTATCCTTCTTCTTCTTGGTCCAAGAACTCTTCTTGAACTTAGCCTTATTCTGCACTATCAACACTTGACTGGCGCCTTTCTTGAGATCAGCCTCTGCCGTTTTGAGCATCCCATGTAATTCAGTGATCTTCTTATCCATACCATGCATGTGGTAGTTCGAAATGAACGGACCATACGCACTAGGAAGAGAGTTAAGAATTATATCAGTAGCGAACTCTTCGTTAATTGGGAAGCCCGGCCTATCCAGAGACTGCACGTAACCAGTCATTGTGATTACATGCGGACTCAGTGGATCGCCGTCTTTGAGGTTACAATCCAGCAAAGCTTGAGAGACTTGATACCTCTTGGTCTTTGCCTGAGCCTGGAACATACTTTTGAGGCTTTCGATCATATCGTAGGCCTCAACATTCTCGAACTGCTGCTGCAAGTCTGGTTCCATGTGTGCGAGCATAAGATAGCTAATTTCCGTAGACTCATCTCTAGTCTTACGGTAGACATTCATGACAGCTACAGTCGCATCATCAGCAGGCTCATCTGGAAGTCGAGTTTCTAGAACGTGTTCTTTCTTGTCATGCTTGAGGACTATCCTCAGATTACGATACCAGTTGGTGAAATTAGTTCCATTAAGTTTATCTTTCTCTAGGATTGACCTCAACGCAAAAGTGGAAAACTGAGGAAGGTTGCTAGGTGCCATTGATCTACAACAGAAAATATGCAAAACACTTAAGACATATATTCATAAAAGAGCGGGCATATTAAATGCTTTAATACTTATGCTCCCACTAGAACCAAAACCCTGCGATGGTTGCTAAGTGATTCAAGATCCTAAATAAGCAAGCCGACTAGTGATTTTTAGCATCACCGCTAGCCGTCAAGTGATCTAGGTAGGCAACACCTTGCCAATCGTATCCAATACGACTCCAGTTAGTCGGGTGGCATCACATGCCCCGGCTCCCAACCTACCTCGCCCCGAGCCCCACAACCGTTGTGATGGACTCGTCTAGCTTAACAAGTGCTTCCGCTGTAAGAGTCCGACTCAAACCCACCTAATCGGAAAGAATTGGTAGCACCTCAATTTTATGAGCCCACTACCAAGAATGTCCGACTTGTGATGGTGCTGCACTGGCGGGGCGACCGACTAGACCTTCTTTGAGGGATTAAAATCTACCAACTATCTAAATAGAGGTAAAAAGAGACATAAAAATAACACAAATAAAGCAATTATAATGTGAAATGGTATGGGTCTCTTCATGGTGATCTCCATCTCCACAAAGCTTGTAAGTCGACTCGTGTTAACTCTTGTCACGTGTCATCTTACTCCATGTAGCCGACTTGTACGTCGACTTACATTTCATCCGGGTTCTCCAACAAGCTACACTAGCTAGTAAATGAAAAATTACATAGGGAATCCGACACGCAGGCCGTTTATACAATAAAATGACAACACCAAGCCTCCAGCCGGCTGACAAAAACATGATACGCAGATCACGTATGGATTACACACATCACATGCACATAAGCCATATCATTCATAACATCCTGCAAAAACAAGTTATGCATAGAAAGATATCTATCGGCGTTGTGAAACTCGTAACGACATCTAAGGCGCTACGACAGGGCGAAGCCGGCGGTCCCTCGCGGGGGCGGCAGCGCCCGACGATTTTGGAAAACGCAGATCTCATCTGCATTCCGAACATGGATTTCTTCATCGGATAAAACAATTTTACCCAAATCCGATCCGTATTTCGATTCGACCAAACTCTTTTATCTTCGATCAACGCAACTGGATTTATGTGTCACGGTATACCCCGATGGTTGAAACCGACCGATAGGGGTAAATTGTTTCACGACTTTAACAGTATGATCACGGAAACCAGATCATCCATAAACCCCCGAGTACGATTGATCCAATCAACCTTGTACAAAACCGACCTATCTCATAGAACGACCACCAAAACATCAATTAGATCCAATCTAACGCTAACTACATATCACATATGTGCAAATAACGGGCCTAAAACCAGAAGCTACCGCTCTGATACCACTGTTGGAACGCGTAGAGATAAACAAAAACTTTTCTACGCGGTACTTCCAAGATCTAGCCGAGGTAGAAGGCCACAAAGGATTACCACTAGACGCGCAGGTGCGGTTTATCGATGAAGCACGTCGATGCAGTGTAGTCCCATGATCCGATCCAGCCGATCCAATCCCGCGATCGTCGAAGTGCTGAACGTACAACACCTCTGCCGGTATCCACACGTACGAGGAGGAGCTCCGACGGCGGACTGCTAGGTCCGGTGCGGCGGCTGGACTGAGTGGGGCTAGGTTTCCCAACGCATGGGAGTGGAATAATGTGCCCGCTGGGCAACCTGCGCCCCCCTTTATATAGCGAGTGGTAGTGGGCTTCACAACGCTTGTGGCCCATTCCCTCTGTGAGTCCAACTCACGAATTCAGTCCATTTCTGGTTTGGGTC